>CM057388.1:40246085-40846085 GCA_030015415.1 Cynopterus sphinx
GCTGGCAGATCATATATATATGAAGAGTGGTGGGAGTTGAACTTAAAGTAGATTAGGTTTAGACTATGAAGGGCCTTGAATGCAATTCTCAGTATTAGGAACTAATTTCATAGGGTTAATCCCAGTGCGTAGCCACTGAGGATTTGTAAACTAGTGAGTGAGAGGATCACATCTGCGTTTCAGGACAAAGCCTCTGGCTACAATGTAATGGTTATATCTGAAGAGAGCAATCTGGAGGTAGAAAGTTTTGTTGCTGCAGAAACGTAAACAGAAGGTGATGAGAGCTTGAATCACTCTGTGTAGAAGAGAATGAAAAGAGTAATGGGCAGAAAGATGAGTGGTACTTTTGAGATAAAATACTTTCAAGTTAACCATGCTGCTCTCACAGGGCAAGAACAAAGCTTTAGATCCTTTCTGTAACTCACAATGCCCAGTTCTCTACTGAACTTACAATAGAAATAGGATACATTAATCTCCAAAAATTGAAGACTCAGGAAGTTTGACTCTACTAATCCTTCTAGTTAGACTTCATTTGAGGTAACACAAAATTGAGTATGAAAGAGTCCATACAGAAATGTTCCAAGTGACTCAAGAAGTATGGTTTGGGTAACTTTAAGCTATTATTTTTCTTGATGGATTGATTTGGCAGCCTGTACAGATGAGACAGAACTAGACTTAAAAAGGTTTACAAGGCCCTCCTACAAGATTTCTGTGAATTTTTTATTAGAACCCATATTTCTTGGTCCATACTATCTGTTTTACTTTTACCAAAAATTATGCCATGGAGAGGCAGAAAAAGTGATATAAATAAACAAGACATTGTTCATCCCTCTATGACCAAATAAAAGTTGGAACAGAAACATGGAGCAAATAGCAAGCAATTTTGCCTGGGATCTAGATGAACAGAAGCACTACAATTAGAGAGATAAATAAGAAATCACCCTGCAACAGTAGAAGGCAGGAGCAGACAAAAACAAGAAGCTGCTGGTTCTGAGCGACTGCATGAAACAGAGGATATCACAGTGGCAGCAGCAGGTAGCAGCTGCAGATACCACTTAAAGGGGCCGTGTCTGCCAGCAGACTTTCATGGTGACAGACCTGCTCACTCTGAACACCAGTGCCACGTTGGCTGCACGGGGGCACCAGGGACTTACTGGAGTCAATGAGTTGTCAAAGTGAGGACCAGAGGTGAGGCTCTCTCTCAGGCAGAAGTGCTGGTGATATCCATTATTCCCCTATTGAGCTTTACCCCCTTACCCCAGTGTGTGAACACAGTGCCATCACAGCTGAGACATCATCAAACTGGATAACAGAGGTCACTGAAATTCTACCTCCCCCAACTCATGGCCTCACTCAAGTCACATCCAGTTATTTCCTTAAGGAGTCTGGTGCTCCTTGCTAAACAGCACCAAGATTCACACTGGTGGCAGCTATCCTCAGATTCTGACAGGGCCTCTTGAGGCAACTATAATAAGCACATTGTGAATTGCTTGCTTAATCTTAGCAGGTGGACCCACAGGGGCACAAGCTGGGGCTAAACTTGGCCTGCATCTGAACATCTCTCAAGATTGTGCCACCAGACACCTACTACACAAAACCACTCTAATAAGATTAGAAGACTTAGGAGCTTTGCGTAGTACATAGAAAGAGACACAGAGGGCAGCAAAAATGGGAATACAAATAAAAAAACCATAAGGGAGAATAAAACAGAGACTTAGGAAAAATGGAGTCAAACAATCTAACAGATGCGGGGTTCAAAACACTGGTTATAAAGATGTTCAACGAACTTATGGGAAGTGTAGATAAATCCAGTGAGAACTTCAATAAAGAGATTAAAAACAAAAAACATAAAAATGGAAATAGAAATTATAAAAGGGAACCAGTCAAAAATGAAGAATACATTATCTGAGATGAGATATATATTAAATAGAATAAATAAAGTGAATAAAGAAAAATATCAAATGACGTATGTAGAGGATGAGAAAGCCAAGGACGCTCAATCATAATGACAAGAAAAAAGAAACAAAAACTATAATAATAATTTAAGAAGCCTATAGTATACTATTAAAGGTAAAAATATTCATGTCATGGGGTTTTTGAAAAAAAAAAAAGATGTTGAAGAGCTATTTGAAGAAATAATGATGGAAAACTTCCCTCACCTGGTGAAGAAAATAGACAGAATGCAGAATGCTCAGAGTCTCCTCCCCCCCCAAAAAAAAAACACAGGAACCCAAAGAGGCCCATGCCAAGACACATCATAATTAAAATGCCAAAGGTTAAACACAAAGAGAGAATCTTAAAAGCAGCAAGAGAAATACAGTTAGTTACCTACAAGGGAGTACCCATAAGAATGGCAGCTTACTTCTCAATAGAAACCATGCAGGTCAGAAGGGCTTAGCACAACATATTTAATGTGATGAAAGCCTAGGATCTACAACCAAGAATACTTTATCCAGCAAAGCTATCATTTAGAGTTGAAGGATAGATAAAGAACTTTCCAGAAAAAAAAAATAAGCTAAAGGAATTTATCAGTAATAAGCCAGAATTATAGGAAATGTGGAGGGACTTCTTTAAGAATAAAAAACATGCATCAAAAACAGGAATAAAAAATGGTAATAACATTCCTATCAACAAGTACTTCAAATGGAAAAGAATAAAGTGCTCCAACCAAAAGATGGAGTGGCGAATGCATTAGAAAACAAGACCCCTACATATGCTGCCTACAAGAGACTCACTTCAGAGTAAAAGACACATAGAGTCTAAAAGGAAGGGGATGGAAAAAAATACTGCTTTGATGGACCTAGAGGGTATTACGCTGAAAGAAATAAGTCCGATAGAGAAAGAAAATATCACGATTTCACATACATGTAGAATCTAAAAAACAAAATATTATTTTAGAAACATGGCAGAGGGAGAGATGTTCACAGATCTCTCCCTTTGAAACAATAAGCTGAACATCTAAAACTAAAACAAACAAAAACACCCAAAATGCACACAAGCATGTCTGAGCATGGAATCTGTGCATAAGAGCTACCACACATTAGAACCATGAGTGTTGGGCAGTGGACATGGAGAAATTAAAAAGCTGCCTCTCACAGCCACCAGAGCTACATGTAGGAGGAGGGGGAGGGAAAAAGGAGGAGCGAGTTCCCTGTACAACCCTGTCTGGGAGTGTTGTGGATTCCATGCAGCCGACAGCAGGGCCCAGTCATCAGGACAGATAGCAGAGAAGCAGGATGGCAGAAAAACAGCACTTAAATTTTAGTGGACGTGGTAGCAAAACCAAGGCTGAACCGCAGCCCAGAATCCCCAACTCAGAGGGCCTCTCCCCAATACCCTCCGAGACCGAACACCACAGAGGCCCAGGGGAATCTAATTAAATGCTACCAAAACTGTTGCTAACACTGACAGGGATTGAAATTGAGAATAGCAAGCATGAACAAACATCTACAAGTAAATAAAAAGGCATTTTTAAGGCTGTATATAAAGCAGAAATCCAAGAGGCTTAGACACCACCTACTAGAAACCAAAAGAAAAGTGCCCTCTTTGCAGCATGCTAAAGAGATACCTTTATGTAATAAATCTTCTTTCTGGAAAAAAGCAGAATACATTTTCATTAATGCCCAGGTGGAGAAATAGTAATTAAACACTATGAACAACCAAGGTGACAAGGCAGGTCAGAAAGAGAGAAAAATCTCCAGAAAACAAGCTTCCATGCATGGAAACATGCAACTTAAATGACAGAAAATTTAGGATGATACTTCTGAAAAACCTAGTGAATTCCAAAATGAGTCATATCAACAATTTCAGAAATTTAAAATCAAATAGATGAGTAGAACAAGGAGATTGAAGCCCTCAAAAAGAACAAAATAGAGCTTCTGGAGATTAATAATAATAATAATAATAATAATAGTAATAGTAATAATAAAACACTGCAAGAGATGAAAAATGAAATAGCAAGCTTGGGAAATAGAGCAGGCCAAATGAAGGAAAGGATCAGTGATCTAGAGAGAAATCTAGAAATAAATCAGAAAGAAGAGAGAAACTGAAAAATGAAAAATAGTGAAAGAGAAATTCAAGAACTAGCTGATATCATCAGGAGAGGAAATATAAGAATAATAAGCATTATAGAAGGAGAGCAAAAGAATCAGGGACTAAAGCATTTTCAGACAAATAGTTGATGAGAATTTCCCAAATCTAAGAAATGAACTGGAGCTCAGAATTCAAAAAGTCAACAGAACACCCAATTATCTCAACCCAAAAAGGCCTTCGCCAAGACATATTGTATTAATTATCAAAAATCAATGACAAAGACAAAATTCTCAGGGCAACCAGGGACAAGAAAAAGGTAGCTTATAAAGAAAAACCCATTAGATTATCCTCAGACTTCTCATCAAAGACCTTACAAGCCAGAAAAAAACTTAATAGTGAAAAACTAAAAAGCTTTTCTCTACAATCAGGAACAAGGCAAGGCTGTCCACCATCACCACTGTTATTCAATATAACAATGGGTTTATGAAATACAAATGGATAGTTGCAAAATAGACATGGAGATATAAAGTGTAGCATAAGGAAAAGTTAATTACATTGTAATACATATGTAAGGGATAGAGGGGTACTAGATTTAATGATGTTATCGCTTTGTGTGCTATATAGTTCTCTAGCCATTATACTGTATAATTGAAACTAATATATTACTGTATGCTACCTAAAATTGAAAAAAAAAAAACTCATCAAATAGTACAATGTAAATACAAGCAACTAATTGTCTATTATACTTCAATAAAGCCAGAAAAAAAGTAAACCTTAACGCTTATTTCATTTATATACTTCTCATTCCAGCCAAAAACAAGGACACCCCCATAACATCCCGATAAGTATCATGCAACCTAGCATCTGCCTAAAATTCCCCAAGGCAACTAGATTCAAAACCTAAGGGCAGAGGATTTTAGGTATATTATGACTGTGTACTAATTTTTCAAAACCAAGGCAACTATTCTGAACATGCAATTATCCCCTACCTTCCACTTTAATAGCACTTTGTTTATATGTTAGTAGCAAATAAGAAATATTTAAAACATTTGTTACTTTGGCAATACTTACTGAAATTTTACTATGTGCAGGGTAATGCTGTGGCTGGGCATAGGGAGGAAAAGGTGGCAGAATAGGGATAAGGAGGAAAATTAGATACAGGCATTACTTTCAGTGAGTTTAATATCTAGTAGGACCACAACACTAGTTCCATTGGTGCCAAAGGTCACTTATAAAGTTAGGCATGATTAGGAATATGGCTTAATCTTCTGAGGAGGAATAAAATTAACTTTTCCAATAAATCTTCTAAATTTACTGAGTGGCTTGCCACAGGATGAAAAGTGTTTATCTTCTGCTTTCAGTATTTGTTGGCATTCCACCACCTACTCTGTGGCTGGCTTGCAGATTGTCATAGTGAATAATGGCCTCCAAATGCCACCCTCGCTTGGGCCCATTAATCATGAATACTTTCCAATACAGAAACTAGATTTTAAAATATTTCTTTAAGGATTCCAGTATTTGTAGATGATACCCAAACTAAAGAATATCTAAAATCATTACTTTTACTCTTTTGAGACCTCAAAGCTCTCTAGTTTTCCTAAATTTCCAAGAAATGCTATTAGCATTTGGCAGAAGGGGCAAAAGAGCACTATACCACCATGTTTCTGTTTGCAACTTTTCAAAGTCCAGTATACTTTATTAGCAGGATTATCCTATCCTGCCATTCATAATCTGGACTAACATTCTGCCCCAAATAACTGCTTCTTTTGTTTGGAAATCATTTGTATCATATAACTTTCTTGTTATGAAAAAAATCCCAGGTGTTGTGGTGAGTCTCTCCAATTTAACTAAAAAGAGCTATTTGTATTCTATAAGCTATTCTATTTCATAAGAATAATATAGATGGAATATAATTAAAGTTTGTTATAATAATTCCAGTTACCACTATAAGCATGAATTGCTGTGCTATGCTATGCTACTCCCAGGCATAATTAAGGTATATAGGTAAATTAGGCCCTAAGCTAACTGATTCCAAGTTACAATTCTTAAATAATTCTTTCCGTTTTTAACTCCTCCTTGCTGTATGCCATCCTTCCTCACTGCTGTCAGCATGTTTGACTCTGGATGAAATGACTATTTTCTGCTCCATAATAGGTTAATAATTATCTTATTCAACTCCACAATGATTAACTAGATATCTTATTAACTAACTGAGCTAAAAATTAGTTATGGATGAAAATATTTTAATAGCCCTTATGGAGCTGTCAGCTTTAAATGAACTTAAACTCTTTCCAATCAATGGGCTCAGACTGTACAACCTCTGAAAAAAAGTTCCATGTGCTTACCACCCCTTTTATTTCTCTTGGTTGGTATGCAGGAATATACAACCCAGGGAAGAATTCTAGAATTTTGAAAACAAATCCAAGGTTACCTAATTCACATCCTTACAGACTTCAATTAAACCTCTTTAATTTCTACCTTTCTAAATAACAAGTTCCCACCTTTTTACACTATTTTTTTATGATGTCTTATATGATATGGTCTTTTTATAATCTTTTGTTACTGGTACTTTTTTGACTTTCTTCCCTTTTCACGCTTTTTTTTTTCTTTTTCAGGATGATTGCATCATTACTCATGCACAGTGATACTGCATTTTGGCAATGTTTTTTTGCATTAGACACTGAAAAGTATATCACTGTCCTTCACTTATAACTTAATAGATACCACCTGGCATTCTTCTTTATCTTTCTATAATTAATAGCAACCAATTAATAGATGAAGGACACAGAGAAATAAACATGTATTTTTCAGGGTGCTGTTAATTTCAAATAATCTACCTAAATTTCAGATGATGCACTCTGAATTTTAGTTTGGAAAATATGGTCACCATAAGTACAAAGCACACATGAAAAATATCACACAGTAAATAATTAGATTGGCATAATTCAGTGCTAGGGAGAAAATAACTTAAATAAGGGCTAGAGGATTTCAAGGAAAAGACAGATTAGAGTGACCTGAAGCAACTAGAGGGGATTCATGGTAGAGATAAGATTGAATGGGGCCTTTGAAAGATGGGTCAAATCTGCATACAGTGGTGATAAAAATAGGGGTAGAGGACCAACATCAGAACAGATTAAAGGGCCCATTTATATAATCAATGTCAAATCCTACTTAGCAGCATCTTTCCATACCAACCAACTTCTTGGCACTTATCCTAGATTCTGAGGTCAATTGTCAGAAGGCCCTATCCAGCCACTCAGAAGTTTCCCGCTGGGTGCCACATCTCATTTTGCCAGTTCTCTACCTGGCTTCATCATATTGGGCTCCAGTTCCATGGGTCAATTAGAAGTTTACCAGATCAGTTTAATTGTCAATGGACTAGAAATGTTCCAGCCTGAGATGATAAAGAAATCCAATCAGTGGTTTGATATGGCTTTAGCACTCAAAGGCTAGGCTAATTTAACTGTTTTTCTTCATCTCCAAATTGTTTTGGGGTGGATATTTACATATGACCCATCACAGACAATTCTAACATATACCAGTATGTGGATCATTTGAAAATAGTAAATTAGAACAATGTAAATTTGACGAGGAACCAAATACATAGAATTAAACAATTATACTATGTGTAGACTCAGGCCCATAACAGGAAAGTAAGCAGGGACAGACAAGAAAGTTTCATCTTCAGATAGATTAAGGTTGATAAAAGTTATTAGGTTTTTCAGTGGCTTAGGAAAGCTTGGAGGAATTAGAGTATAAGAAATTACTTGGATAGAGTCTCCTGATCTGGGGAGAAAGGCAAAGAAGCTTAGGCTAAAGTTTGAGAACAAAAATAAAAAATTTAGGTGAGGCCTTAGAATATCTGACAACAAAGTTTCCCTATATTCTTATCTATTCTTTAACTCCTAATATTTCTTAAAATGAGCATTTCCAAAGTCCTGGATCACCAAACGGCTGGTAAAAACAAAAATATTCAGGAACCCATGAGAGCTATGAAAATAAGATATTATTATTATTAGAATTATGATTAATATCTAGACATATAAACAGATAAGTAAGTAAAATTATTAAAGCAGATGTTACAATCTAGGAAAAATATAGGGATGGCCAGTTAGCATCTTGAAGTTCTATAGATTTCAGGCATCCTGCTAGCTGCATATATGTTACAGGAATTGTGAACAATTTCTAGGAATAACTTACAAACATTATACACATTGCCTAGGAATTATTTACAATTCCTGATTTAACATTCTGCCTGTAACATAAATACTAGTTAAAATACAAGAAACTCAATTATATACTGGCATCAAATCACAAGGCAGTATTTGTGCAGGTCTGTCATATAACCAGAAGGTTTATTTGCATATTAAAATGTAATATAGCATAGGTAATGACCACATAACTATATTGTACTTATTAAGACTCATATACAGAAGACTATGTATGAACTGAATGAAAGAACCTAAGTATAAAGAAAAATTTTATTTTGTACTTTTAAAAGTAAGCTAATAATATCATTACATACTAAGTTGTACAACTTTAAGTCCAAATGTATAATGGGTCCATTTTTTAAAAAATCTAAATGTTTTTATTAATATTTTTTACTTTATTGTTTTTAAACAAATTAACTGCTAACTTAATATTTAAGAACACTCTAGAACTTGTATATCCAAATGCATGCTGTACTTTTCAAAGTAGTCTCCTACTTTGAGAAAATTTTTGAAATACTGCTTTTGTAACTGGCTTTAGAGTCAGATTATGAACTACATAATTAAAATACTCTTTCTCAAAGGTACTGTATATGATACATATCAACTATATAACATAATAGCTATATAATTTATATAAACCAGATTAATCTAATAAGTCAAAATACAGTCATATGACTATTAAAATCCTTTCCCAAACTACCCTCTGAGCCTTTTCTCAGGCTAGATCCAAGACCACTTCTTCCCTCTTCACCCAACCTTCCCTCCCAGGAGACACAGCCAGTTGAAAAGTATTGATCATAATTTGTTTAAAATAGCTAGAGTTGACTAGATCATGTAGCTAGACTCTAAGCTTCATGATAGCAGGCACTTTTGTTCACCACTGTATCCCTATTGCCTAGAACAATATTTAGCATGTTGTAATTCTTCAATAAATATTTGTTAAATGAATGGATAAATTAATGAAACTCCTTTAAGAGTTTTTATGAATTAATAAACATAAATGGCTAAATGTGAAATAACAAGGTTATGGCTATACTGAAAGTAAAATCATGCTTCCATCTGACAAGAAGTTCAAGAGCTTATTGTTTGAAAGTAGTTAACAAAGAATCTGGTGGTGGCTATATGTCAGTTATCTTAGTGTGATTTTGAAGGCTGGTATCTTGTTCTTTCTGTACCAGTTTGCTTGTACCATATTCCATTCACAGATTAGGCCTCTGGTACAAGCCATGTGGCTTTCAAATAAGTGTCATGGGGTTTTATTTTCAATGGTAGTCACTGAAACCTAGAAATCTAAAGTGGTTTGGGCTAGGTCACATAGTAACTAATAAAAAATAGAGGATAATGGATCTGAGATAAGAGAAATACAATGCAATCTTTCTCCTTAAAAGTACCATCTTCTACATAATGTAGGACATCATGACCTTGAGGCCCTCTTCAATTTCTCAACTCATTTTGGAAAAGCTTTCATTGTTGTTGGTGGTGGTGGCTTTAGTAGTAGTAGTAGTAGTAGTAGTAGTAGTAGTAGTAGTAGTAGTAGTTGCTATTGTTGTTGTAGTCCTGGTAGTAGTAGAAGCAGTAGAAGTAAAAGTAATTCTACTTTTACTACTAAAGTGGTAATGTTAACAATATTGTCTAGCACTTATTAAGTGCTTAATACATGATATGTACTGTGAAAACTCTTTATATGTGACATGTATTTTAGTTCTCTTCACAAATCTATCAAATAGGTAATGCTATTATACCCATTTTACAGATGAGGAAACTGAGACTAGAGAGTTTAAGTAACTCAGCTAATTAGGGCTCTAAGCCCTTGCCTGCCTAATCCTGAAGCTGAAGCACTAAAGCATAATGGAACATTACCTCCTCGGTATTAACCTTGTATCTGACCCATCCTTTTCCTGGCCCATAATAAGCCTATAAGAAAAATCTAAAGAGTAATTATAATTGAAACTTTGAAGTGATTTGGTTCTACATTTAGCATTCAATAATAATGGCTGCAGAGCAACACAATGCTACAGACTGAACATCTGTTTTAAGACCACAAGTGAGTATGTTTTTTTTTTCTGGAATATCCCCTTAGAAATGTTTTTTTGAACATTTGTTCAAACAATTTGAGGTCTAGATACCCTCTGATTTCTTTCTCAATTGGTTATGTGCCAAGTATGACATGATCCTTCTTCATCTGGTTTGAATTAGGTGGAAGTGTTGTCCATTCCTAGGACACTGGAAAAGCCCTCCAGGGATGTCCCTAGACCCAGATAAGCAGGCTCACAGAGAAAATGGCAGCCCTGGGGCTACTGGGCTGGGACCACTTATTGGCTGTGTCACACCAGAACCTCCATGGAGGAACAGCCTTTGCCTGACAGCTAAGGCGTTTGTGTTCTAACCTTTCCTTTGACTTCCATCTGGATACTTTTTGGTTTGGGGAAGAGGTTCCAGAAATACCCAGTGGACTTCTTGTGTCTTTGTGGCTCAAGAGCTTCAGAAGCTCTAATCCTAAAATTCTAGCCCAGGGCTGCTATGGCCTTACTTTTCTGCTACTAGCCACCTGAGCTCTACCTGCTGTGCCATGAAATCATTAGGAAACTGATTAATATCATTGGCAGGTGACTCAGTGCACATAACTGGAAGGGACTACAATTCCAGAAAGTTTTATAGCTTTGGCAGGATGGAGGTATACTCTTTGGATATATTGAATGTCACTTCTTGGCCTGTATCTGTGAGAGATGGCTGCAGAGCCCATCAACAAAGTTGCCACATGTCTAAGAACACGTCTAAGAACACGTGAGTGATGGAAACATGACTGCAGTAAGAGGCCAAGGTTGGTAATGAAGGAGGAGACACTAAAACCTAAGGGGGGGTCCCTGATTCCCCCATATCTGTGAGATGTATCAGATGAAGCTAGAGTGCAAAAAGCAGTAGAAAAGTGTTCAGTTGATATAGGCATATATTGAAAGAAGCAAAGAAGATAAAATCTTATGTTGTGGTCGAGGGGAAAGTTATAATTGTCCAGTCTGCTTTAACATCCAAATTAGGAGATAAAATATACAATAAGAGTGTTCCAGAGTTAGACACAAATCTAACTATGGGAGCATCTTTCCTGGTCCACCATGAATTCCTGAAATTTCCTCCAACTATTCCAAAAAGTGCTACAAACTGATGCTATTCCTTCTTTGCCTTTCCTAATGCAAAATGCATACACTTGGACCACTAAAAACTTAGACTATCACCTCACCATCTTCCCCATAAACTTGCTCTAACATCACTGATGGGAAAAGAAACTAAGCTAAAGGTCACTGTCGATTCTGATGGATTGAAATTGATAAGGTTTAGAGGAAATAGACTAGATAAGAATTACAATATTTAAAATGAGAAGTTACAAGGCCAAATGAGTGTAATAATAGTGAGTATGGAAGGAGTTGCTGGTTGTGAGAAAGATTAGGAAGGAATATCCACATGACTTTGTAACTGACTGAATTTAATAATGCAATGAAAGAATCAGAGGTATCACCAAAGTTATTAGTCTCGGTAATTGGAAAAATAAAAACAGTAGTACTAGTAATAGAAACAGTGAATTCAGGAAAAGAAAAAGTTCTTAGTAAAAGATAAGTGAGCTTGACGTGCCATATGAAGAGATAGAACAGGCAATTTGAAATTCTAATTTGGTACTCAGGAAAAGTTTAAGTTGGAGAAAAAAATTCAGGCAGACATCACTTGACTGTTCCTTCACCTAAATCCAAACCTCCGGCTCCCATATCCTACAGGAAGAGGCCATATACAAAGAATATTTGAAACTTACTTTCTCTCTTCTTTTTGCTGCTATTTTCCTCACTCCCCAGGTTCTCATGCCCTCTAATAATCTTCAGAACCTTACAGTAGAGAAAATTATTTGGCTTCTTTGCCTATTCCAAGCATTCACTGTAACTGTCTAGTTTTAGGAATAATTATTTATAACCCCATGCACATGTATTTTGTGATTAATAAGTGATCCAAGATTACATTTATAGAAAATTTTAATTGCTTTGGAAATCATGTATACCAATGAAAAAAATATGCATACGAAAAACCTAGAAAGGAAAGATCAGGTGAGTGCTTCAGAGTTATGGCAACAATATCTTCTGAAGCAAAAATTGGACATTGGTTTCTGAACAAAAAAAATTGATGTTCTGAAGTCCTCTAAGATTAAATGAAGCAATTTAGGAGATGTAATTGGAATGGTGAAATATTTGCAATTCCCAGGACATTTAGATTGTTTCTAGAGACAATACGAGATATTTATCCTGGGAAATCTGGGAAGTAGATAGAGTAGAATAATAATAACACAATGAATACTTAATGTTTTTGTACTCTACATTTATTTATTATTTTTATGCTATAACTTTTTTATTAAGATGCCTAATAGTCTTGGTATTTGTTCCCACTGAAAAGAACTTTTAGGACCCAAAAGTGTTTAAGGTCTGAGAGAGAAGGTACTCTGGAGATTGATTAATCCAAAACTTTTTTAATATGAAGAAATTCATGGTCAGAACCAAGAAATTACTTGCCTAAGGTCGCATATCAAGTCAATGGCAGAACTGAGACTAGAATCCAAGTATTCTCACTTCCCAAATATCCTTTTCCCAAACACCAAGCCTCAATTTGGGCAACAGCCTTTCCCTTCCTTCTGCTTCTTCATATCTCATCCCCATTCTTTGTCTTGGGATTCCCTGGAGGAATGGAGCCCACTGCTAAGAGGACACAGTACAAAAGTACAGGACCCCAAATATCTATCATCTCAAATTCATTTGATGTATATTAGGAACAATTTCTCCCATCATGCAGACATCTCTCCCTCTTCTCAGCTGAAACATCCACATCTCTATTATAGATGTCTTAGGGTTAAATGCAACATCAAGGGGAAACATAGGTGGAACTTGAATAGTTGATATCCCTAGCATTGCATTCTCAGATGATAACGAGTTGAGAAATTTACAAATACCCAGACTTCTGGAGTGCTGGCACATTTCCTAATTTCCAAGCTTCTTCCAAAATTGTTGGAAAGAGAAAACTTATTCAAGTACAACAATTCACTACTGAGAGAAAACTCATTGATGATAAACTTCATTCCTTGAGGTTTGTCCAACTCCTTCGTATGATAAATCAGGATAATGATATTACTTTGTATATCTTATGAAAAGGGACTTTCCAAATCACAAAACAGGGCTAGAATCCTGAACTTACACTTCACATGCCTGAGCTATTTTCTCTATTCCCTACTGCCTTCCAAGGCTGTCAGAAAAACCAGTGGCCAGGAATGGAACAAGGTGGCTCACATTCCATGTATGACTTTTTACATGGAGAAAGCTTTTATTATTCTATTAATCATATGTGATGCTTTAGTTCACCCTCTGAACCTATAGGCTTTTGAGCTTCTTGAAGAAGGAACTGTAGATAGATCGGTCTGTCTATCCCCAGATTTTAGGATGTGACCAGTAAGTATATCATAAACGTTCAAATAAATGCATATAGAACTAAACTGAATGAGTAAGTGCAATTGATTTGAACTTAAAAGGAGGCCAGAACCAGCATGTGGAGGGATTTTAATGACATTCCTAGAATCTAGTTTAAAACATAGACTGTGACTGTACATCTCATCTTAGGCAAAACAGAACACTTTAATATCAGTGTATAACTCTATGACAAGTAGATATTTTGAAAACTACCTCCCCACCTTACTTCAGTGTCTATAGAAGTATTCTGCTTCTCTTTAACATTTGAGGAACTCATAGTTCCCAAGCACTCACTCTAATATGTCACAAGCTATTGAAGTATTGCATATACTTTGGGCCTGAGACCAAAAGTGAGAAATTTCATCCAATCAGAAAAACCATTGAGGCAGCTTAAGGCAATGAAAAGTGGTGCTTCAGACTAAACCTGTCTCTTTCCATCTCTGTTTTTGGTGCCTTTGAAAGAAATACATATAATTATAGCATCAATACTTTAGAGTAAAAGAGAGAAGAAAGACAATGTGAAGAGGGAATGAAGAGATATTCTAGTCTTTAATTCAGGTCTTAACTTTCAAACCAGGGGTACTCCACAAGCTTGCATGTTCCATTGTCACTACCCAAGCATAGAATATCTGCTCTTTAGATTGAAATATAGGACTATAACTCTCATCTTGTCCTTTCCTATATCCCCAATTTTCTATACTATATTATCAAGACAGTACCTGCCAGGCATAATTGATTTGTTACAGTGCTGGAATCACAGACTAAAGGCTAAAGGTAAGTAAGTTGCAGGCACACAGCATAGTTACATAACACAATTTTAAATGGCTTAGCTGTAGGAAGGAGTATTAATAGGAATATTTAACATTTACATAAAGCTTTACCATTTTCAAAGATCATTTGCTTAGAACTAATGTTCACAATATTAAGAAGTAAATATTTGTATTAGTCTTCTTGAAATACCATAACAAAATACTGCTGGCTGGGTAGCTTAAAAAACACACATTTATTTTCACACAGTTCTGGAGGATAGAAATCCAAGATCAATGTTCCAGTGTTGGTTTTTGGTGAGACTTCTCTTCCTGACTTTAGATGGCCACATTCTCGCTATGTCTTCACGTGGATTTTTCTCTGTGCTTGTGTGGAGAAAGATCTCCAGTGTCTCTATTTCTTTTTATAAAATCACTAACCCTATCAGAATAGAAGGCATTTATGCCTCATTTAACCTTTGTGCTTCCTAAACGCCCTATCTCCAAATATAGTTACATAGAGATTAAAACATCGGTATTTAAATTTTGGAGAGATATAATTCTGTCCATACCAATATTATTAACCATATTTTACTGATGAAGAAATTGAGACTCAAAGAGCTTGAATGATTTATATATACTTATTAATAGAAGCCAAGACTAAACCTCTAGTCCTATATTCTTTCTATTATATTATGTTGCCTATTGAACAAATTAGGAAGTATTCCTTCTGCTTCTATTTTCCAGAAGAGATTGAAGAGAATTTTGTATCCTTTAAGTGTTTGATAGAACCCATCTGTGCCTGGTTCTTTCTCTTTGAAAACGTTATTAGTGATTCCATTTATTTATAGACATAGACTTATTCAGAATCTCTCTCTGTGTGAGTTTTGGTAGATTATGGCATTCAATGAATTGGTTCATTTCATCTAGGTTATTAAATACGTGATCACAAAATTGTTCATAATATTCCTTTAATATCTTTTGAATATCCATTGTATCAGAACTGATGATCCCTTTTTCATTTCAGATGTTAGTAATTTGTGTCTTCTCTCTTTGTGTTTTAGTTAATCTGACTAGAGATTTATCAATTTTATTAATCTTTTCAAAGAAATAGCTTTAATTCTCTTGAATTTCTCTATTGATTTCCTAGTTTCGATTTTATTGATTTGTTTTATCACTTCACTTCTTCTGCTTATTTTGAATTTAATTTATGCTTTTCCTAAGGTGAAAGCTTAGATTGATTTTAGATCTTCTTTTCTAATATATGCTATAGATTTCCCTCTAAGCACTACTTTTGCTGTGGCCTACAAATTTTGATAAATCATAGCTTTCATTTAATGCAAAATATATTTTATTAGTTTCAGGTATACATTACATTAGATAGACATTTATATAGTTTGTGAAATTATCTCCCCAGTTACTCTGTCACTCATCTGGCTCTACACATAGCCATTACAATACTATTGACTATATTCCCTATGCTGTACTCTATACACTTGTGACTATTTTTAAACAGTAATATGTACGTCTTCAACCCTTAAACATTTTTACCCAATCCTCCAAACCCCACCATTCTGGCAGTCACCAGATAGACCTCTGTATATGTGAGTTTGTTTTCTTTTAATTAATACAAAATATTCTTTAATTTGAGAGTTCTTTTTCTTTTAAAAGTTTATTTGGGGTAACACTAGTTAATACAATTATATAATTTTCAGGTGTACATTATAATTTGACATCTGTATATTCATGTCCTGACCAGTTTCCTTCAGCTACCATATATGTGATCCCTTTACCAACTTCACCCTCTCCCCATGCCACTCTATTTGACCCACTTTACCCAGTCTACCTCTCATCTATCTCCCATCTCCACCCCCAAACCCTACCCTCTGATAAATACTAGTCTACAGTTTATGTCCATGAGTCTCTGTTTGTTTCTCCTGTTCAATTGCTGCTTTTAGGTTTATATCCCACATGTAAGTGATATCATGTGACTTTCAACATTTTCTCTCTGGCTTATTTCGCTTAGCATGATTATCTTGAGGTCCATCCATGTTGCTGCAAATTGCAGTGTTTCATCTCCTCTTATGGCTGAGTAATATTACATTGTATATATTTACTACAGCTTTTTTTTTTAGCCAATCGTTTATCATAGGACACTTAGGTTGCTTCCATGTCCTGGCCACTGTGAATAATGCTGCTATGAACATCAATGTGCACATATCTTTTCAGATATGAGTTTTCAATCTTTGGGGTAAATACACAGTAGAGGGATTGCTGGATCATAAGGTAAATCAATTCTTAGTTTTCTGAGGAACCTCATACTGTTTTCTATAGTGGCTGTACCAATGTGCGGTCCCACCAACATTGTATGAGGGTTCCTTTTTCTCCACATCCTCTCCAACATTTGTTATTCCTTGTCTTGTTGATTATAGCTATTGTAACAGGTGTGAGATGGTATCTCATTGTGGTTTTGATTTGTATTTCCCTAATAGCGAGTGATGTTGAGCATCTTTTTAAATATTTGTTGGCCATTTGTATGTCCTCTAGGAAGAAGTGTCTGTTCAGGTCTTTTGCCCGTATTTTGTTTGTATCGTTTGTGTTTTGTTGTTGTTGTTGTTGTTGTTGTTGTTGTTGTTGTTGTTGTTACTGAGTTGTATTAGTTCTTTGTATATTTTGGATATTAGCCCCTTATCAGAGGTGTTGCTTGCAAATATATTTTTCCATTTAGATGGTTGTCTCTTTACTTTGTTAAAGGTTTCTTTTGCTGAGCAGAAGCTTTTTAGTTTGATGTAGTCCCATTCATTTATTTTTGCTTTTACTTCCCTCACTTCTGAGGTAAAATTCATAAAATCCTATTTAAGTCCAAAGTCCTTGAGTTTAATTCTTATATTTTCTTCTACATGTTTTTATTGTTTCAGGTCATATATTCAGGTCCTTAATCCATTTTGAGTTAATTTTAGTATGTCGTGTAGACAACATCTAGTTTCATTTTTTTGCAGGTGGCTTTCCAGTTTTCCCAGCACCATTTACTGAAGAAGCTTTCTATCTCCACTGTATTTTTTTGGCTTCTTTGTCAAAAATTATTTGCCCATATAAACATGGATTTACTTCTAGACTCTCGATTCTGTTCCACTGCTCCATGTGTCTGTTTTGCTGCCAATACCATGCTGTTTTCATTACTATCGCTTTGTATTATAATTTGAAGTGAGGCAGAGTGATGATTCAAGACTTGTACTTTTATTCTCAGGATGGCTTTGGCAATTATGAATCTTTTGTTCTTCCATACAAATCTAATGATTCTTTATTCTATTTTTTAAAAAACATAATTATGGAATTCTAATGCAGATTGCATGAATATGTATAATGCTTTAGATAATATGATCATTTAACTATGCTCATTCTTCCAATCCAAGAATGCAGAATATATTTCCATTTCTTTGTATCTTTTTCAATTTCTTTTAATAGGGTCTTGTAGTTTTCATTATATAGGTGCTTCACATTTTTTGTTAAATTTATTTTTTGGTATTTTATACTTTTTGTTTCAATTGAAAAAGCAACTCTTTTTCCACTTCTTTTTCTGACACTTCATTATTAGACTATAGGAAGGCTATGGATTTTTGAACATTGATTTTGTATCCAGAGACTTTACTGTACTTCTTCATTGTTTCTAGTAGTGTTCTTGTGGAGACTTTTGGGTTTTCTATGTAGAGAATAATCTCATTTGCAAATAGTGACTGTTTGACTTCATTTCCTATTTGAATGACTTTTATATCTGCCTCTTGTCTGATTGCACTCGCTAAGACATCCAATGTTATATTAAATAAGAGTGGGAATAATGAACAGCCTTGCCTTTTTCCTAATCTTAGAGGGAAGGTTTGTGGTTTTTCACCATTAAGTATAATGTTGGCTGAGGGTGTGCCATATGTAGCCTTTACTATGTTAAAGTACTTTCTTTTTATACCAATATAGTTAAGTGTTTTGATCATAAATAGGTGCTGTTTCTTGTTTGAGGCATTTTCTGCATCTATTGATATGATCATATGATTCTTATTTTTTAATTGTTTATGTAGTGTATCACTTTAATTGATTTCCATACGTTGAACAATCCCTGTGCCCCTGGGATAAAGACCACTTGATCGTGATGTATAATCTTTTTAATATGTTGCTGTATTCAGTTCGCTAATAACTTATTTAGGATTTTTGCGTCTGTATTCATGAGAGATATTGGTCAGTTTTTTTCTTTTTTTGTGTGTTATCTTTACCAGGTTTTGGTATCAGAGTAATATTGGTCTCATAAAATGAGTAGAAATATCTTGCCTTCTCTTTGATTCTCTGGTAGAGTTGGAAGAGAATAGGCATTAAATCTTTTAATGTTTGGCAGAATTTAATGGTAAGGACATCTATTCCTAGACTTTTACTTTTTGGTAGGTTTTTGATGATTATTTTAATTTTCATACTGCTGATAAGTTTATTTAGATTTTTCAGTTTTTCTCAATTCAGTCTGGAAATGTCATATTTTTCTAAGTACTGGTCCATTTCCTAAGATTATTAAATTTGAGATTATGTGCTTTGTCATAGTATTTTTGTATGACCCTTTATATTTCTGTGGTGTCTGTCTTAATTTCTCCTCTTTCATCCCTGATTTTATGTCCTTTCTTTTTTTCTTTAGTGAGTCTAGCCAGGGGTTTGTCAATTTTATTAATCTTCTCTAAGAACCAGCTATTTATTGCATTATTTTTTCTATTTATTTTGTTATTATTATTGTAAACCACATTGAGGTACTTAGATGATTGATATTTAAATTGATTATTGATATAGTTAAATTAATATCTACAACATCTGCTTTCTTGCCATATTAACTATGCCTTTTTAACTGCTTTTTAGTGGTGGCCTTAGAATTTTGAACATACATTTACAACTCTCCAAGTACACTTTTAAATAACACTACTACTTTACAGGTAGTGCAAATACCTTATAATAGCATTCCCAAGTCGTTCTCTCCACCTGTTACAATGTTGATGTCATTTTTTCTACTTGTGTGTAAGCTATAAGTGCCAAATATGTTGTCACTATTGTTGTTTTGAACAAATTACCTATCAGGTTATTAAGAAAAATAAAAAATAATATATTTTACATTTATTCTTTCTCTAATGCTATTTATTTTTATAATTTATTTAAATTAGTTTTAAATATACTTTACATTGGTTAGACATCTATATAGGTTGTAAAATGATTCCCCCAATTTTTCCCTCCCTCCCCTGACCCTCCACCTAGGCAATGTATTAAGGCTAATTGCATTCCCTATGCCATGTTCCCCATCCCTGTGACCATCCATCAGCTACTAATTTGTACTTCTTTAACCCTTCACCCCATTCTCCCGGCCCCCCAGAAACCCTCCCCTCTGTCCATCACCAAACTGTCCGCTATATTTGTGTGTCTGTTTTTGATTAATTTGTTCTTTTTATTCCTCACATAAATGAAAGCATATAATGTTTACTTTTCTCTGACTTAAATATCTTCTAAGTCCATCAAAGCAATATCTTTTTCCAACCCCTTCCTTTTATTTTGTGACTTTCTTTTAATCTGAAATGAGTCTCTTGTACACAACATATGTAGGGATGTTGTTTTCTTATCTATCCAGCTACTCTATCTTTTGTATGGAGCACTTAATCATTTTCTATTTGAAGTACTTATTGATAGAAATGTATTGTTACCATTCTTCATATTTGTTTTTGATACATGTTTTCTTTCTTCTTAAAGAAGTCTCTTCAACATTTTTTGTAATACTGGCTTGGTGGTGATAAATGCCTTCAGCTTATTTTTGTCTGGGAAGCAAGCTCTTCATCTGCCCATCAACTCTAAATGATAGCTTTCAGGATAAAGTAGTCTTGATTGTAGATCCTGGGTCTTCAACAAGTTGAATATTTTGTACCAAGCCCTTTTGTCCTGAAAAGATTTTTTTTTTTTTTTGAGAAATTAGTTGTCAGTCTTATAGGTCTTCCTTTATAGATAACTATCTGTTTTTCTCTTGCTGTTTTTAATGTTTTCTTTGTATTTAACCATTGGCATTTTAATTATGATGTGTCTTGGTGTGGGCTTCTTTGGATTCCTGATTTTGGGGATTCTCTGAGCTTCCTGGGGTTTTATGTCCATTTTCTTCACTAGGTTAGAAAAGTTTTTCATCATTATTTTTTCAAATAGCTGTTCAACATCTTGATTTTCTTCAGTTACATTGATCAGATGGATATTTGGAGCCTTAATAGTGTCCCGTATGCTCTTTAAAATATTTTTATAGTCTTGGCATCTTTTTTCACGCCATTCTGATTGAGTGTCTTTGGTTTTTCCATCCTCTAAATAGGTCATTTGATCCTTTTTTTTTAAATCACTTTGTTTATTCCTTTGTTTATTCCATTTAAGATACTTCTCATCTCAGATAATGTGTTCTTCATTTCAGACTGGTTCTCTTTTATAATTTCTATTTCTATTTTTATGTTTTTTATCTCTTTATTGAAGTTTTTGCTGAATTCATCTATACTTCCCAAAAGTTCATTGAGCATTTTTATAACAAGTGTTTTAAACTCTGCATCTGTTAGATTACTTGACTCTATTATATCTAGATCTCTGTTCTGTTCTCATATGGTTTCTGCTTTTTTGTCTTCACATTTTGGCTACATTTCCATGTCTGTTTCCACATACTAAGCAAAGCTTCTAAGTCACCTGGTCTTATTAGGGTAGATTTGTGAAGTAGGTGTCCAGTGGCACAGTTCTGAGAGGGTTTCAGCTTCAGGCCAAATTTAGCCCAAGCCTCTGCCCCTCCAGGGCCACCTGTTAAGATTTGGCAAGCAATATGCAGATGCTGTGCATGTAGTTGACTCAAAATACACACCGGAGACTGAGGCTAGGTACCTCTAGTGTGAGATAGGTACTGCTAAAAAGGAGCACCTGACTCATTGAGGATATACCTGGAAGTGGCTTGTGTGGGGCTGCGAGTTGAGGAGGTGGGGTTTCAGGGAATCCTCTGGGCAGAGTGACCTCTGTTATCCAGTTTGATGACATTAAGGCTATGGCAGTGCTATGTCTGGCATGAAAATCTACTGAGGAACTCAGCCCCTTTACATGATGTCTGCCACTGCTGCTGCTGCTTCAGACTCCATCTCACTTAGCCACTCAAGACGAGGCAGCCCCATGCCCTCGCCCCGTCCTACCTTCTGCCATTGCAGGGTGTTTTTTTTTTTTTTTGGATTTCTCCCTAGTTGTATGGCCTGTTCATCCCAGGCAATTTTTCCTTGCTGCTGTTCCTTGTTTCCATCACAACTGTGATTTGGTCACCAGAGAGATGGACAGAGCGTCTATCATCTACACCATTTTTTCCTCTCTGCTATTTCTTTCTTAATGTAAACCCAAGATTCAGACCTATATCGTTTTTTTTTTTCTTTTGAAGCACTTTTAATATCTTTTAAGGCAGGCCTACTGGTGACAAATTTTCTCAATTTTTGTCTGAGAAAGCCTTTATATCTCTTCCAATTTTGAAATATAGTTTCTCTAGATATAAAATTGTAGATTTGTGAGTTTTTTCTTTCAATACTTTATTTTTGCATAAAAATACTTATTAATTGACAGATACATCTTTGTTAAATTATTTGGGTGACATTGATTAATACATGATATAGGTTTCAAGTATACAATTATATAATACATCATCCGAATATTGTATTGTGTGTTCACCATCCAAAGTCAAAACTCCTCTGTCACCATATATTTGACCCCCTTTACCTTTATTTACCTCACTTTCTCTCTAGTAACTACCAAACAATTGTCTGTGTCTATGAGTTTTTGTTTCTTTGACTTCTTCAATTCTTGCTTTCAGTTTTGTATCCCAAATATGAGTGAACTCACATGGTTCTCAACTTTTTCTCTCTTAGAGATAAAACTTTTTTTACTTAGCATGATGATATCAATATCTATTATTGTTGTCACAAATGGCAGTATCTCATCTTTTTTATGACTGAGAAACATTCTATGATACACACACACACACACACACACACACACACACACACACACACACACACACACCTTCATGATCCAGTCATCTGTCAAAGGAAAATTCAGTCATGTTCATATCTTGGCCACTGTGAATAAGGCTACTATGAACACTGAGGTGCATATATCTTTATGGATGAATTTTTAGGGGGTAGATACACAGAAGAGGGTTTTGTGGATCATATGATAATTCCGTTCTCAATTTTATGAGGAACCTCCATCCTGTTGTCCCTAGTGACTACCAATATATGTTCATACCAGCAGTGTAGGAGGGTTCTTCTTTCCCTACAATCTTTCCAACACCTGTTATTACTTGTTCTGTTGATGATAATCATTCTAACAAGTGTAAGGTGGTATCTCATTGTGATTTTGATTTGCATTTTTCTAATAGCTAGTGAAGTTGAGCATCTTTTCATATGTCTGTTGGCCATTTGTGTGTCTTCTTGGGAGAGTATCAGATCAGGTCCTCTGCTTATTTTTTATTAGAATTGTTTGGCTTTTTATTGTTGAGTGGTACAATTTCTTTGTTTATTTTGGATATTAGCACCTTATTAGAGGGGTTGCTTGCAAATATATTCTCCTGTTCAGATGGTTACCTCTTTGTCTTGGTTTATTTTAATGTGCAGAAGCTTTTTAGTTTCATGTAGTCCCATTTATTTATTTTTGCTTTGACTTACATTGACTTTGAGGTCAAATTTATAAAATCTCTCTAAATCTAAAGACCATGAGTTTCGTACCTATATTTTCTTCTATGCAATTTATTGTTTCAGGTCTTATACTTAGGTCTTTGATTCATTTTGAGTTAATGTTGGTGTATAGTGACAGCGGTCTGGTTTCATTCTTTGCATGTGACTTTTCAGTTTATCCAGCACTATTTATTGAAGAGGCCTTTCTTTCTTCATTTTTGGTTCCTTTGTCAAATATTATTTGCACCTATATATGGGGGTTTATTTCTGGACTTTCAATTCTCTTCCATGGATCTGTGTGCCTGTTTTCCTGCCAATACCATACTATCTTGATTATTGTCACTTTGTAGTATACTTTGAGGTCAGTGAGAGTTTTTTTTCTTCCTTTGTTTTATTTTTTTTCAGGATTGCTTTGGCTATTTGAGGCTTTTGTGCTTCCATACAAATGTAATTATTTTTGTACCATTTCTTTAAAAAGTGTCATTGGGCCTTAATGGGTATTGCATTATATCTGTACTTTGCTTTGGCAAATAAGGTCATTTTAATGATGTTGATTCTTCTACTCCATGAACACAGAATATCTTTCCATTTTTTATGTCTTCTTCAATTTTTTTTTAAAAAGTCTTAGTTTCCCGTGTATAGGTTTTTCACATGCTTCATTAGGTTTATTCCTAGGTATTTTATTTTTTTGTTGAAATTGCAAAATGATTTTTTTTCATTTTTTTGAAATTGTATTGTTAGTATATAGGTAGGAACAAAATGGATTTTTGTACATTGATTTTGTATCCTGAAACTTTACTGTATTCATTTATTTTCTCTAATACATTTTTGATGGATTCTTTAGGGTTTTCTGTATAAAGAATTATGTCATCTGAAAAAAGTGACAATGTGACTTCTCCCTAGCAAGTTTTGATGCCTTTTATTTATTTCTCTTGCCTTATTGCTCTAGCTAGGACTTCCAATCCTATATTGAGTATGAGTAGTAAGAATGGGCATCCTTCTCTTATTCCTGATCTTAGAGGAAAACATTTTGGTTTCTCACCATTAAATGTGATATTAGCTTAGGGTTTGTCATATATGGCCTTTACTATGTTGAGGTACTTTCCTTCTATACCTGTTGCATTAAGTGTTTTAATCATAAATAGATGATATATCTTGTCAGATGCTTTTTCATCCATTGACATTATCATATGATTGTTATTCTTTATTTAGTTTATGTAGTGTATTAGATTGATCAATTTGCATATATTGAACCATCCTTGCAATCCTGGAATTAACCCCACTTGATTGTGATGTATAATTTTTTTGTGAATTGTTGTATTTGATTAGCTAGTATTTTGTTTAAATTTTTTGCATCTGTATTCACCAGATAAATTGGTCTGTAATGTAGTTTCCTTTTTGTTGTGACATTCTTACCAGATTTTGATATCAGGGTAATGCTGGCTTCATAAAATGAGTTAGGATGAATTGTCTCTTCTTCAATGTTTTGGAAGAGTCTGAAAAGAACAGGTATTAAATCATCTTTAAATGTTGTTAGGTAGAATTCACTAGTGAAGCCATCTGGCCCTGGACTTTTACTTTCTGAGAGGTTTTTAATGATTGTTTCAATATCCTTACTGTTGATCAGTCTATTTAGAATTTATGGTTCTTTGTGATTCAGTCTAGGAAGGTTGTATTTCTGAAACCTTGTCCATTTTTTCTAAGTGATTGAATTTGGTGGTATGTAGTTTTTCATCATATTTTTGTATGATGCTTTGTATTTCTGTGGTATCTGTTGTAACTTCTCTTTCATTTCTAATTTTGTTTTATGTCTTTTCTCTTTTTACTTTAGTGAGTCTAGCCAGGGTTTTATTAATTTTATTGATGGTTTCAAAGAACCAGCTCTTTGATGCATTAATTTTTTTTATTGTTTTGTTTTGTTTTGTTTTCAACTTTACTTAATTCTGCTCAAATTTTTATTATTTCCTTCTTTCTCCTGACTTTGGGCTTAATTTGTTCTTTTCTTTCTTATATTTTAAATATTTTATTCCCTTCCCCTCTTAATTGCATAGTTTTATTTTCTAAAGATAAGTTTCATATACATCTTATCCTTGCTTCTCTGTCAGTAAAGTATCTTGTTCCTCTGGCTTCTTTCAAGATTTTTTCTTTGTCTTTGATTTGCTGAAGTTTATGAATAGATTTTTTGATATTTATCCAGTTTGGTGTTATCTAATCTACCTGGATCTGTGTTTTTTTATCTTTCACTAGTTTTAGAAAATTCACAGTCATTATTCCTTCCTCTCTTCTTCTAGTATGTGCCTTATGCCTATGTTACACCCTTTATAATTGTCCTACAGTTCTTTGATATTTTGTTCCATTTTTGTCAGTTTTTTTCTCTTTGCATTTCAATCTTGGAAGTTTCTATGACATTTTAATTGTCTTTAGCTGTGTCCAGCCCATTTCTTTAGATGAGTCCATCAAACGCTATTTTTATTTCTTGTTATGTTTTTTTTTTTATTTCTAGTATTTCCTTTTGATTCTGAGAGTTTTCATATCTCAGTTCACATTGCCCACATGTTTTTTATGTTATTTTTTTTCAATTAGAGTTCTTAGCATATTAATATAATTGTTTTGTATTTTTAGTCTGATAATTCCAACATCTCTGCAATATTTGAATCTGGTTCTGATGCTTCTTCTACATATTCACTTTGTTTTTGGCTTTTAGTATGCCTTTTGATTATTTTGTTGTTGATGATAGCCAAACTTGATGTACGGGATAAAAGAAGCTGAGGTAAGTAGGCTTTTAGTGTGAGGTTTTATGTTTATCTGACTAGGGGTTAGACTATATATACTGCTCATTTTAGCTGTAGATATCAGAGACTAAAATTTCTTCCACTGCCCTTGTTTTTTGTCTCCCTTATTGTATTTGGATTTCCCTTGAGACTTCTTAAGATCTGATACATGCTATTTTTTTAGTTGCATTCCTCTGTTATTATACAAAGATTTATTGATGTAATAAAAAGATGTGTGGAGAAGGGAAGCAATCTATATTCTTATGATTAGTCTGCAGTCTTTTAGCCTCTGCCCTTAGGCTATGACCTTCATAAGTACTTTTCAGTTTTTACCCCTTTAGGTAAGACAGCAAGTCTAAAGAGGGATGTAACTGGGTACTTTCCTTATCATGGGACACTTAGTGTCTGATAAAACCTCACTCAGGCTCTGATAGAACAGTTGTCCTTGAAGAGAGGCCTTGTTAAGAAGAACAG
Source organism: Cynopterus sphinx (assembly GCA_030015415.1). NCBI lineage: Eukaryota > Metazoa > Chordata > Mammalia > Chiroptera > Pteropodidae > Cynopterus > Cynopterus sphinx. The sequence continues at coordinate 40,272,538 of CM057388.1, forward strand.
AATATCTTTACTGCATCTACTGCAAGGATGAAGACTGTTTTCAGCAATCAGACTGTCAACATTACAGAAAATGTGGATATTGCTTTGAAGGGACCCATAGTTATTGTGAAGGGCCCCTGAGGAAACCTGTGAAGAACCTTCAATCATATCAATGTAAAATTCAGTCTCCTTTAACAGAAAAAAAAGAGGCTCTAGGTTGACAAATGATGGGGAAATAAAAAGGAACTGCCTACTGTTCATACTATCTGTAATAATATACATAAAGAACATGGTCAAGGGCCTTATTCTGGGCTTCCATTAGAAGATGAAGTCTGAGTGTGCTCACATCCCCAACAACACTGTTATTCAAAAAAATTTTTCTCTTGTTGAAATCTAAAATTTCTTGGGTAAAAAAAATATATATGTGTGTGTGTGTGTGTGTGTGTGTGTGTGTGTGTGTGTGTATGTGTATGTATGTATGTATATATATATATATATATATATATATATATATATATATATATATCCACAGGGTTCAAATGTGGTCAGGTGTTGCTTGTTCAGTATCTCAAGCACAGAAAAATGAGTTAATTGTTGAAGGAAATGACACTGAACATGTATAAAATTCAGCTTCTTTGATTCAACAAGCCGCAACAGTTAAAAACAAGGATATCAGAAAAATTTTGGATGATATCTATGTTTTTGAAAAAAGAACAGTTCAGATGGCTGATGAATAAGGTCTAAGTTGTTCATCCATGGAAATGTCAAGATGTCAGATGATTCCTTGAACTTATTTGTGATATTTTAAAGATACAGGATACATTATATATTGATTTGGGGCTCTTTTTATAAACAGATTTTCCTGTCCAACTATTTGGCAAGTAAACAATTAACTTAATTCTAGTGTTTTAAGAACAATTACAGAAGAAACAGAACAGCAGCTTATTCTAATGATATTTCATGGTAGAAGTGACTTGAATCTGGTTTTTGAAGGAATACTAAGGGCATTTCAGGCAAGAAGGGTATGATACCAGTAATAAGTAACACTGTGACTGTTCATCATCAAATAAAGAATTTGGAGAGATGTTCTGAAGGTATCTAATTTTTCAGAAGCAGAAATTTGAGTATTTATGAGGCAGCTGTGCCTGAGTCACTTATATATACCAGTAACTTTTTGTGAAAAAGCAGCTGGGAAGTGAAACAAAGTGATGCAACCTTAGCAAGTATTGAAAAATGCAGTTATTTTGCATTTGTGATAAACATGGTTGCTGTAGTCCAAGGTCCTCTTAACGTTATCCTCTACCCTTCCTCAGCCATTTGTTTCTATATCTTAGCCCTTGATATTTAAAAAAATAATAAAAATTCTCTCATAATTTCTTAATTCCATGTGTTATGCTTTGAATATATTATAATCTTTGGTTTGATGATTTTAAATGGTTTTGATTTTAAGAAATGGATAAAATGATAAATCTAGGATTTGCTTTGAAATATTTGAGGTGAAGTTGGAGTAAACATTGGACAGGGTTGTGGGTGAAACAATGTACTTATACATTTATTTGTTGAAGCTGAATGGGGATTCGCTATACTAGTCCTACTCACATAATGTGTTCAAATTTTTCATAATGGAGAAATTAAACAAAAAGCCTTGTATATTTTGCTTGGATTACTATAATAGCTTTTTAACTGATAACTTTGCTCCTGCCTTCCCCATGTGTTCAGTGGCAGCAAGAATACTTTTTTCAAACTCTCAGCTCCCTCTTAACCTTTTTGACTATACTGACTGAACTCACCTGCCTGTTCATTAATATCACTGAGCCTTCAAGTTGTCATTTCCCTTTGGAATGGATACTTCAAATATAGTCATATGTATTCAATGAAACCTATCTTGACCACCCTTTTAACTGTGCTCACTCCTCACCTTCAACCTAATATAGCTTTATCATATTTGTTATTGTCCATAGCATTTATAATGTAATATTTATAGTTTGTTTTGTATTATATGCATTTTTCCTGTTAAAATGTAACCTTCATGAGAGTGCAATCTTTTCTACACAGATATTCTAAGTATTTGGAGCAGCACTTGTACATGCCTATTGGCCAAGTGAATGGTACTCAGATTGCCAGGAAGTTCAAGTTAAAAACACAGTAATAGTAATGAGACTGGAAAAGATGTTTGGGAAGGTTTTGAAGTATTTCAAAGTTAAATATGAGGAAGAAAGATGGATAGAGGTATTAATATTGAGTATCAGTACATAGCTGGTGGTAGCAGCTGTGGAAATATATGTGATTTTGAGTGAAGTGGGTTGCTATGCTGGGTGATACCTTTACAGGAGATAACTATTGGAGACTGGTTGTTGATAAGGAGTGATTTCCATTTAATATCTTAGGTATAGTGAGTGAAAGTCTAGTTTTCCCCAGAAAAGACTTCCATGCTTTATGTATCTACTATGAATAAGCATTTGTGTGTTATTTTATCAAGTATGAGGTATAGGAGTCCACAATTTATAATGAAAAAACATACTCAGAAATAATTCAGTTGGCACATATCTTGGGAAGATGGGTGTAGACAGTGCTGAGGCAACAACCAGTTGCAACACCAAACCCATTCATATTCCACAGTTCTTACAATTGACTAAACTGTCACCAGTTTATCTGGAATAAATTACATTGAGATTTAAAAAAAAAAGAGTAAAATTTTCTGAGCATATTTCAATATGGTTATATCCTCCCTTCCTCTGCTGGAAGCATGAGGAGATTTTCTTGGATCCTCACTGTGAGAATTTAATAGGGCTCCTAGAGATAAAATTCATGAAAATGTGGGGGCTGCCATAAAACTGGTACCCCTTGGATTTTTTAACTCACAAGTTTATCTTCACTGAGCATCCAGCAATTCATAAATTATAGTTTGTTTTCCTACCCCAGTACTGCTTCCAATGGCAGTTTCTGCTCCTGGACTTTTTTTTTTTTCTTTTTTATTCTGGTAAGCTATGAATATCTGCCTGTCTCTCTCTTCAGTTTTGGGGGCAGCAGTTTTCTCTGTGACCTCAATTTTCTGGTGCATCTAATAAGAGGTATTGTTCTTTTTTTCTTATTATGATGATATGAGTGATGATTTTCAAGCTCCTCATATGCAAGAAGAAGCCCCAGAAATCTCATGTTGCCTCAACACACAAGATAATTTTCTGCTTTCAACTACTTTTAGCTCAAAGCTCTTTAACTTGCTCTTGGAATTCTTAGTTCTAGGAAACCCTAAAGCCTATCCTGCTTGGTTTCAAACCCACTTCACATCATACTTTACATAGTCCGAGACCAAAACTGCCCATGCTTCACCAACAACATCTACCTATTAGCAGAAACTATAATTGAAACATTTGTCTTGCTTAATTACTAGTTTTGCTTCAAGTTCAAATAATTAATTACATCTGTGCACTAGTTCTAAGACGTTATTATGTATTTTTTATTTTTCATAAAATTTGGCACACAGTGGGTATTCCAAAAATGGAGAATTTCTTTAAAATAAATTTTTCTAATGACTAGGGAAAATGCTACAATGTGTATGATAAATTCCATGTGTTTGAAGAGAGCCTTGTGTTTTGGAAGGATCAAGAAAGGCTTCATGATGGAGGCTGAAATTGAATTTTGCCCTAAAGAATGGACACGATTGATGATATTTGAGAGGAGAATAAAATGGCATTTCAAATTTTTGGCACAGCATAAACAAAAGTGCAGAGATGAATAAGAAAAAACAAATGCTGTTGAGAGGAATATTCTCTACTGTTAAAAAGAGCTATAATTGGGATAGCTTGGGTGACTTTAAAGCTTCAAAAATATTAACATACTCCAAAGTTAATTAAGTAAAGTGACATGGAGGAAGTCTACCCAGTTTGGAAGATACTGACTGAGTCAATAATAAGCAATGACCAAAGCCTTATCACAAAAGTACATAATGGTTGAGCATTGATGCTCTGACTTAACTATTTCTTCTAATATTCAGAAGGTTTTGAGTTCTTTTGTAGGCTCTGGTAGAGGCATATATATGGGAGAATTTGCTACCTGAAGTTCAGAGAAATAAACTTTTTCAGTATCATCAAATAAAATGTGGAGCCAGGATTCAAATCCAGGTCTGTCTGACTTTTAAAATATCATATTATTTAAATAACATTGTTCTTTTTCTAAATAAGAGAAGTCCAAAAGTGTAATTGGCTGCCTTTTAAGGGAGGAACTACCTTGAACTCTGAGTATGCAGCCAGAGGCTAGATAACTATTTGGAAAGGATTTTATAGAGACTATTCAAACATAGAGGCAGGGAGGGAGGTTAAGAAATAGAGTATAGTCTGTGCTTAACTATTAAAGATCTCTTCTAACTTGGAGAATCTCTGATCCAATTCAAATGTTTTAAGGGTACTCTTTACTGTTATACTTTCAGAGTAGATAACAAACATGGGCACGTGCACACACACACTCACACACATTAAACAATGAATAACTTTTTCTTAACAGCAAAATTCCCTCCAAGTATCCTGCCTTGGAACTTATAGTTAAGCTTCTAAATGTTCTTAATTGTTATCACCTAGTTTTCATATGGGCAAATGTCTGTTCTTAGAAGGCTTATTTTATTCTGAAATAAATCACTGGTTCTTCTACTCAGGAATGTTAATCCTGCAGTCTTCCAGGGAAAAAAAAAAAAAGCTCAGGTTGTCATAGTTACTGCAAGGTAAAATAGCTGTCTGGTGGATATCCTGGAAGTGTATAAAATAGCTGAGCCTATTGCAGCTGTGCTTCAGAAACATTATAGAAGGAAACTGGCCTCTGTTGCTTAAAATCAAATCAAAGACATCAAGGGTGTCACCGCACAAGTTTAGGAACTGTTATTGTTTCCTTTACTTAACACTATTAGTGTGCTCCATTGAGCACTGTCAAAGAAAAATGAACATTTATAGTACATGGTAAACATTCTACTACAGTTATCAAAGCATCTGTTAGGAAATATATTTGGTGATAGAGCTTCTGATTCTTTCAATGAGTTTCCATCCTTGCTGTAGAACTGATTGTCATTTCATAACTATAATGATCAAACAAACTTTAACAAAATGAATCTTCTGCTTTAAACAGCTAGACAGAAAGGAAGGCTGCTTTAATCAGACCTGAATAGCTGGCAAGAAAAACATCTTGCTTCATCTCTCTTCCCTCCCACCCTCTGGGTGTAGGGTCAATCGCCTAACTGGGATGAATGTCAGGGGCAAATCATTAGTCCAGACAGCAAGATGAAATTGAGAATGCTTTTTAAAAATGATAATAGTATTTAGTTTGCTTAGCATAACTTAATTGCATTATCCTATTCAGATCTTCTTCATAGTTTTTTTTTGTTTTTATTTCTTTTTGCTTTTGATTAAATTGTAGAAAGATCCTTCCCTCTCTCTCTCTCTCTCCCTCCTTTCTGTCTCTATATCCCTGCATCTCTCTATCTCACTACCTTTCATCAACTCTCTCTTCTTCCAACTAAAATTATGAGAATAATCTACTTTTCAGGTAAGCCAACTAAACTTCACTTTATAATTATATATGAGAGATAAATATCCCTCCCCTTTTTGGGCAGAAATGCAGAAAAGACGAACTACAATTTGACAACTTGAGGGTTCCCAGCTAATAATGAGTCTTTAAATAATATTTTTAAAAACATAAAATTAAGCCTATGCCATGGATGTTCAACTCTATTGCATTTTTACCAGCCCTATCTTCTTGCAAAGAAACCAAGGATGTAACACAATCTTCATTTCTAAAGGTTTAAAAAAATATCTAGTGTCAGAAATCATCATTTGGCCATAAATTATAGGCAAGCTGGGGTTACAAGTTGCAGTCCTGTGGTGAAAGTTTTTAAACAAGGGCAAAACAAAACAATTGTGCACAACTAACAGTATTTTTCTAGAACTAAACGCTGTGCATTATTATTTGACATGTGTATATTCTATTGCATGTTTATCACCCAAAGTCCAATTTCTTTCAGCTACCATATATTTGAATCCCTTTACCCACTTTATTCTATTCCTAATCCCCTATATTTAATTGCCTTTACCTCATCTACCTGCCCCCTCCTCCCCTACCCTTGACTAAAAATTTTCCAGAACAGATTTTGAGCAGATTTTTTTGAGGAGTCAGCCATCCAAAGAGCTCCCAAAGGGCTACTACTAAGTCTAAAACTGTGAATTCAGTTCTCTCTGACTGGTTACAACTCTTTCACTGGATATCATCCTGATATTAGCAAAATTAATTCACTTGACTCTTAAAGCCTGTATTTTTTAATCTTAGTGGTTCTGAGTTTATGTGGCATAAAATCCTACCAAGCAAGCCTCTCAAAAGAAAACAGAATAAAGTCACAGATTTGGGCATCTAATATGGGTTATTATTCAATGTGTGACTGAATTTTTCCAACCACTATGTATATTGTTTTAGAAAGGGAAGAACGAACCATGAAAAAATGAAGTATTTTTATCTATGATTTTACCAAGGGGTGAAAAGTTTAGCTGGGATGATAAGGAAGCAGGAGCAGACCTAAGCCCTGATCTGCCACTATAGAGCTCATTGTCAGTGAAAATGCTTTTACTAAATAATAATAATAATGATAACAACACATTTTTCCTGGCTTATACTCTGTAATTTCACTGTTTTCAATGGATACAAGAAAATAAAATATATTTCTATGTCCTCAAGGAGCCCTTACAATCCGATATAATCTTCCCAGAAACTCCAGTTTGTGCTTCCTTTTCACTGTATCCATGGGACAATTAAAACTCTTATTGTCATCCATATGTTTATAATAAATGTTTTTCTAGTTGAGCTGTGAGGTAATTGGGGATAATTCTTTTCACTTTTATATCCATTACACCTAGAAAAGATAGTGGGCACTCACTGAAAAATGTTTGAATGAATCAAGAAATTAACAAATTTTAAAAGACAACTATAGATTTCACCAAAAAACCAGGATTGTGTCAAGATTGAAAGCCTCTAATCTCATCTTTATCTAAAATACTCTACACTACTGTCACAATGAGCTTTACCATAAATTTTATTAGATCACCACCCTGGATGAATGGGTTTGCAGTGCCTTGGGGATAAAACCCAAACCACTTAAGTATAAGACAGAAAGCCATATTTGAGATGCTCTCTGTCTGCCTCAACTCTCATTAATACTATGGTAATACTATTGTAATCATGACTGACTTTCCAACTAGACTATAAATTCCTTGAAAGTAAAAATCTTGTCTAATTTATCTGTGTTGTACCAGTGCCTAAAGCAATGTGCCTTGATACCTACTAAATGTTCACTATGTACAAGATCTCTTCTGTGGTACTGGGATGCTACCACATATTCATTAATTCTCATATTTTCTTTCATTGAACTGTGCATCATAGCTCTTATAAAATTTGTCAAAAATAATTCCATATCCTTCTTAATGAATCAGTAACCTCAGCTTCTAGCCCTGGCTGTCATACTACTTAGCTAAATTTATCTGCCTGTTTCCTCATGCATAAAAAAAAATAACAATATCACCTGTACTTTTTACCCTACATGATACTCAAAGCTAACATACTTTCTGGACTATGGTAGAGTATAAATAAATACTTATATACACAAATGTAAAAATCAAATAATGTAATTATATAAAAGTAAAGTGGTAGAGCTATAATACTTTATGTGGATTGACAGTTTGGAGCTAGATTGCTTGGGTCCAAGTTGGTTCAGCCACCTGTGATCAAGGCAAAGTAGAGATAATAACTGTACCTATTTCTTAGGAATGTGTTAAAGATTAAATAAGTAAATTCATGTAAAATACTTAAAACATTACTTGTCAAGTGGTAGATATTTAATGTATCAGCAATGTTTTTCTAGTTATTCATGACTTGATTGTAACAGTGACTGTCAAGTTATCCATCCATTAAAAATATCATCTATACACATCTGATGGCTGCCTAAGGCCTAAAAGATATAGCCCAGCATGCTCAGAGATAGACTCACCTCTAAATTCTACCCATAATGTAATATATATGGTCAACTCTTGAGAATTTTATAAACATTTAAGGTATACCATCTGATCCTCAACATTGAGCACATTTTCATTTGCTTTGAAACTGTAAATTTGCACCAGTAACCAGGGACAGGTCCAAGTTTACATTTTTTCCAATGTAACAACCAACTCCCCTAGTAGGTGTTATATGAGGGATTCCCTAAAACCTGTTTTCCAATAAGTTGCCACTGAAATTCTCTGTCCCATTGCCCTCCTGCTTGATAAGAAATCCAATTGTCAGAGTGCTCTTGAGTCAGCAAGAGCTCCAGAGAATGAAATGTTGGGGAGAACTTTATATTTTCATCACTGCTCAGAGTTGCACATAGGCTAACTGAGCTCTCTGGAACCAGTTCAGCTTAGATTGTATCCTATGGTGGTTTCTAAGATTCTGTTCAAAAGATATCATAAAGATCTTTATTTGAAAGGGAAGTCCAGAAAGAGAGAGGTTTGCACATAAAGTAAATGTGTTTGATTTTAGACATTTGAATTTACAGTGTAGGTGGAACCATCAGACCTTATTGATCCTAAAGTCACAGACTACCAGGGATGGAAGATTTTTACTGTATATCAAAACAAAAAAAAAAGGATTTGAAAAAGGCAATTTGAATGGAGGTTAATTTTGAAAGGATTAAAGAGATTAGAGTCCTTCTTTAAATGCTGAAAGAATGAACCTAGTAAGGGAGAGGAAAAGACTTCATCAAATGGCATCTTCTAGAAAAATTAATCCAAAGATGAAGTACAAATATTAGGAGTTGGCTTAATTCTGATTGTCTCATCTAAATCTCAGCTGCTCATCAGCCAGCAGATAGGATATATTGCTTTGGTTTCCAGCAGTCTTCTATCATTGAATTTAGAATGTTTGTATAGAATTCTAAGTATATTTTTAACATGTGTGTTTTTTCTACCCTCCTCTAATATACTTATTTCTAATGTTACTTTAGAAATTACTTATTTCAGTTGTTTCTGCAGATCATACATAATTCCCAATAACTAACCCTAACTTTTTCATCTGGTTCCAAGAATAAACCAGTACCCAGCAGACAGCTGATGTTGCTCTTGGAAAACTGCAATTTTCTAAAAGAGAATTGCAGCCAGGCAGCAACCAATCGCAAATAGCTATGTAGCTCCTATCAGATAGCCCTGGTGGGTCACAGGCAGCAGCTGTCCTAGGTCTGCACAGAAGCCCCTCCCAAAAGGCACTAGAATCAACACACCAGGAGGCTGGCTCTAAAACACAAAAAAAGCACTACTCAATTAGCCCTACAAGTGGCAAAACCGAATGTGTAAATCTCCCTCAAGGGGTTCAGCCACCACAAAGCACCTCATCTGCTGTGGGAATGACCAATCCTCAGAGCCTGTCAGCCTGAGAGTCCATCCCACCCAATGGCAAGGGTGGGAATGACAGCAATCAAGCCTCAACTACAACAAGGCACACAAAACTCGTACAAGAGACACTCCTGAAACACGTAGGCAGAAATGATCATGGAGACTGTGCCACTTGGCCATACAGGAAACCTACTACATAAGACCACCAACAAAGACTGAAAGACATAGGAGCCATATCTAATACATAGAAATGAACACAAAGATGTAGCCAAAAAAGAGAAACAAAGAAACATTTCCCAAATGAAAGAAGAGGAGAAAACTCTAGAAATGGAACTAAATGAAATAGAGGCAAGCAACCTACCAGAGACAGTTTGAAACCCTAGTTATAAGGCTGCTCAAGAAATTTAGTAAAAACTTCAATAAAGAGCTAGTAAGCTTAAAAATTAAGAGAAATCATAAAAAACAGTCATAAATAAAGAATAAATTAATAAATGAAAAACACACTAGAAGTAATCAACAAAAGATTAGATGAAGCAGAGGATCAAACCAAAGATTTGGAACACAAGCTAGAAGAAAATATGTAATTAGAACAACAAAAACTTAAAAAGAATTAAAAAATGAGAATAGTTTAAGGGACCTCTGGGACAAAATAAAGCATAACATCGCTCACATCAAAGGATACCAGAAGGAAAAGAGAGAGTGCAAGGGATTGAGAACTTATTAGAAGAAATTAATGAAAATTTGCCCAGTCTGGCAAAGGAAATGGTCAAACAAGCCCAGGAAATACAGAGAGTTCCTAACAAGAGGGATCTAAAGAGGCCCACACTAAGTTATATTATGATTAAAATGGCAAAGTTTAAAGACAAAGAAAGAATCTAAAAGCAGCAAGAGAAAGGCAACTAGTTACAAAGAAGCTCCCATAAGACCATCAGCAGATTTCTCAACAAAACATTACAAGACAGAAAAGGTTGACACAAAATATTAAAACTGATGAAAAACAAAGGCCTACTACCAAGACTGCTGTACCCATCAAGGCTATTAAGTAAAATTGAAGGTGAAAGAGCTTCCCAGACCAAAAAAAAAAAAAAAAGCTAATGGAATTTATCACCACTAACCCGGTATTACTAGAAACATTAAAGGAACTTCTTTACTACTTCAGGTTGAAAGACACAAGTAAAGAGATGAAAAAAAATAAAAATGAGAAAAAGTTGAAGAAGCAATATTTATATCAAGCAAAATAGACAAATGAAAATTATAATAAAATAAATAAAAACATAATAATATACAGATCAACCCAACAAGAGAACATAACCCTAGCAAACATCTATACACCCAACATAGGAGCACTTAAACACGTAAAGCAAATATTGACCAACATACAGGGAGAAATCAGTAGTAATACAGTCATAGTAGGAGACTTAACACTCAATTGACATCAATGAACAAATTTTCCAGACAGAAAATCTACAAAGAAGCAGAGGTCTCAAAGGTCACACTAAATCAGATTAATGTAATTGATGTTTTTAGAGCTTTTCACCCCAAGCAACAGGATATACATTTATTTCAATTGCACATGGAACATTTTCCAAGATAAACCACATGTTAGACAAAAAATTTTTTCAATAAATTTAAAAAGATTGAAATCATATTAAGCGTTTTCTCTGACCACAATGATATAACACTAGAAATCAATTACAAGAAGAAAACTGAAAAACATACAAATACCTTCCGGATAAATAACATGCTTCTAAATAATTAATGAGTTAACAATAAGATCAAGGAAGAAATCAAAACAAAGCTTGAGAGAAATTAAATGAAAACACTATGGCCCAAAATCTGTGAGACACAGCAAAAGCAGTCCTAAGTGGGAAAGTCATAGCAATACAGGCTTATCTCAAGAAACAAAAAATATCTCAAATAAAAAGTCTAACCTTACATCTAAAGGAACCAGAAAAAAAAAAGCCCAAATGAATGGAAGGAAGAAAATAGTAAAGATCTGAGTGGAAATAAATGATATAAAAACTAAAAAAAATACAAAAGACCAATGAAACCAAGAGCTGGTTCTTTAAGAAATTTAAGCAAAATTGATAAATTTTTTACCAGTCCCATCAAAAAGAGAGAGAGAGAGAGAGAGAGAGAGAGAGAGAGAGAGAGAGAGAGCCCAAATAAATAAAATTAGAAATGAAAGAGAAGTGACAACTGCCACCACAGAAACACAAAGAATAAAATACTGTGAGCAATTATGCACCAACAAATTAGATAATCTGGAAGAAATGAATAAATTCCCAGAAATATACAATCTTTAAGACTGAATCAAGAATAAAAAGAAAATTTAGACCAACCAACTAGTGCTAACAAACTTGAATCCACAATCAAAACACTCCTAGGAAACAAAAGTCCTGGAGCATATGGCTCCACAGGTGAATTTTACCAAACACCCAAGAATTACTATGCATTTTTCTCAAAGTATTCCAAAAAATTTGAAAGGACAGAAGGCTTCCAAGCTTATCCTATGGGGTCATTATTATCCCAATTCCAATACCAGACAAAAGAGTAATAAAGAAAGAAAAATGTTTTCCTTACAATAGTGGACAAGATAAGGAAGTCAATTTTCACTTCTATCCAACATAGTTTTGGAAGTCCTAGCCATAGTAATCAAACAAGAATAAGAAATATTGAAGAGGAAGAAGTGAATCTGTCACTATTTGCAGATGACATGTTACCATATAAAGAGAACACTGAGTCCACCAAGAAATAAAACTATTATTACTTATAAATTAATTTGGTAAAGTAGTAGAATACAAAATTAATATTCAGAAATTGATTGCATTTTATACACTAATAACACAATATCAGAAAGAGAAATTAAGAAAATAATCCTGTTTACAATTGCATCAAACAAATAAAATAAACTACCTAGGAATAAATTTAATCAATAGGTAAAAAAAAAAAACTTGCACTAGAAAAATTATAAGGCAATGAAGAAAGTGCAGAAGATACAGACAAATGGAAGCATATATCATGATCATAAATAGGAAAAATTAACATTGTTAAAATGTCCATACCCAAAGCAATCTATATTTTCAATGCATTCCCTATCAAAATACCAATGGCATTATTTACAGAACTAGAACAAATAATCCAAGAGTTTATATGGAACCCTAAACGACCTTGAATAGCCATGGCAGTCTTGAGAAATAAAAACAAAGTTGGAGGTATCATGCTACCTGATATCAAATTATACTACAAGACTATCGTTATCAAAACAGCATGGCATGACATATAATCAGACACATAGATCAATGAAACAGAAGAGAGTCCAAAAACAAACCCATGCCTATGTGCTCATTTAATCTGCCACAAAGGAGGCAAGAATAGACAATGGTAAATACAGTCTCTTTGGTAAATGGTGCTGGGAAAACTGAACAGATACATGCCAAAAAATGAAACTGAACAACCTCCTTACTTCATATACAAGAGAAATCTCAAAATGAATTAAAGACTTAAATGTAAGACCCACAATCATAAACCTGTTAGAATAAAACATAGGCAGCAAATTCTCTGATGTTGCTCTTAGTAATATTTTTTTCTGGTATATCTCCATGGGCAAGGAAAATTAAATAAATTTATTGGGGTGACATTGGATAATAAAATTATATAAGCTTCAAGAATACATTTCAATAATACATAGATATACATATTGCATTGTGTGTTTACCACGTATAGTTAAATGTCCTTCTGTCACCGAATATTAGACCCACCCTACCCCTATCTACCTCTCCCCACCCTCTCTTCCCTCTGGTAACTACTAATCCACTGTTCATGCCTGGGAGTCTCTGTTTGTCATACTTATGTGTTGTTTTCAGTTTTATATCCTACATATGAGTGAAATCATGTGGTTCTCAACTCTTTCTGTCTGACTTATTTCACTTAACATGATAATCTCAAGATCCATCCACATTGTTGCAAATGGCATTATTTTATTTTTTCTTATGGCTGAGTAATTATCTATTGTATAAATGTACCACATCTTTATCCAATCACCTATCAAAGGGCACTTTAGTTGTTTTCATGTCTTAACTGCCATGAATAATTCTGCTATAAACATCATGGTGCATATACTTTTGCAGATTAATATTTTCAGGATTTTGGGGTAAATTCCCAGAAGAGGAATGGCTGGGTCATATGGAAATTCAATTCTTAATTTTTGATGAACCTCCATATTGTTTTCCATAATGGCTGTACCAGTTTACATTCCCACCAGCAGTGTATAAGTGTTCCTCTTCCACCACAACCTCTCCCTATTGTATTTCCCTAATAGCTAGTAAAGTTGAGCACATTTTCATATGTCTGTTGGTCATTTGTATGCTTTCTTGAAAGAAGTGTCTATTCAGGTCCTCTGTCCATTTTTTAATTGGATTGTTTTTTGTTATTGTTGTTGAAATGTATGAGTTCATCATGTATTTCGGATATTAGCCCTTTTGCAAAGGGGTTGTTTGCAAATATATTCTCCCATTCAGTTCATTGCCTCTTTGCCTTATTGATGATCCTTTTTGCTGTGCAGAAGCTTTAGTTTGATATAGTCCTATTTATTTATTTTTTCTTTGACTTCCATTGCCTTTGAGGTAAAATTCATAAAATCTCTGAAACCAAGATTTGCAAGTTTAGTACCTATGTTTTATTCTATGTAATTTATTGTTTCAGGTCTTATTTTTAGTTCTTTGAACCATTTTGACTTAATGTTGGTGCATGGTGACAGATAGTAGACTAGTTTCATTCTTTTGAATGTGGCTTTCCAATTTTCCCATTTATTGAAGAAGCTTTCTTTTCTCCATTGTATGTTTTTTGGCTCTTTTGTTGAAGATTATTTACCCATATATATGTGGGCTCTCAATTCTGTTCTATTGATGTGTGTGTTTTCCTGTCAATATCATGCTGTTTTCATTATTATTGCTTTGTAGTATAATATGAAGTCAGGTACTGTGATACCTATAGTCTCATTCTTTTTCACAGGATTGTTTTGGCTTTTTGAGGTCTTATCTGATATTCTATGTTCATGGATTAGAAGAATTGACATAGTTAAAATGACCATATTACCCAAAGCATTACACAGGTTTAATGCAATTCTCATTAATAATAATCACAATTTTTAAATAAGTACATCAATTCAGATTTTTGTGTAGCCCTTTTGACATCAGGAATTTTTTAGCCAGGCTACTTTAACCCAGTCATTTTGATATAATCTAAAACAAATCTTATGTTTCAGCTTTTTATAAATTACCAAGTATTGTTATAATAGAAGACCTTACCCCATTCCCAACACTCACCCTAATGTCATCCTCTACCCCTGGTAAAAATGAAGTTTGAGAATGAGGTCAGAATTTGGCATATTTATGTATTCATGTACCAAGAATGGGGTGTTGACCGCACTTGGTCATTTTCTAAATGGCCAGCAATTATACTCAGGAAATCATCTTCTCACTATCCGATAATTGACTTGTATCTTGATAAACACTGAAAATATCCTGACTTTTCCCTCAAAGTCAAAGATGCTGGGGAAAGAAAGTATTGGAGACACATTATGAACTCTTATTCTTAGATCCAATCTATACAGAAAATCTTTAGTTGAATCTGACGATGATCTTATGTATCTCAGTTTATATATATATAAAACATTGTGTATATATATATATATGTTATATATATAACATTTTATATATTCTATATATATAACATATAATATGTATATAACATTTATGACATTAAATATATTTTAATGTTATAGAATTCCCTTAATTGAGGCTTTAAAAAACATGATTGATACTTCTTTAGAAGTTAATCTGCTGGCTCTAACAGATTTATACTTTTTAATTCATATTTTTTAATACAAAGATAACACAATCATGATTTTTTAAAATAAATTAATGAATAAAGTAGAAAGTGAAAGATCCTGCTAACTAGGATTAGCATTAGGTAGATGTGTGGGGTTTACACATCAACTTATAAGTTTAAAATGGTAATAACCATTCATAGTTGAAACAGTTTCATCTAAATGACCAAGTCAAAATGTCCTGTATTAGATTTTTGACAGTAAAAGATGGTGGCTGATTTGGAAAAGATGGGGGACCAGATTTAAAAGGACTGATTAGTTAGTGACAACTAAGAACATAATCAGAGTAGGTAAAACTGTCATCAAAAAAGACTGCTAATGCCACCAACTTACAGAAGAATGCATGTTACTTTATAAAAAAGGAGAAATGGGATGTTTTAAACTCCATGAAAGTGAAAGACAACTTAAAGCCATAAAAGCAAGAAGGAAAATTAAAAAGTGACATAGATAAGACATTTATTTTTATTTTTTAATAAGTTGGCATACAAAATTTTATTAATTTCAGGTATACAACAGAGTGATTAGACATGTATATAAATTATGAAGGGATTACCCTGATAAATCCAATACCTGTCTGATACCATACATAATTATCATAACACTATTGACTCTATTTCCTATGATAAATATTATAGCCCTATGACTACTTTGTTACTACAAATTTGTACCTCTTAATCACATCATCTGGCAACCATCAAAATGTTCTCTTTTACTATGAGTTTATTTCTGTTCCATTAGTTTGTTTAGTTTATTTTTCAGATTCTACATGTAAGTGAAATCATACAGTTTTCCTCTTTCTCAGTCTGACTTATTTCACTCAACACAATACCCTCAGGCCCATCACTGTTGTTGCAGACGACAACAACACGGACCTTTAGGTTGTTTCCATATCTTGGCTATAGTAAATAATAATGCAATGACCATATAGATGTATATGTCTTTTTGAATTTGTGTTTTAGGTTTCTACTGATAAATACCCAGAGGTAAAATTACTGGGTCCTTCTTTGCTTCTTGTTATAGCCATTATTTTAAAGTCCATTTTGTCTGGTATAACTATTGTTACCCCAGCTTTTTTCTGTATTTCCATTTTTATAAAATATCTTTTTCCATACTTTTACCTTCAGTCTGTGTGTGTCTTATGATCTGAAATGAGTCTTTTGTAGGCAGCATAAGTAAGGGTATGTAAGGGTCTTGTTTTTTTCCATTCAACCACCCTATGCTTTTCAGTTGGAACACTTAGTTCACTTAATTTAAAGGAATTGTTGATAGATATGTAGTTATTGTCATTTTATTATTAAAATTTTTAACTTTTTTTTCTTCTTCTTAAAGAAGTCTCCTTAACATTTCCTGTAATATTAACTTGGTGATGATGAACTCCTTTAGCTTTTTCTTATCTGAGATGTTCTTTATCTGTCCTTTGATTCTAAGTGATAGCTTTTCAGAGTAGAGTAATCTTGGTTGTAGGTCCATACTTGTCATCACTTGAATATGTCATGACAATCTCTTGTAGCCTGAAAGTTTCTCTTGAGAAACCATCTGACAGCCTTACGGGAGTGTCCTTGTAGGTCACTAACTGCTTTTCTCTGAATGCTTTTAAGATTCTCTTTTTGTGTTTGGCCTTTGGCATTTTAATTATAAGATGCCTTGGGGTGGGCTTCTTTGATTTCATCTTCATTGGGACTCTCAGTGCTTCCCTAGCTTGTATGTCTATTTTCTTCACCAGGTTGGGAAACTTTTCATTCATCATTTTTTTCAAGTGAGTTTTCAATTCCTTACCCTCTCTCTTCCCCTTTTGGTACCCCTATGATTCAAATGTTGATAAACTTGATTTGGGCCAAAGGCCCATTAAGCTATCCTCACTTTTTTGGATTCTTTTTTCACTTTAGCTGTTCTGGCTGAGTGTTTTCTGCTACCTTATCTTCCAAATTGCTGGTTCTACCCTCTGCTTCATCTAATCCACTGTTGATTTCCTGTAATGTAGTCTTCTTTTTCAATTATTATACCCTTCATTTCTGACTGGTTCTACTTATGTTTTCTATCTCTATTTTTATGTTTCATACTTCTTTGTTGAAGTTCTCACTGAGGCCATTGAGCATACTTATAAGCAGTGTTTTTATCTCTGCATCTGGAGACTGCTTGTCTCCATTTTGTTTAGTTCTTTTTCTATAGGTTTGCTCCAATTTTTTTTGTTTGTTTTTTGTTTTTTGTTTTTTGTTTTTCATTTCAGGCATGTTTCTTTATCTTCTCATTTTGGCTATCTCTTTTGGTTGTTTCTATGTATTAGAAAGAGCTCCTGTCTCCCAGTCTTGGTAGAGTAGCCTAATGTAGTAGATGTTCTGTGGAGCCTAATGGTGATCTTGCTGGTCATCTGAGTCAGGTGTTCCAGGTATGACCCTTGTATGGGTTGTGTGTGCCCTTCTATTGTGATTGAGACTTAGTTACTGTTTTCATGTCAATGGGAGGGATTTATCCTCAGGTTTACTGTTTGTGAGGACTGGCTCTGACTACAGTGGAGGAGCTGTTGTGAAGGGGTTCACCCTATGGAGCAGGGTTCCTCTTGTGCAAGCCAAGTTTAGCTGCTCCCTATGCCTTGCCCAGGGCCATTTGGTATGAGCTAAAAAGTGTTGTGAAGATGGTTGCCATTTGTGCAGGGTTTGCAAGTGCCTGGGAGAGGCTCCGTTACCAACTGAGGTCAGCTGCTGCTAGCATCAGCTGCTGCTAGTGTTGAGGTTGGGGCTCCTTAGCAAGAGGTACTTGGCATGCCAAGGCCAGATGCTGCTTGTTTCAGATTTGTGAACCTTTTATAGACTTTAGGAAGGTTTGTAGTATAAGCCAAGACAATCCATTTGTATGGAAAATTCATTGGTAGTGGTTTGGGTCAGCCCACAAGTTGGGTGTGGCAGAGTCTCAGGGAGTCACCATGGCAGAACAAATGTGTTAGCTAAGTTATGGTTCCCACCTGTTTGGGTGGAGGGCTCAATGAAGGAACAATGGCTTCTGCCAGCACTTTTCTTTGAGAGAAAGTGATTCTATAGCCTTTACCCTGAAGCCAGACAATTCAATTCCTCCCTATATGACTTTTGAGCTGCTGCTCCAGGGCTGGAGCTAAAAGAGAGAGAGTCTTTCAGCTAACACTCTGTATGCAGGCTCTTTAAGGGAAACAACTGGGACTCCAGCGGCCTCAGTCTCACTCAGCCACAATCTCCATAGGTTTTCACAGGCAGAAGTTGTGGATACTTCTCTTTCCGGCACTGGAACCCCAAACTAGGGAGCCTGGTGTAGGGCTGAGACTCCTCACTACCCAAGGGACATCCTCAGCCATGATAGCTCACTCTCTTAATTTTTAACCACCACACATGGGTTTGGGACCAGCCTATTCTGTGTCTCCACCCCCCCTACCATTCCCAAGATGACTTTTTCTGTATAACATTAGTTATAGGACTTCTGTCCAGCTAGATTGCAGGCAATTCTCAGTGATGGTTGTTCTGTAATTTAGTTGTAATTTTGAGATGTTCATAGGAGGAGGTGGGTATAGCATTCATCTAAATCTCCATCTTGACCAGAAACTCAAAAAAAAATCTTAAATATATATATATATGTTTGTACTCCTGTAAACTTTACATTATATTATATACTATGGCGTATTGAATTATAAATAAAGATTAATGTTCATGCTTTTATTTTACCTGAAAAATAATGTGCTAAATGTACTCCACACCTAACTGTTCTGAGCTAGACCATGTCTAGCTAGTGGGTCTATATGGCAAATACTTAAGATTCCACCTTTTCTCTGTTACCAAATATCTAAATAACAAGAAAAACCAACCAAGGGCCAAGTCTGTAAATCTAAATCTATGTAGCAGTTATTCTTACCTTTTGATGGATTTCAGATCCTTAGAGAATCTGATCAAAGCTAAGGACTCAAGAAAAATGAACATATGCATATACATGAGAATTTTTTGCATACAATTTCTGAGGATTTATGGGCTTGAGATTAAAGGCCTTTGGCTTGGTTTCTTTTGTCCCTGAGCCTTTTGCTTCCTTTCCTGGATGGCAATATAACATTCTTACCTGGATGCAGGTGAATTAACCTTCCAGAACATTCTCCTTGCTTTGTCTGTGACTCAGGTATTAAGCTTATAAAATATGGATAGTGACACATCTCAACTTCACTTGAGATCTTTAGGAAACTGGCATGTTTCCACAGCTGGTAACTCTGCCTTAGAGATTAATGTGCCAGCTCATGTATAAGAATAACACTGCAAAATAACAGAACAGGGACTCCCCACACTTTTTTTACACAGCACGTTGACAGGCATGCAAAACCTGACTGGAAATGTAATTTTTCACCTTCTTTCTACATTAATTTTTCTTCCTGATTTCAATTAGCCAAATTTGAATGGAGACATTACAGACAGTTCAGACCCACTTCAGAGCTGTGCAGACAGCTCTCGTTGCCAAGCTGTCTATCACCAAGACAACGAGACCAATGTGCTTGGGTCTGGGTAAATACCTCATCCAGGCCAGTTGCAGAAAGAGCCTCTTTGCAATGACCTCCCGTCAAATCAAAATTCTTACTCTTAACAATCCAAAATACGTTTGAATATACATTGAGTATAAATAATTATTAATATTTTAAAATAATTCTTTATGCTGATTAACAAGAGGTTTATTTCCAGAGATAGTCTCACATGAAGACAGGTTGATCTGAGGGATCTAGAAAAGCCTCTCCTGCCCAGTAAGTCTAAAGTTTCTCTATTTGTGAGTCATTATTTTTTTTTCCTTTTCATTAATCATAACTTTCTTCCAACACTTTCTTCTAAACCACAAATTCCTCTGAAGTGGTCATTGGTAATATAGAAATTTTCTGTCTTTAGTCTCATTTTGAAAGCACATTTTGAATAAGAAGAGATGAGGAAAGATGAGATGGTTGACATTCTTACCTCAAATGAAAAATGGAGATTATGGATTAAGTCTTTGGACACAATGGCATTCAGTAAAATGATATTTTTATAAGTTTAATACATGTAAATGAGTCAAAAACAGAAAACTCTACTTTCAGCAGATTCAGAGCTTTTAAAATCTCAGCAAAAAAAAAAAAAGCTGAATTTTTGGTCCTTAGGTACCTAGCAGAGGTGCCAAATCATTGTACTCCTCACATCCAGTCTCTATTGCCACTGATCTACTCTCAGGGGCTTTCTGAGCAGCTCCTCACAGATTTTATTGTTTGTCTTCATCTCCTTGGTGGCAGGTGTCTGCTAATCAAAGGCTTAAGAAGGTGTGTGTTTTAGGAGTCAGCCCTGACTCAAAGGAAAATTTTCCATGCAGCCTTGGGCAACAATATTGGAACTTTTTTGAATGTTGTAATCAACTCTGTGCCAAGTGGGGCCCAATCTCCCCCTAAACAGCCTCAGTAATCCAATGAAATAAGTGTTTACAATTCTCTTCAGAATGTTTGATCTCTCACACTGAAGACTAAATAAAAGTAGTCTGGACAAATTGTGCCTCCTCCTTCTCACATGTACTATGGAATCTGCTTGGGAAAAAAAAACTCAGAAAAGTTGGCCTCAGGCCAGCATGGGCCTTCTGTAGAGACAGAAAAATCTGTTACCTTTCCTCCATGGACTATCCCAGACACCAAATAAATAGCTCCATCTCAGATATCATCTGGAGAGGGGTGGCTGTTGGGGTCACAAGAGGACCTAAGATGATGGAGCTGGAATATCAAGACCTAAAAATTTCTTTCACCTGAGTTGGTATTTTCTGTGTGCTTACATTTTGTTACTTATATTTTCTCTTCTTAAGTAGACTGGGAGAAAAAGTAGAGTTGCTTAGGAATTGAAATGGCTAGAGATTGAATCTCAACACCAATGCTTAATAACTACAAAATTTAACAACTGATTTTATAGACCAAAGCTCTTATGCCATTTCTCACACTGACTAGCTCTGTGACCCTGCCCAAATCCCTACCCAAACTTTGGTCTCCCCATCATAAAAATGAGGAAGTTGCACTAGAAAATATATAAGGGCTTCTTTAAGTCTAACAGTTTAAGTCACATCTGAGGTCATGAATTTGGAAAACAGCCAAGTTATTGTTCGCCCCATCCCCAACCTCCACCAACCTCAGCAGGTTTTGGCCATAGTTCTCTAAGCCATTTGGGGCAGGGCCTAGGAATAGGAAAGAGTAGGCAATGCAAGGCCAAGTCTACAACAAAATTCCAGGTGATGATCTTCAAAATAAGAGCAGCTTGAAACTGCAGGTTTCCAAAACAGAAATACCAGTTTATGAGCTGATAATAAGGTAATAACAATTTTTTCTAAGAATTTTACCAAGGAAAGCTTGTTAGATGGTTGAG
Organism: Cynopterus sphinx; assembly: GCA_030015415.1. Lineage (NCBI taxonomy): Eukaryota > Metazoa > Chordata > Mammalia > Chiroptera > Pteropodidae > Cynopterus > Cynopterus sphinx. The sequence continues at coordinate 40,294,152 of CM057388.1, forward strand.
AGGTACCCTGGAGAATACAGCCCAAAACCACCATAGCCAAGGCTCAGACTGGGGCAACAGCCAATGCATCATTAACATGTTAAGGGAAGATCAAGTGGTCTAGTGGAGGGGAATCGGGGAACATGAGGCTGGAAAAGTAATTGGGAACAAAACTACAGAAGAAAACACCTCTAAGAACCCAACAAAAAGGATACAAGGACCGAAATTTTTTCATGCTGCAGGTGTTGTCAACTATGTGCCAGATGAAATATGCCAAATGTCTGGATAAACCACAGACAAATATTGCAAGCAGAACTCTTGGAAATTGAAATTTTTAGGGACCTAAATTAATAAAAGATTAAAAGGCTAATTATGAAATTTCAGATACTGTCATAGTTTATTAGAAAAAACAGTTTTGAAGAGTGAAATTGGATAGTGATATTGTAAAGAATACCACAGAACTCTCTTTTTGTTGTTAAAATGGAATCATTACCACTGAAAACTGTTGGGGGTAGAAATATGAGGAAGAATATAATGAAATTCTAAGCACTATAGTGCTTACAGTAAAAATACAGGTTATTTCCTTACTCAAAATATTTTAGTCAGAATTTTTTAAAATAAAACTAAAGAAATAAGTCTAAAATAAAACTAAATTAAGAAAACAAGGCTACATTCAAGCTTGTTTTTGTGTTCATGCACTAAATAAGCAGATTTTAGTGAATTCTCCATTTTTAACTATTTGGATAGTATTGTACAGATGCAGCCAGAATTTAATATGCTTTCAATTGTGTCCTCAGCCCTCAGGACACTGGGGATATAAATCTCAGCCAATTTTGCAATATAATCCAAAACCCAAAGCAGTTCATATTCCAAGTAACCTGTTACCCTCTACTAGCAAAACATCACTCATGGTTTGAAAAATACCATTTTTAATAACTTCTTTTCAGTTTCCTGGAAGAACCTCAGCTTCACTTCAAAGTTGATTTTCCCCAGTGAGAGTACAGCTAGAAGAATCCAGAAGTGCACTGTGCCATGCTCCCACTACCCCAAGCATGTGAAGGGCCAGCTCTAGGACAATGAAGAAGCCTGGATTTAGGAAACAGGCCAAGAGAGGGACAGGCTTTAGATCACAGGGAAATAGCCTCAGCTCATACTTTCTCAGAAACAAAATAATGCATCACCCTCAACAGTGAACAATGGGAGAAACTGAATCCAAACTGAATTTTAAATTATATTATTTTGGCTTATTTTTATATAAATTTGACAAAAAGAAACCACCATAATATGAGTTTTCTCTTAAGTGCCATATTTTGTTTTGTTTTGTTTTATTTCAGTGACTCACTCTTCATAAGTTACACACACAAAGATGTCAAGAAAACAATTTATGAAGAGAAGGCACTGGAGACAGGAGTGGAGGCAAGGAAACAGAACTTCATCTTCGGAAACCTACGGTCTCTTAAGACAAGTAGAGACTGAACTCTCCTTAAACCCCAATACAGTAGCCTTGAAGCTCTGAATATTATCTATTTCTTGCCCAGGACTAGTGAAGTTGGGGTTGCCAATAAAATGACCACATTCCTCAAATTATTGCATTTAAAATCCAAGTATTTTTAAAACAGCAGAGTAGGATTTGGGCCAGAAAGTGCTTTCTACTACAAACACTAGTGCACTTTTACAGGGCAGGTAAAGCCCAAAATTATGTTGCTAATTAATTTTATATTTCTTCTAGCTACCTAGAACCAACTTCAGCCCAACTTTCCCTAATTGAGATTTTGCCAAGTATTCAGATAATGCCATTTATGGACCATGCCAACAGCTGAGGTCATTCTTTCAGTCTAAAGGGAAGAAAAGAAAAAAAAAATAAATAGGAAAGTATGCATTAATGAATAGGGGCAGAGAAGAAAAGAGAAAATAAAGCAATCAACTCCATACAGATACGTATAGCACAAGAAGGTCTGCAGGCTTTACGCTTGTATTTTGGGGTAAAGGTGAAGGAAAACAGGAGAAAACAGAGTACGTAGAGAATGTTAGAAAAGCAACAATTTGTTATCAAAAAATAACCCCCCCCTCAAAAAAAATGTAAAGATTATGAAAAGGGAAAGGACTGATGTCTTGCACTAAGGCTGGCACAAATGTTCTCTGTTATATGAATGCCAGTGATGTGACTTGTTTGGTACTTGATTTTAGGTTCTGTAGTTATGTCCTTTTTTTTTTTTTTAGCACAAACTCATATTCCCAGGACTAGAAAGAACCTCTACAATTAGCAGTATCCTGAACATTAGAGCTAGAAAAGACCTTGGATCTCCTCTAATCTAATTGTCCCCATTCTAGGAATGAGAAAACTAATGAAAATGGAGAAGAAACTTAGCCAAATGACATTCAGTAAATTAATGGCAGAGTCAGGACTAGAAACCAGATCTAGTTGAGTGGTTTCTAAATATCAGTTCATAATAAACTTTTTTCCTGGTCCAAAAGAAAAATGGGAAAAAAAAAACATTTTAAACTATTTTTAATTATAAGATTATAGTCATTCTACTTTTTTGATGTTAAAATACCCTTTCTTTTCTAAAATGATGATTATCAAAGAAAATAGCTGTTATTTTATAATATCCTTAATTAGCAAAATAATAAATTGGCAACCTAATATGAAGCTTCACATTTTTTGAAAAATATGGTGTGTGAGGGCTTCTGGTCAAGAAGGCAGAGTAAGTAAATGTTTTGCTTGCCTCCTCTCACAACCACATTAAAACTACAACTAAACTACACAATAGTCATCATTAGGAGTTGCCAGAAGTCTAGCTGAACAGAAGTCCTACAACTAGGGACACACAGAAAAGGCCACCTTGATACTGGTAGGAGGAACAGAGATACAAAACTTGCTGGTCATACACCCATGTGTGGCAGTTGAGAATTTGTGGAAATAACTGTGGAAGTCCCCCCCCCACCATAAAAAAGAGCAAATGGTCACAGCTCCACACTAGGCACTCTAGCCCAGGATTTCAGTGACAGAAAGAGAAGTTCGCATAACTTTTGGCTGTGAAAACCAGGAGAGTTTGTGACTGAGTGAGATGAAGGGTTTAGGGAGTTTCAGACTTTCCTCTTAAGGTGCCTGCACACTTAATTAGTGATGGACTCACTCACTCTGAGCTCCAGCACTGGAGAAGCAGCTCAAAAGGTGTCAGGAACATATGGGAGGAACTGAGTTGTCTGGTTTCGGGGTGAGGATTGGAGGGGCAGCTTTCTCCCAGACAGAAGTGCTGGCAGAGGACATTGTTCCTTTGTTGAGCCCTACTCAGCCCAGCTTGCAGACCCAGACAGGAGCCATATGTGGGTCTCCCTTAACATAGCTAACATTGGTTACCCAACAGCCTACCCCTCTCAACATGCATGCCCATACAAGCTACTTCCAGCAGATTTTCCATACATATGGCCTGTCTTGGCCCATGCTGTGACTCTCCTAAAATCTCTCAAAGGTTCAACAAACCTAAAAAATCAACGTCTGGACTCAGGATGCCCTGTACCTCTTGCTGAGCATCCTCAAGCGCTGAATAAGTGGCAGCCAGCCTCAGTTTGCAGCTTACCTCTTGAGGTACTTTCAAGCCTTATGTGGCTGGCAGCCACCTGCAGATGGCTTGATCGCTCATGCCAGATGTCCCTGGGAAGCACACAGGCTGCAGTTGAACTTGGCCTGTGGCAGGGCCTCTCCCAGGATGCCCTGGCCTGCATAACTGGTAGCCAGCTTATGTATGAGCTGGAGCACCACATGAGGTCACATCTGAGGATGACACACCCAAAGGGCAGAAAGGGCAAACACCAAAGCCCTGCTAAAGTGAATCCTGCTCTGTTGGGTCAGCACCTGAACAACAGCTCCTCCACTGTACTCACCGACTAGTTATCACAACCAATCAGCCCGAGGGTCAATCCCTCCTATTGATGACCAAAGAGCAAACAAAACTCAACTACAACAGGAGGAGACCCCAACCAATATAAAGGACATACCAGGAACACCTGGCTCGGGTGACTAGGAAAGAGTGCCACTGGGACCCAGAGCAAACCTACTACATAAGGCCACTCTACTAAGACCAGGAGACATAGAAGTCCTACCTAATACATAGACTCAAAAACAAAGAGGCAACCAAAATGGAAAGACAAAGAAACATGTTTCAAATTAAAGAACTGAACAAAGCTCCAGAAAAAGAACTAAACAAAATGGAGACAAACAGTCCACTAGATGCAGTGTTCAAAACACTCGTCATAAAGATGTTCAATGAACTTAGGAGGAGAGTAGATAAACTCGTTGAGAATGTTAACAAAGAGATAGAAAACAAAAATGAAGTTAGGACATAAAAAGGAACCAGCCAGAAATGAAGAACACAGTAACCAAAATAAAGAATACCTTAGGAGGATTAACAGTAACTTAGATGAGCCAAGGGTCAAATTAGCAACTTAGAAGAGAAGGTAGCAGAAAACACCCAATCAGGGCAACAAGAAAAAAAGATTCCAAAAAAAAAGGACAGTTTAAGAGGCTTCTGGGACAACATCAAGTAGACAAACATTGCATCATAGGGATACCATAAAGAGAAAAAAAAGAGCAAGTAACAAAATCTATTTCAAGAAATAATGATGAAAAAATTCCCTAACCTGGTGAAGGAAATAGACACACAAACCTAGGAAGTTCAGAGAGTCCCAAACAAGATAAACCCCAAAAGGCCCACACTTATATGCCAAAGGTTGAAGACAAAGAGAGAATCTTAAAAACTACAAGAGAAAAGCAGTTAGTCACCTACAAGGAAGCTCCCATAAGACTGTTGATTTCTCAACAGAAACTTTGCAAAGTACAAGGGATTGGCATGACATATTCAAAGTACTGAAAAATAAGGACCTATAAACAAGATAATTCTACACAGAAAAGCTATCATTTAGAATCAAAAGACAGATAAAAAGCATCCCAGATAAGAAAAAGCTAAAGGAGTTCATCATCTCCAACTCAGTATTACAGGAAATGTTAAAGAGACTTTTTTAAAAAGAAAAAATTTTAAAATATGAATAATAAAGTGGCAATAACTATATATTAGCAACAATAACTTTAAATGTAAATGGATTAAATGATCCAAATAAAAGATAAAGTGGCTAAATGGATAATAAAACAAGATCCTTTCATATGCTCCCTACAAGAGGCTCACTTCAGATTGAAAGACACATAAAGAGTGAATGCAAAGAGATGAAAAATGTTTCATGAAAGTGGAAACAAATGAAAAAGAAAAAGCTAGAGGAGCAATACTTATACCAGACAAATAGACTTTGAAACAAAGGCTATAACGAGAGACAAAAAAAGGACCCAGTTATCCCACACGGGTATTTTTCTGAAGAAACCCAAAATACTACTTTGAAGGCACATGTGAATCCATATGTTCATTGCAGCATTATTTACAGTAGCCATAATATGGAGGAATCCTGGCTATCAATGAATAAATTGATAAAAAAACAAAAAAGAGAGATGGTATACACACCACCTTTTCTTTATACACACACACACACATGTACACATGTGTATGTGTGTGTATGTATGTATGTATGTATGTATATAATGGAATATTACTCAGACAGAAAAAGAATGAAAACTTGCGATTTGCAACAACATGGAGGGACCTAGAGGGTATTATACTGAGTAAAGTAAGTCAGACAAAGAAAGACAAATGCCACTGCCAAATCTAGGGAACAGGACAGACAAAGAACAGAAGCTCACAGATTCAGGGAGCTCTTTGATAGTTGTTCAAATTGGGAGTGGGTGATAGGTGAAGAGGAGTGTATTAAGAGGTACAAATTGGTAGTTACAGAATAATCATGGGGATGTAACGTTTAGCATAGGAAATATAGTCAATAATATTGTAGTAACTAAATATGGTGTCAGATGGGTACTGGATTTCTTGGGTGAACAATTCATATGTTATATAAATGTTTAGTACTGTGTTGTGCACCTGAAAGTAATATAATATTGTATGTCAACTAAAATTTTTAAAAAATAAAAATATAAAATTTTTTTAAAAGACAGAAAATATGGTATGTGAAAACCATAAATCTTAGACCACAAGTCTAATCTAATCCCCTAGTGTCAGGCAGGATATCACCACTCAATTCAAGGTCACTTCTGACCCTAAGAGATCATACAGTGTCATATAGCAAACAAAATATCAGAAAGATACTGGTTTTTCTGGGATGTGGCATTGAAGACAAACTAGAAAAGGAAAGAAGCACATGGTAGAATATGGATAAATAAACTGGTTTGTAATCAATGCCTCATCCTATTTTTTCTTTCAGTAATTTCAGATTACCACATAATACCCTGATTTAATAGGCATTATTATCTCTTTCACTATCTAGTTATATTTTTCATTTGCGGCTCAATAAAAAAAAAATCAAAGCACTCAATTTCTGTGAGGGAGGCACATTGTAGAGAAGAAGCTAAGAGAGGTTAGAGATTTGCCCAAGACAAATTGGTTCATGTGGGATTAAGCCAGAAATAAATCCTAGATCTTCATTATAGATCTCATAATCTTTCCTCAAACCCATATTTCTAACCTTTGTACATCTAAACTCAGTTTCTTGTATGACCCATCAGCTGGCCAATGACATTATGGTATCCATCATTTGCCCCTAAAGTGTCAAGCACCACTACTCTAGCACTAGGCTCCAGGACCTAGAAGGATTACAAGATTACTGGGAATACAAAGGCCTCTGGCTTCTGGCTACTCACTGAAGTGATTTGTGGGGGATAGGTGTCCCAATAGTCCTATCACTACAGCCACTAGCTGCTGCTACTTCTATCCACATAAAGGCCAAGGAGTGAACTGGTCTATCAAAATGCACACCCAAGCATCATCATGATCATCATCATCTATATTATCGTATTTTCAATGATCCTCATTGAAATGACTTATGTATTATTTAGGTTAAAATTTTCCTCCTAGCCATCATTTTCGTCCACTCAATCAAGATTCAATCTGATAATTCAAACAGACTTTAACATCAGCCTAAATAAGCCAAACAGAATTTTAAAGGTAAAGCTAATAATATTAACCAAAAATACCACATAATATACCCCAAAACCAAAATCAAATGTCTTTCAGATTCCAGCTGTTTGAAACTGTTGCTCTTTGGGATTGCTGCTATTTAGGATTCTGGCTGTTTAAGACAATTGTCATCTTTGTAGCCCTTTATGTGGACAGAAATTATGAGTTGTTTATTTGTTTGTTTGTTTGTTTGTTTAAAAGCAGATGACAAAGACTACTTTCTAGATCCTGGTTAGGTTAGTGGTTAGCGACTTGCAGAGTCTTAACTCAGCATAGTACTAGGAAGAAATATATATTAATCATTTAGTTATGGCCCAGCCTGAAACTGTCTTTATTCATAATAAATAACCTTTAAAAAAAAAACAGAATTTTATCTGAAAAGTCACACTCCAATACAAATCTCAGACCTGACCCATCAGTAAATATTTCTCTCTCAGGCCTTGGTAAAATAAAACAAGGCTGAGGGGCTTTGTGTAAAACAGTCAGCTTTCCAGACTCACATGAGAAAAAAAGTTAATACGGTGGCAATGAATCATTTAAATGCCTGTCAAAGTTACAATAACATGCTCTTTCATTCCTTTCAACAGCTCCCAAAGGACCCTGTAGACAGCCGCATTTTGTGGGTACTTCTCCTACTCCATACACCTACTCAAAGAAAGCAAATCACTTATCTCTCCCAAACTTAGCTTTTTTAAAAAAAAAAATAGGTATTGAGGTTTGCCCTTTCTTTTAAGTTTTTTTTTTTTCCTCTTTTCGTTTTGTTTTTTGTTTTGTGCTTTTTGTCCCTTGAGGTTTTTTTCTTTTCTCCTTTTTAGTGTTTGGCTATTTTTTTCCTTTATTTATTTATTTATTTGTTTGTTTGTTTGTTTATTGTTATTGTCATTTCTGCTGCTGATATGGTTCCTTTTCCTTTCTTTTTCTTATTTTTTTCTTTTTTATTGTGTTTTAGGGTGGTTTCTTTTTCTGCTTGAGGGGACTTGTTTTGCTTTTTTGTTTTTGTTTTATTTTTATGGGGTTTTCTGAGTTTGGATTGCATTTTTTGTTTGTAGTTTTTTCTTTTCCAGGTTTTCTCTTTTGGTCTTCTTTTTGTTGTTTGCTTTTTATCTTTTCTTTTCTATGCTTTTTTTTGGGGGGGGGAGAAGTAGGCTTTATTATGCTATTCTTTTTGTTTGGGGATTTAGGGGGAAAATTTTGCATTTTTAAAATTTAAGCTTTAACTTTTGTATTTTTTAATTTTTCAATAAGTTTATTGGGATAACATTGGTTAATATGATCATATAATTTTCAGGTGTACATTATCATTTGAAAACTCTATATTCTATTGTGTGTTTACCACCCAAAGTCCAGTTTCCTTCAGCTACCATATATTTGATCCCCTTTACCCACTTCACCTTCCCCCCTAAACCCTATATTTGAGCTTGTTTACCCCATCTACCACCTTCTTCCTCCTCCACCCCACTAGTAACCACTAGCATATAGTCTATGTACATGAGTCTTTGTTTCTTTATATTGCTCACTTGTTTTTAGGTTGATATCCCATATATAAGTGATACCATGTGATTTTCAACTATTTCTGTCTGGCTTATTTTACTTAGCATGATTATCTCAAGGTCCATCCATGTTGTCGCAAGTGGCAGTATTTTATCTACTCTTATGGCTGAGTAACATTCCATTATATATATATGTATTACTGCTTCTTTAGACAATCTTCTTCCGTGTTGCTTCCATGTTTTGGCCACTGTGAATAATGCTGCTATGAACCTCGGTGTGCAAATATCTTTTTGGACGTGAGTTTTCAAGTATTGGGGGTAAATACCCAATAGCGAGATTGCTGGATCATATGGTAGATCAATTTTTAGTTTTTTGAGGAAACTTCATACTGTTTTCCATAGTGGCTGTACCAATTTGCAGACCCACCAGCAGTGTATGAGAGTTCCTTTTTCTCTGTATCATCTCCAATATTTGTTATTACTTGTCCTGCTGATTACAGCTATTCTAACAGGTATGATATAATATCTCATTGTGGTTTTGATTTGCATTTTCCTAATACCTAGCGATGTTGAGCATCTTTTCATATATTTGTTGGCCATTTGTATGTCCTCTATGGAGAAGTTTCTGTTTAGGTTATCTGCCCATTTTTTTGATTTGATTGCTTGTTTTTTTTTTGTAGTTGTTATTGAGTTGTATGATTTCTATGTATATTTTGGATATTAAGGCCTTATCAGAGGTGTCAATTGCAAATATATTTCCCATTTGAATGGTTCTCTATTTACCTTGTTGATGATTTCTTTTGCTGAGTAGAAGCTCTTTTGTTGGATGTAGTCACATTCATTTATTTTAGCTTCTACTTCCTTTGCTTTTGAGGTCAAATTCATAAAATCCTCTTTAAGTCCAAGGTCCTTGAGTTCAATTCCTATGTTTTCTTCTATGCATTTGACTGTTTCAGGTCTTATATTCAGGTCCTTAATCCAATAGGAATTAATTTTTGTGTGTGGTAATAGACAATATCTAGTTTCCTTCTTTTGCAGGTGGCTCTCCAGTTTTCCCAGCACCATTTATTGAAGAGGTTTTCCTATCTCCACTGTATGTTTTTGGTTTCTTTGTTGAAAATTATTTGCCCATATAAATATGGGTTTACTTCTAGACTCTTGATTCTGTTCCTCTGGTCTGTGTGTCTGTTTTGCTGCCAATACCATTTCATTTAGGTTATTGTCACTTTGTGATATAACTTGAAGTCATGCAGAGTAATGCCTCCTGCATCATTCTTTTTTCTCAGAATGGCTTTGGCAATTTGGGATCTTTTGTGCTTCCATACAAATCTAATGATTCTTTGTTCTATTTCTTTTAAAAATGCCAATGAGATTTTGATGGGGGTTGCATTAAATCTGTATAATGCTTTAAGTAATAAGGTCATTTTTATTATGCTGATTCTTCCAATCCAAGAACACAAAATATCTTTCTATTTCTTTGTATCTTCTTTGATTTCCTTTAATAGGTCTTATAGATTCAATTATATATGTCCTTCACTTGTTTCGTTAAATTTATTCCTAGGTATTTTATCCTTTTTGTTATAATTGCTAAAGGAATAATTTTTTTCTGCTTCTTTTTCTGATGCTTCATTATTAGAGTATAGGAATGCTATAGATTTTTGAACATTGATTTTGTATCCAGAAACTTTACTGTATTTGCTTATTGTTTCTAGTAGGGTTCTTTAGAATCTTTAGAGTTTTCCTTATAGAGAATCATGTCATCAGCAAATAGTGACAGTTTGACTACTTTGTTTCCTATTTGGATTCCTTTAACATTTTTCTCTTGCCTGATTGCACTCACTAGGACCTCCAATGTTATATTAAATAACAGTGGCAATAGCGGACATCCTTGCCTTGTTGCTGATCTTAGAGTGAAGGTTTTTAGTTTTTCACCATTAAGTATGCTCTTGGCTGAGGGTTTGTCATATATGGCCTTTATTATGTTAAGGTAATTTCCTTCTATACTGATTTTGTTAAGTGTTCTGATCATTAATGGATGCTGTATCTTGTCAAAGGCTTTTTCTGCATCTATTGATATGATTGTATGATTCTTCTTTTTAAATTTGTTTATGTGGTGTGTTGCATTCATCGATTTGCATATGTTGAACCATCCCTGTGCCTCTGGGACGAAGCCCTTTTGGTAATAGTGTATAATCTTTTGAATATGTTGCTGTATTCAGTTCATTAGTATCTTATTTAGGATTTTTGCACTTGTGTTCATGGGAGATATTGGTCAGTAGTTTTATTTTGTGTGTGTTATCTTTAGCAGGTTTTGGTATAAAAGTAATATTGGCCTCATGAAATGAGTTGGGAAATATTACCTCCTCTTCAATTTTTTTGCAAGAGTTGAGGAGAATAGGTATGAAATCTTTGAATGTATGATAGCATTCACTGGTGAAGCCATCTGGTCCTGGACTTTTACTTTTTTGTAGGTTATTGACGATTGTTTTGATTTCCATACTGCTGATCCATCTATTTAGATTTTCCATTTCTTCTTGATTCAGTCCCGGAAGGTTTTTTTTTTCCCCTTTTGCAAAATTAGATCTTTGAATCCCTCACTTTTTAGTTATTGTTATCTCAATTTGTTCCTATTATTGAACATTCTAGTAATTAATACTTATTACTATCTTGTTATAACAATTCTCTTCTCATTACTTAAGCTCATAATGCCCTGTTCTTAGTGTTACACTCTTCTTCTATTTGCCTGATTGTCACTTACTGCTAATTATATATTTTTGTTGTTGTCATTTTGTTTTAGGTGAGCTGATTTCTTTCAGAATTTCCTGTATGCAGCCCTCATAGTGGAGAATTCCCTCAATTTTTGTATGTATGGAAAAGTCTTAATTTCTCCTTCATATCTAAAGGAGAACTTAGCTGGATACATTATTCTAGGCTGGTAGTTCCTTTCACTTAATAGTTTAAATATTTTATTCCCTACCTTTCTGGCTTGTAAAGTTTGCACTGAGATGTCCAAGGATAATCTAATGGGTTTACCTTTATAAGTTACCATTTATTTTTTTCTTTCTGGCTGCCTTGAGAATTCTGCCTTTGTTGTTGATTTTTGATAATTTTAATACGATTAGTCTTGGTGATGGCCTTTTTGGGTTGAGATAATTGGGTGTTATGTTGACTTCTTGAATTCCAAGCTCCAGCTCATTATTTAGATTTGGGAAATTCTCATCAACTATTTGTCTGAAAATGTCATCTAAATCCCTGTTCCTTTTCCTCACCTTCAATCATGCCCACTATTCTTATGTTTCCTCTCCTAATGGTATCAGCTAGTTCTTGCATTTCTCTTTCATTTTTTTTTCATTCTTCTGTTTCCCTCTTTTTTCTTCTGATTTATTTCTAGATTTCTGTCTTCGATATCACTGTTCTTTTCCTCCATTTGGTTGACTCTATTTCCCAAGCTTACTATTTTATTTTTTCAACTGTTGTAGCGTGTTATTCATCTCCAGAAGTTCTCTTTGTTTCCTTTTGAGGGTTTCAATCTCCTTGCTCTGCTCATCTAGTTGTTTTTCAGTTTGTAAAATTGTTGATTTATTTTGTTTTGGATCTCATTGTGGTTTTTCAGAAGTACCATCCTGAATTCTCTATCATTTACATTGCATATTTCTATGTCTGTGAGCTTATTTTCTGGAAATTTTTCTCTTTCTTTCTGTGATGTCTTGTCACCTTGGTTGTCCGTGGTGTTTAATGGATTATTTCTCTGCCTGGGCATTAATGGAAGCATATTTTGCTGTTTTTCCAGGAAGATTTATTACATAAAGATCTCTCTTTAGCCTTTTGTAAAGAAGGCATTTTTCTTTTGGTTTCCAGTAGGTGGCATCTAGGCCACTGTATTCCTGCTTTATATAAAGTATTAATAATGCTTTTTAAATTTTTCTTGTAGATATTTAATATCTCCTACTACCCTCAGTTTCAGATTCTATCAGTGTCAGTGACAGTCTCGGCACCGTTGGCTCAAATTCCCCTGGTGCTTCGCAGTGATTGGTCTCAGAGGGTATGCAGAGAGGGGCCCTCTGGGTTGACAGTTGGGGGTCGCAATTCAGCCTTGGTTTTGTAACCTCTGCCAGCAAAAAAAAAAAATCAGCTGTTGTTCCTCTGTAGTCCCATACCACTTCTCTGTTTTCTGCCCTGATGACTACTGAGCCTTTCAGCCACTCAGCCACAGGGAGCTCGCAGCTATCCCACGCAGGAATGTTCAGAAAACTAGCCACAGGAACTTTCTGCTCCTTCCCCCCCCTTTTTCTCCTGCAGGGAGCTCTGGCAGCTGTGACTGGCAGCTTCTTTATTACTTCCAGTCCATCACCTGATGCCTGGGGTTCTGACCTGTGGTAGCTCTTATGCACAGATACCATGCTCAGACATGCTGGTGTGCATTTGGTTGTTTTTGTTGAGTTTTAGATGTTCAGCTTATTGTTGTTTCAAGGGGAGAGATCTGGGGACATCTCTCTCTCCTCCATGTTTTTCAAGCTTTTCCTTTTTAAAAAAGATTTTCCTTTTTCTATTTTGTTTCTTTATTTAAAAAAAAAATTATCTTTGCTTTCTTATGTAAGTGCATTATTTTTCCACTTTTTCCCTTTGTCTTCTTTTAACTTTTTAATATTTATAGTAATATTTTTACATTGAAATCCTTAGATTTACAAAAACTTGCAAAGATAGTACAAAGATAATACATTTGTCACAATTAATGAACCAATTCTAATATGCCGTTGTTAACTAAAGGCCACATTATATTCAGAACCTTAGTTTTTAATTAGTGTCCTTTTCATGTTCCATAACCATCCAGGATAATAAATTATCTTTATCTGTCCTATATATTTTTTGTACTTACTGAAATACAATAGACAATTAGTAGCTTGTATTAACAATGTACTATTCAATGAGATTTTTTTTTCAATTATAGTTGGCATACAATAATATACCAGTTTCAGTTGTATAGCATAGTGATTGGAGATCCACATAACTTGCAAAGTGATCACCCCACCAAATATAGTACCCCTCTTCCCTCTTACATATTTATCACATTATAAATCATCTTCCCCATGCTACACTTTACATCTCCATGTCTATTCTGCAACTATCCACTTATACCTCTTAATTCCTTTGCCTCTTTTTCCCCCCAAACCCCTTCCATCTTATATCTTTCTAAATATTTTTTGTATCTATGAATTTATTTCCACTTTTGTTGTTGTTCATTTTGTTCTTTAGATTCCACATGTACGTGACATCATGCAATATTTGTCTTTCTCTATCCAACTCATTTCATTCAGCGAAATACCCTCTAGGTCCATCAAAGCAATATCTTTTCCCATCCACTTCCTTTTAGTCTGTGTGTGCCTTTATATCTGAAGTGAGTCTCTCGTAGGCTGTATATGTAGGGTTCTTGTTTTCTTATCCATGCAGCCAATCTATCTTTTGTTTGGAGCAATGAATTCTTTTACATATGAGGTACTTATTGATAGAAATGTAGTTATTACCATTTTTGATTCATATCTTTGATAAATGTTTTTCTCTTCTTAAAGAAGTCTTTCTAACATTTCTTATAATACTGGCTTGGTGATAATAAATTTCTTTAGCTTATTTTTCTGGGAATCTCTTTATCTGTCCATCAACTTTAAGTAATAGCTTTGCTGGATAAAGTAGATTTGGTTGTAGCTGCTGGGTCTTCATCAATTTGAATATTTTGTGCCATGACCTTCTGTCTGAAAAGTTTCTTTTGAGAAATCAGCTGCCAGTCTTATGAGTGCTCCCTTATAGGTAGCTAACTGCTTTTCTCTTGCTGCTTTTAAGGTTCTTTCTTCATATTTAAGCTTTGTGATTTTAATTATGATGTGTCTTGGTGTGGGCCTCTTCTGGTTTCTGGTTTTGGAGATTCTCTGAGCTTCCTGGGGTTTTATGTCTATTTCCTTCACCAGGTTAGGGAAGTTTCCATCATTATTTCTTCAAATATATATTCAAGTTCTTTTTCTCCCTCTTCAGGTACCCCTATGACATGCATATTTTGGCCTTTAATAGTGTCCCATAAGCTCCTTAAATTATTCTTATACACTTGGGTTCTTTTTTCATGCCATTCCAATTGAGTGTCCTTGTCTTTTCCATCCTCTAGATAGGTCATTTGATCCTCTTTTTTTTCACTTGGTTTATTCCATTTAATATACTTCTTATCTCAGATAATATGCTCTTCATTTCTGACTGGTTCCTTTTTATAATTTTCATTTCCATTTTTATGTTTTTTTATCTCTTTGTTGTAGTTCTCACTGAATTCATCTACACTTTCCAAAAGTTCATTAAACATCTTTATAACCAAAGTTTTCAATGCTGCACCTGTTAGGTTGTTTGACTCCATTATTTCTGGATCTCTGTTCTGTTCTCTTATATGGTTTCTGCTTCTTTGTTTTCACATTTTGGTTGCCTTTCCATGCCTGTTTCTATATACTAAGCAAAGTTTCTAAGTCTCCTGGTCTTATTAGTGTGAATTTGTGAAGTAGGTGTCCACTGGCACAATCCTGATTAGGGGTTCAGCTGCAGGTCAAATTTAGCCCAAGTCTATGACCCTCTTGGGCTGCCTGTTAATATTCAGCAAGCAACCTACAGATGCTATGATTATAGTTGCCCCAAAAGGCCACACCAGAAACAGAGGCCAGCCACTACCATTGTGAGTCTAGGTGCTGCTAAGCAAGTAGCACCTGACTATACAAGGACACACCTCATATGGCTTGGGTAGGGCTGCTATGTGGGGGAGACAGAGTTTCAGGGAATCCTCTGAGCTGAGTGACCTCTGATATCCAGTTTGATGATGTTTCCACTATGGCAGTACTGAGTCCACACACTAGTACTGGAGAAAGATCAGCAGAGGAATAATAGATATAGCAGGGATTTCTGTGCCAAGCAAGTCTTACCTCAGTCCTCACTCTGAAAACTATAAGTTCCTGTGCAGCCAAACTAGCACTGGCACTAAGAGCAACCAGGTACATCACCATGGAAATCTTCTCAAAGACATAGCCCCTTTAAGGGGTGTCTGAAGTTACCTTCTGCTACTACTATGGCCTCTGTCCCTCTCAGTATCTCAGAACCAAGCAGCCTCACAGCCTCTTTCCATCCTACCTTGTGCCATTGCAGGGTGATATCTTAGATTTCTCCCTGGTTGTATGGCTTGTTCATCTAGATTCTAGGAGATTTTTCCTTGCTGTTTGCTCCTTGTTTCTGTCACAACTTTGATTTGATCACCACAGGGATGAGCAGAACCTCTATCATCTACACCATTTTTTCATCTGTCTTGTATTTTTTGTTCCTCTTTGTGCTGACAGTTCCTCAGATTTTCCTTGTTTTCGATAACCTTGATGATTTTGAGGTACTGGTCAGATATTTAATAAAATGCCCCTCAATTAAGGCTGTTCTAGTGTTTTTCTTATAATTACACTGGGGTAATATGTTTTGGAGAGGAGGACACAGAGATGAAATGTTCTTTCTATCACATTAAAAACAAGTACATACTATCACCATGACTTATCATTACTGATGTAACCCTTGACCACCTGGCCAAGTGTGTTTTCCAAGTTTCTCCACTGTAAAGTTATTTTCCCCCCTTTTCATAGTGTAATCTTTGGAATCAAATCATCAAGCCCAGTACACACTTAAAATGGTAGAGATTAAGCTCCACTTTCTGTGGGCAGTAGGCAGGTATACAAATAGATGATTTGGAGGTCAGTATCATGTTAATTTCTTGCTCCAATTGTTCTGACTTTGGCTATTGGAAGTTCTTTCAGGTTTTCTCCTGTGTTCCTTTGACATGCCCCCCTTCTTTTCAGTTTTTCATTTGTTTAACTTTTTAAAATCATTCTCCTTTTTTCTTTTAATTTGCTTCAGTCTCCTTTTTTGTTTATAGTTTCCTTCAACTCCTATTTTCCTTCCCCTTTTTCTCCCCTCTGTTAGCTTTTAATAATTCCTGTTCTCCTTTCTTTCTTTTTTACTTTCCACTTATGTTTTTAAAATAATGTTCTCCTTTTCCAACATTAATTTTTATCATTTTTATTTCTATGTAACATTTTATTTATTAAAATTTTAAATACATTCTATATGATGATGAATTTATTATAATTAGTAAAACAATGTAAAGCTACAAAAAGAAAAATATACTCTTCTTCCCACCTTCTCTACCTCACTGCCAATACCTTTGGTCATCTACTGTATTTCACAGCACTGCTGTGCTCCTCACAGAAATGGGGAAACTGTATGGTAACTCCTGAGGGTTTGTAACCTTCCTTGACAATTCTATTCCTCAAAAATCATAGTCATTAAACTGAAGATTGGCTGGAATGCCAAAGCAGTAATCATACATTAATGCTTTTCTTACATAGAAATAATCACATTAAAATTACTTTGGCTGGCTATGACTAGAGGAGAAGTGTTCTGCAAAGCCCTTCTTCAGGGCCTTCTAGCTGCTAGCATCATGTACATGTATATGTATGAATTCCCAAGCTCTCTGCCCCAAAACTCAGGGAGCTATTGGAAATCAGGAGTAAAACATGAGTTGGATCCTCAGGATCTTGGGGAGAAAGGCTTTGTCAGAAATGAGACATTCATGTAGGTAGAAGGCACCAGGAAGACACTGTAAGATTCACAGCTTGGGACTGACAACAGCAGTGGCCTATTTAAAGAGGCCATTTAGTCTTCACTGTCATTTTAATTGCTTACTTTCTGTCCAGGAATGTTGTCTGGGGATTTAGAATTTCAAGCCTAACCCCATGTGCAACCTGGTTGGCAGGTGAGGCCAGGTTCCCAAATTCCTTTGATTTTTGCACTCTAGTGTCCCTGGTGGAAATGGAAATAATAATCCTAGAGCCTTTCCTGACTAGTCCTGCAAGTTCAGCAGTTAAGAGCTTATTTTAGGTATAATTTTGCATGGGAACTATTTGTGAAGGAGAAAAGAATAAGCTAAATTAGATGACCTCTAGAGCCTCCTTCTGACGGCATGACTCAGTCATCCAAGGGCTTTTGTAGTTGCCATCAATTGAGGATCACACCAGGGGCCAAACAGACTCTGTGAGCTAGGACAAAATTGGATCACACTTGGAGCTAGTGAGAGGAGAGAACATTATTTTAGATCCTAACAAAGCCTTTTAATGTTCTCTTTCATTATTATGCCATCTCTTTAGCAGAGAAGCCAGAGATAATTCTATTTAAAAACATTTCCATCCTTCTATACAAGGGATCCTTTCCAAATCAGACTGATTTGGACTGGTGTTCTGTGTCTAGGACTCTGGCCTAGAACACGGTTTACTGTATGGTAGAGATCCATTCTACAGTATCAGAAAACTCCTCCTGTCTTTTGCTTTCCACTATATATGAGCCAAGTTCTGATCCTGGTACTTTGTGTAGCAGACTGACCCTGCCTGACCATTTCCTGCTCAGACAAGTTAGTTCCTGACTGTACCACCCTTCCCAAGACTCTTCAGCTGATGTGGCAGTCCAAAAACTGGCTTAGATGATTAAGCCAGTTTCCTTATAGTTTGACAACCAATCAATGTTCTTCTTATATTCTCTTTCCTTATACTGAATATATAAAGCTGTGTAGGAATGCAAAGTACAAGATTGTATAAAAGTTCCCACCATGTTACAGTTGGGGCTCAGCCTTTGGATAAGAATCCACTGAGCCGGTGCTGGTATGAATAAATGCTGCTTTCTGCTTATAGCCTGTGTCCTGTCTCTCCATTCGAGAATCCCACAACACTGGAACTTGAGGTCATGTGACTTTATCTTCCATAAATACGGTATTAATTTTCACCAGGAAAAAAAAAAGTAGTTGATGGAAGTAAGGCACTTAGGATAACAAGAAGAACAGAGTTTTCCCTTAGGGCAAAGATAAGTGCTTGATTTTCTGAGTTTTCAACCTGATTCTTAGCTCAGCAGCAACTAATTTGAGGAGCAACACAAATGCACAAAATGAAGCCTTCATCCCAGAACCTTGAAACAGAGGAACTCACTACTTCAATAACTTAGTTGCTTGAAATAATCCACATGTTGGAGGCCTTTTCAATAATGTGGCTGGCTGTAAACTACTTAGTGACCAAATTGAGCAACAAGTTCTGGGAGGTAACTGCAAAAGGGCAAAAGTAATATTGGAATATGGGGGTGGGGAGACTATAAAGGGAAGTTCCACAATAATGATGAAATTTCTATTTTCTTGTTCCTTTTTCTTGCCTAGGGGGTATCAGGGGGAATCACTATTTACAAAGATACATGGATGTGAGGGACAATAGAAAGGTCTCCAGTGAAAAATCAGCCTTTTCAGGACCAGATATTTCACTGTTAATGTTAATCCATTTCTTTGATTTAAACAAGGTGAATTCTCTGAGCTGTCCCTAAAAAAGAAGTACATTCAATTCCTGACATCATACATTCTAAGAAAGGTGGAGAAGGAACGCCAGGAGGCAGGATTGCCTTTTGGAATATGAAATACTTTTTTTCAAGTGAACCAAAGACTTGTAGAACAGGAAATGACCTTAGAGATCTTTTAATTCACCTTGAAACTTAATTATAATAAGCAGTTCCCTCAGTGTAACAATTAGAAATGAGGTTTTCTTAATTTCTCCTTCTAATTGTTTATTATTAGTGTATAGATACACAATGGGCTTATGTATATTTATTTTGTGTCCTCTAACTTCACTGAATTCATTTTTGATGGAATTTTTAGTGTTTTCTAATACATAGTATCATGTCATCTGCAAATAGTGAGAATTTTACTTCTCCAATTTGGATACTTTTTATTTCCTTCTCTTGTCTGATTGCTGTGGCTAGACTTCCAATACTATAATGAATTAAACTGGTGAGACTGAGCATCTTTGTCTTGTTCCTGATCTTAGAGAAAAACTTTAAAAATTTTCACCATTAAGTATGATTTTAGCTGTGTGCCTGTCATATACCCTTTATTATATTGAGATATATTCCTTCTATACCCACTTTGTTGAGAGTTTTTATCATAAATCAATGTTAATTTTTTCAAATGTTGTTTTCTGCATCTGTTGAGATAATTGACATCAATAATCATCAGTAAAATGCAAATCAAAAGCAAAATGAGATACCACCTCACACTTGTCAGAATGGTTATTATTAAAAAGTGAACAAACAAGTGTTGATGAAGATGTGAAGAAAATGGTATTACCGTGCATTGTTGGTGGGATTTTAAATTGATGCAGCCACTATGGAAAACAGAATGGAGATTTCTCAAAATATTAAAAGTAGAACTACCTTATAACCCATCAATTCTACTCTGGGCATTTATCCAAAGTAAATGAAAACACTAATTTAAACATGTATATGCATCCCTTTGTTCACTGCTGCATTATTTACAATAGCCAAGATATGGAAGCAACCTAGGTATCCATTGATAGATGAATATATATATATATACACATATATATATGTATATACATATATATATATATACATATATATGTGTGTGTGTGTATGTGTGTATTTACATTTACATATGTATGTATATGTATGTATGTATATGTGTAGTCCATATTTAATTATATGGACTACATGTAATGGATAGATAAATGATAGATAGATAGATAGATAGATAGATATAGATAGATAGATAGATGATTGATAGATAGATAGAGATAGATGATATAGATATAGATGATATAGATATCCCAATATATAAAATGAAGCATTAATCAGCAAAAAAAAAAAAAAAAGAATGAAATCTTGCCATTTCTAACAAGATGGATGGGCCTAGAGAGTATTATGCTGAGTGAAATAAGTCAGACAGAGAAAGACAATGACTATATGATTTCAGTTATATATGGAATCTAAAAAACAAAGAAAACAAAAATAGACTCAGAAACAGAAAACAAACTAATGGTTGCTAAAAGGGAAGGGATGGGAGATAAGTGAATAAGAAAAAGGAGAGTAAAAGGTATGAATTTCCCTTTATAAAATAAATAAGCCATGAAGATATGGTATACAGCACAGGGACTACAGTCCATAATATTGTAATCACCTTGCACAGTGAAAAATGGTTACTAGGCTCAGAGTGGTGGTCACATTGTAAGGTATATAAATGTCGAATCACTATTTGTTACACCTGCCAACTATACTTTAATATTTTTTAATGAAATAAAAAAGAAATGAAGGTGAAGGTTTGAACTTGAACTAGAGAGAAATTCCAGGTTCTATAGTAGGGTTAAACCCAGAAAAGATTTTCATTTTTAGGGGAGTTGGTATACAACCTTGAAAAGAAGAGACAGGTTGCACTAAGCAAGATGAAGGGGAACAGGAAAGCTAGGCCAGTGTATGAGGCAAGAGTGCACTGAGTTCTAATCTTACAAAGTAATTCGTAATGAATTTCAAAGATGCAGAACACTCCTATGAATAGCCATACATCTACATGTTGGTTTTCTTTAGTTTGAGCCCCTCAGGCTAATTGAAATAGCTTTTTTCTGTTAAAGCAAATACCTCAGACCCCATACCTAGTTATAAACTCCATTTGAATAACTGTGTAGGTAGAAACAAAAATAAATATGTATGTTTTTCTCTATTCAGAATATAAAATATAGAATGTATTCTTTTGAGGTTTGTTATAGACCTATTTGAAATGTTATAGGATATAATAAGCTCTCTCAGGAACAAAATGGCAAAAATTGTAGCAGCAAGATTCTCTCCTATTAAACGTCTTTTCCCTACCCTAAGTCCCGTCATATGTATAGAAGAGTTACAGTGTTACATAGGGGAAAATGAAAAGAGTATTTGTGAAGTGATTCTCTTACTATCTGCGTGAGTGTGTGTGTGTGTGTGTGTGTGTATGTTTTAATTTTGAAAGGGCAATCCATTCACATGGTAAACATATGTATAGTGATGCACACACATAGTTAACCTAGAGGAAAACACTGTTGAAATTTCCTGTAATCCTCCAGAGATAAACTATATATTTACAAGCATATATAAGCATATTATTATAATTTGGGGTGTTATAAAATCTTGTGTGAAGACTTTTCTGTAAAATTTGCTTCAGAGCAACACCTGATTTACACAGCATGGCCTAAACCATGTGGCCAAAACAGTCTCTGAAGATTCAGCCAGGCAACAGTCTCTACCTTAGCATATATACCCACAATTCAAGCTACCACACTAGGGGTAAGGAGCTAAAACCCGAGAAAACAATGGGTAGTTCTCTTAGGAAAATGAGGCTATTGGTACCTACCTCACAGAATTTTTGTGATTTCTAAAAATATAATATTCACAAAGTACTTAATACAGTTTCTGGCATAAATTAAGTACTATATATTTGTTAGCTGCAATAATAATCATTTTGTATTGCTTTTTGCTGCTGTTACTGAGAGAGGACAGCTTGGAGCTTCTTGAAACTATCCCCTATTTATTCTGGGTTTTCCTCACAGGTACCTCCAAAGTTGGAAGCCTCTATCTGTTACTACTCTTCCTCTGAGATACCCTCCCAAGCAGGATCTAAATTCTGGAGCCAATTGGTAACCAAAATAGTACTTCAAACGCTCTCCTGATATTCCTCTAATGGCATTAATTAAGTATTTCATATGTTATTACTCACTACTGTTCTTATAAACACCGTGGAAATGTATGGACAAACCAGCAGCTCATTACCCTTTATGAACGTGCTGTTTCAGCTTCTCTATGTGATTCAGTTCCTCCTCAATCTATACCTTTCACTGCTCCTGAGGAGTTGCACATTACTGGCTAGCCACGGACACTACAATGCCTTTGGTAAGATGGTGTTATTGAGACAAGATGGACTCCACAGACCATAGGTCAAACATCCTCTGTGGCCTGAGGCTGCCATCTCATTCCTTTTAAAGATTTTTGAGATGGAGAAGCCAACCTCACAGAAACCCAGCACATCTTTTCTCACCCACCTCTTTGGAAGGGTAGGTGAATGACAACTGAGACACTAGCTTTCTCCTACCACTGGCATCAGTTTCATCACTGGCATCTTCCTACCTCCTTGTTTCTCCCAAACATAAATTGAATGTTTGGCTCCTGATGCTAGACTTTGTACCATCATGAAGGGACTTTAAAATCTATGAAGATAACCATAGAGCACCACTTCCTTAGCTCAACTCTAATAAACTTTTCACGCACTTCGGTTTTCTACACCCATGGCCATATCCATGTCTTTTCATCACAAAGAACTGCTCCATTTCTAAAAGCTTAAATTCATATATCCCATTGTCTGGATACACTTTTTCCCATTAAGAACTTTTATTTTATTGTCTTCATTTGCACTATTTTTATTCTTTGGTCTCTTGTTTTCTCTAGATTTATCAGTCCCCTCCAGCTCAATTATCTTTTCTAACTGGCCTGGGCTCTACATTTCATTATTTCAATCCCTGTATTTCCTGTACTCTTAACTCACCACATTCTATCTGGTATCACTCGAAAATTCATTGTCTCTTGCTTCAGGAAATTTCTTAGTATCACACAACATTTTTTCTAAAACTCCCAGCCAGCTTTATCTCCCACCCCTTCCTATATCCTCAGAGATTTCTTTTCATCAATCACTGCCCTTCTGAATCTTCACCCTTTCTCTCTCTAATGGTTCTTTTTCCTCTGTTCAAAAATATGTTCAGACCACTCATCATTTAAGAAACAGTCCCTCAACCCTTTCTCTGTTTGCTGCCCTCTCTCTCCTCTTCCAACCCCACTTCTTGAAAGAATAATCTACCTTAACTGTCTTCACTTTCTTTTCCCATACTCACCCCTAAACACACTGTAATCTGGTTTTGTTCCTGGGGTAGGTCACCTCCTACCCTTGTCATAAAACTTTTCACCCTATTGAAACCACTAAACCTCAGCACTTCAAAAAGTAGGACCTTGTCTAACTTCTCTGTGTGTTCAAAGAGCCTAGAACAGTACTTTATTGATAAGAGGTGCTCAGTAAATTGATTATATGACAAATACTTACTGAACGCCTATAAGGAATCAAGCACTGTAGCAGCTCTGTTAGAATCCACAGCACTTGAACTCTGATAATTCATTACCATATATTCAAGCACCTTTATTGTCATAGGAACTTTCTCCCCTGCATGTATGTCAAGTCAGTACATTTAATTAAGCCACACAAACCCTTGCCCTGTGCTGTGTCTTACTCATGCTAGTCATTTAACATTTATTGAATATATACCTGATAGTTCTCAGCAGACCAAAGAGATGCTACTATAAATGGCTACAAAGAGGCCTTTTCTTGGATCTGGTTCCTTACAGAGGGCTTTTGGGGTTTTTAAGAGCAACTACTAAACAGTTCCTAGAAAGGCATTTACAACTTTATCTCAACATTGCTGATAGTTTTGGTAAGGCTACTAGCCTGTTTATAACCCCTCCCTTTCCTTTATCTTCAATTTCCCTCCTTCTTTCCAGCACTCTTGCATTCCACCTATATACAGGTACAATAGTCTCTATTAGACACAAGTAAAGAAATTCCTAAGTTAAAAACGCTATCTTGACCCCAACATTCTGCTTTATCTAATACCTTTCTTTTCTCCACTAATCTTTTGCAAGAGTAGTTTACACTTGATAGCTCATATTTCCTTCTTCTTATTGGTTCCCACATAAAGTGGTCAGAAAGAAATAGACTATGAGTTAAGCTGGTCAGGGAAAAGTATCATGGACAAGTAAGGAAAGCCTCATAAGATACAGGGGAAATATGAGGTTAAAGTACAAGAGATATAAATGTGTCAGGGGAGAATGAGGTTTTTCCATTGTTTTAGTCTGTTTTATTATTTTAAGTGGGTAACACATACATATGATACACAGTATAAAAGGTACAAAGGTTACAAAGTAAAAAAGCATTCTTTCCATTCACACCCAGTTCCCCTCTCTAGAGGTAATCACTATTAAAATTTTCTTATGTAACATTCCAGATATAGCCTATGCATTTATAATTATTTACATAGATGCAGGCTCTATACAAAATGGTAGAAAACAATAGGAAGTGTTATAAGAAATGTGAACTGACAAGCATAGTAGGAGGTGTTAAAGAATTAAAGAATATCATCTTACCTCCAATATAATCTTCTTTCTAAGCCAGCATCTTCACTAATAGCTTTTCCATTCTCCCAAGTTGCTGAAAGTTCAAAGCTTCTGAGCATCTCTCATTGGTACAGTGGTCTGAAGTTTACAAATCACTGCCACAACCCTTCTTTTTTAAAAATTAAGGTTATTGAGGTAATATTGATTAATATAATCACATAATTTTCAGTTGTACATTATCATTTGATGTCTGCATATTCTATTGTGTGTTCACCACCCAAAGTCCAGTTTCCTTCAGCTACTATATATTTGATCCCCTTTATCAACTTCACGCTTCCTCTTCCCCCTATATTTGAACCCCTTTACCCCATCTACTTTCTCTCTCTTCCCCACACCACTAGTAACCACTACTCTATAATTCCCTGGTAACCACTAGTCTGTAGTCCATGTCTATGAGTCTCTGTTTGTTTGTCATGCTCATTTGTTGCTTTTAGGTTTATATCCGACATATAAGTGATATCATTTTATTTTCAACTTTTTTTGTCTGGCTTATTTCACTTAGCTGATTATCCGAGGTCCATCCATGTTGTCACAAATGGCAGTATTTCATCTCTTCTTATGTCTGAGTAATATTCCATTGTATATATTTACTACAGCTTCTTTAGCCAATCATCTGTCATAGGGCACTTTGGTTGCTTCCATGTCCTGGCCACTGTGAATAATGGTGCTACAAACATTGTTGTGAGAATACCTTTATAGATATGAGTTTCAAGTCTTTGGGGTAAATACCCAGTAGAGGGCTTGCTAGATCATATGGTAGATCAATTCTTAGATTTTTGAGGAACCTCCATGCTGTTTTGCATAGTGGCTGTACCAATTTGCAGTCCCACCAGCAACATATGAGTGTTGCGGAGACGGTTTGGAAGAAGAGTCGGAGTCTGGAAATGTATTTACTAACATGGATAAGGGAGAGGAGGAATGGCAAGACAAGGCGATGCTAGCATCCCCCACCCCTGTTTCCACGGCTTTTTATTCTTTCTTACAATGTTTGCTTTGTAGTTTATTATTAGCTACTATCAAGTTAGTATATACAAACTACAGCCGGTTCCCACATTCAACCTCAAGGCCACCACCGTGTTTTCAACTATCTCTTCTCAAGCATACTTTTCCCATCCTCATCCCTAGAGCAAGAAGTCTCAGAATTGGTTAGGCGTTTGCGCCCTCCCTGCAATGTGTCCTTGTGTGCAAGTCCACACCTGCTTCTGATGACCTTGTTGCTCCAAGCACCAGGCATCCTGCCAGGACTGCAGGCATCTCTTACAACATATCCCCCTTTTCTTTTTGCTGAATTTTATTCAGCATTATTGAGAACACAGCGGCCTGAGTCTATCTTAAACTTTGGCTCCTTGAGAATCTCTTCCAGACTAGGCAAATAAAAACAAGTAACAAACAAATTTTTATCCAAGAAGCAATAGATGAGCCTATTAACCCATGAATGTGAGAAATAGATTATAAGTCTTCAATATTATTGACTATACTTTTTAGCATTGTAATCCCCTGTAATTTAGGAAGCTATTTTTGAAACGTGTCAGTAATATGTGTTTGTAAGTCTGTAATTAAGGTTGAAGTATTACTATACCCAAAAATATGCTGTCTTACTTTATCCTATTTAAACATGCTTTCATTATATTGTACAAGACTTATACAAAGGGAAGTAGTATTCCAATTACATTTAAGTTATACCCGTTTCTATAAACTAACAATTTGATCTCCTAACAACATAACTGTTTGCTGTAAATCTGCTATTAGACTTTGCAATACAGAGTCTATTTGTCTTTGAGAAGTCCATAATTGTTCAGCATCCCGATGCTAGGTTCTGACAAATTCGACCGTCTGTACAGATTGATGCAGAGCCACTCCAGCCGTAGCAGCAGCAGCAGTAACAGGGATGATACCCATAACAGCAGCGATTAACATGCCAAGGAATCTTTTAGCTCTTCTTTTAATATGGTCCATCAATTGCTGCAACATCATAGTGGCAGGGGAATCCTGCCAGACTTGAGACAATTTAACCGGCATCCATACTCCAGTTCTAGCTCTAAGAATATACAAGCTTTCATGTGACTTGTTAAAAAGAATGGAAGAGTTAATACAAGTGTAAAAAGAACAGTATGTACACGAAATGTAACCTAAAGTTTTATTCTACCCCACCGTTTTTCTCCGCTCTTAGAGCCTTGGCTGGGACCCAAAGCTTCTCTTTTCCTGTAGAGATATAAGTAAAATCTCGGCCCCATTTCAGTACCCCAGCAGGCACATAATTCCCTTTCAGATCTCTGTAGTATACAGGTGGCTGTAAAGGCTAATTGGCCTGTTTTACCCAATGTCCATAGCCACTATGTTACATTGTTCGTTCTTAATTTAAAGAATTCAAAGTATATAATGCGCTATTAAAACTTTGTCTTAGGGTATTCCATATCCCCCCCATCGCTTGCGCAGAGAACACAAAAAAGAGACTTAGACAAAAACAAACACTCAGACAAGAACAATTACTGGGTGTAGGTGGACCCAAAGAAGTCTGCCACCTACAACCTAAACAAAACCAGGGACAATAAATAGAACACAACAGGGCACAGGAGGCGGCGTCCCGTGGCCTGGCCATGGTCCGGGAGATATGACTGCGTCCAGTCTCTCCACAGACCCCTAATGACCGGTCAACAAAAATTGAAACAGAAAGGTACCTTAAAAAGCACTGAAATTTGTAATTTAGTCATTACCCCCCCTCTTATTTATTTATTTATTTATTTATTTATTTATTTTTTACTTTACTGTTGCCTCTATGCTAAAATGTCCTAAGTTTTAGATTAACTAATAAAAGAAAAAGTAATTAATAGTTTTTAAATTTCATGTTAAAGAAAGAACCCTTACCACACAATAATGAAACCTGAGCAATACAAGTTTGTGAGTACAAGAATGTCTTTTAATAATACAGCATTCAAAATTCCTTTTCCACCAACACCGTTAGTTCCCGAGGACTATCCGATGCAGTGGGCCCTTCTAAAATAGAGAACAAATTAGTTAAAGCATATGTGAAGATACGGAGGGAAGGACGAAGCCAATTAATATTGCCTAATAATTTTTGAAAATTATTAAGAGTATTGAGTGTATCCCGTCTAATTTTTATCTTTTGAAGAGTAGTTTTTGTTGTATAATTTTATATCCTAAATATTAATAAGGAATAGACTCTTGTATTTTCTCAGAAGCTATCTCAAGCCTATACCTTTTTAGAGCAATTTTTCTAAATAAAAACATTTCTTTTAATATTTCTTTCTTTTTATGCCCTAAAAGAATATTATCTATGTAGTGATACACAAGTCTCTGAGGAAAATTTTCCTTTACTTCTTGTAAAGGTATATTCACAAATGCTTGGCACATGGTAGGACTATTAAGCATGCCTTGGGGTAATACTTTCTCTTGATATCACTGAGTAAGCTGAGCATTGTTAAAAGTAGGCATTTTGAATGCAAACTTTTCTTTATCTTGAGGCTGTAAAAGAATAATGTAAAAACAATTTTTATTAATCACTCTAGTGTGAACAAAAATTCCCTTGGAAGTATAACTACTTCGTCCTACTATTAAGCCTACTATTCCTTTAAGCAGAGGTCCAAAAAATATTTGTTGATAATTTGTACACCCCTCTGGCCTGAATTAAAGTAAAATGCTGAGGTGTAGGAATATCTAAGGCAGCACTTTTTGTAGTAGCATGAATTAGATCTCGAACATACTGCCTGGTGGGTTCTGATTCTGCATCATTTGATGGGGAAGGCCTGAGCTGACGGGAAATTGAAGCCCCAAATTGTTTTTCCCTGGGCCCCGGGGGCAAGGGCCCTGCTTTCCGTTTCCCGACAACCAGTTTCCATATCTGTCCTTTTGAGATCTACAATCACTAGCCCAATGAAATCCTTTCCCACATCTCCGACAGAGTTCAGTAGGAGCCGATCCCCTACGAGGGGGTTTTGTATACGTTACTTTTTCTCCTTCCTTATTTCCTCTTCTGCAATCCCTTTGAAAGTGCCCTAATTTTCCACATTGATAACATTTCATTTGTGAACTTTGAAACCCCTTTTGTAAAGCTCCTGCTAACAAATTAGCTTGATGTGTCAAAGAGCCAATATCATAACAAGCCTTAATATATTCTAAAGGTGCCCCTTGAGCTATTAGGGGTCTTAAAGTCCTTTGACACTCATCATTTGCATTTCCATAAGCTAAAGACTCTAAGAGTAAATCTTGGACTTCAGGAAGAGCCACTGCCCTGACAATGGCCGTATGTAGCCGAGACAAAAAATTAGTATAACTCTCCCCAGGACTCTGTGTAATTTTAGTGAACAATTGAGGATGCTTCCTAGGTGTCTCAACTGGAGACTGAGCTCTTAACATTATTAATTTTACTTGTAACAAGGTTTCTTTAGTCGAGTGACATTGCTGCTTAAGGGTAGTAAAGTTTCCTGTACCTGTTAGTTCTTCAAGAGTAGCCCCTGGAGGGTTATGTGCAGCGTATCTACGAACTACCTGCTGGGCTTCCTCTCTCCCCTAGGTTTTTATTTGCAAATAAGGACCTGGCTCTAACACAGTTTTTATAATAGTTTCCCAATCTGACCCTAATAATTGTCATTCTGTGGCTATACTGTTTAAAAGACCTGTTACATAAGTGAACTGTATACCATATTGATTAATTAGGAATTTACGTTCTAATGGAGTATATTGTACATTGATACCCCCTGAGGAAATTGATCATTGGGGGGAAATGCCTGTCTCATTATAGGAAACTCTATTAACTAAGGGAGTAGCTGTCTGTCTAGGAAGATTTTCTCGAATACTCTCTTCATCCATTATTGCCTTAGTTAACTCAGGTGAAAGGGGAAAAGTAAATAAAACAGGACTAGCAACTGAAGGCTTAGGCCTAAATAAAGTATTTACAGGTGGTGCAGAGGGCTTTCTGAGCTCTTGAAAATATCCTTTAGTTGGCCCCAATAGCAGTTGCTTCAACCTTTGATTTATTGCTTTTACTTGGGCCAAAAAAACCTGATATAATTCTTTATTAGGAGGAATGTGTCCTGCACATTCCTCTTCAGATAAAGACTCAGTAAATTCCTTTTGCTCATTGTTAGACTCTATTTCTATAGGATTTTCATAAACAGGTTCAAGTTCTTCTTGGTGTGTTGTCAAGTCAGTTGCAGAGGCTGTAAAGCCTGAGAAATTAAAGTGCATAAAGACCAAACAGAAATAGGGATGAGATCCTCCTGTTGATGAGCTCTCCGCAAAGCTCCTATGATTTGTTTTCACACTTTAGCATTTAATTGGGATTTTTTCCCTCTGGCTTGAACCAGTAGCAATGTCTACCTACATACAAAAACAATTCCCGAAATTGACTTTTCTTCACCTCTTCTCCTGAAGATGACAATAAATGTCGTAACAGCTTAATATATTGGGACTCTACCTTTGACTGGGAATTCCCCATGCTAAAGCAATGCCGAAAGTATCGCTTACCTGTGAGCGAACTTATCCCTTTCGGCTTCCAGTGTGATCTGGCATTGTGCCAAGAAAAAGAAAAACTATGCTAAAAATCTATGCCGAAAGTACCGCTTTCTCTGAGCGGATATTCCCCTTTCGGTGTTAAACTATTGCCGAAGGTACCCCGAGCAGACTTGCCCCTTCGGTTTCCAGCGTAGTTCCGCACCCTCTTCTTCGTGCCCCACATTGGGCGCCAATTGTTGCGGAGACGGTTTGGAAGAAGAGTCGGAGTCTGGAAATGCATTTACTAACATGGATAAGGGAGAGGAGGAATGGCAAGACAAGGCGATGCTAGCATCCCCCACCCCTGTTTCCACGGCTTTTTATTCTTTCTTACAATGTTTGCTTTGTAGTTTATTATTAGCTACTATCAAGTTAGTATATACAAACTACAGCCGGTTCCCACATTCAACCTCAAGGCCACCACCGTGTTTTCAACTATCTCTTCTCAAGCATACTTTTCCCATCCTCATCCCTAGAGCAAGAAGTCTCAGAATTGGTTAGGCGTTTGCGCCCTCCCTGCAATGTGTCCTTGTGTGCAAGTCCACACCTGCTTCTGATGACCTTGTTGCTCCAAGCACCAGGCATCCTGCCAGGACTGCAGGCATCTCTTACAACAATGAGGGTTCCTATTTCTCCACATCCTCTCCAACATTTGTTATTACTTGTCCTGTTGATTATAGCCATTCTAATGGGTATGAGATAGTATCTTATTGTAGTTTTGTTTTGCATTCCCCTGATAGCTAGCAATGTTGAGCATCTTTTCATATATTTGTTGGCTATTCATATGTCCACTAGGGAGAAGTCTCTGTTCAGGTCTTTTGCTCATTTTTTCATTGGATCATTTGGTTGTTGTTGTTGTGGTGGTTTGTTGTTGTTGTTGTTGTTGTTGTTGTTGTTGTTGTTGTTGTGTTGTATGAGTTCTTTGTATATTTTGGATATTAGGCCCTTATCGGAGGTGTTGCTTGCAAATATATTTTCTCATTCGGATGGCATAATCCTTATTTCATCTAACTTTGGCACAATAGTTTGAACTAAGCAGAGTCCTAATGGTTATCTGCACATTACAATTAATCTAGTAATTCTTCTATCCTTGCTACTGCTAAGTATAATTTTATTTCTAAAATATAAATTACACACATCTACTCCTCACTACCTCCACTAATCAACCTTTATTCTAGCCCTCAGAACTTCTCATCTGTAAATTGGAATAATTACCTACTTTATGGCATTGATAAGTACACTTGGTAAAATTAAATGACATAAGAGCTATAAGACCACAACAAACTTTTATTCTTAACAAACATTTTTTCTTTTCTCCTTCTCTCCCCAATATCTCCCCACCCTTAATCATTACATAATGATGTAGAACTCTTAAAATTTTTTGGTGTCCATCCTCTACTGATCCCAGTACCAGGGCACAGAAAACAACAACTTTCCTGGACTTTGAGGAAAAACACTAGAAAATTCTAGGTGCATCAATAACAATTTCACTCTTTGTGTCTCTCAAAGGCATTGCTTTTTGTTTAGAGTAGCATTGACATTTAGAAGCAAAAAGGGTTGAGATCTGTGCTGCATTTTCTATCTAGAAAAATCCTATATATCTTTCATTGCTCAGTTCAAATGTGACCTTCCTCTTTAAACCTCCAAGATCCTGCCCACATCACCTCTTCAACCAAATTTGAACAAATCTTTCCTTTCTCCACATTACCAAATGCCAGGGAAAGGAAGGAAAGTAAGAGAGAGAGGGGAAAGAACAGGGAGTGAGAGTGAGGGTTAAAAAGAGGAGGAAAGGGATAACATAAAGATTTTAACTCGTCCTTTTCTGGTATGGCCCAGTGGTTTCCAGTTAGCTGTTCTGACAAAACTCATTGTCTCACTTCCTAAAGTATGTCCAACTGAATAAGGTTAAAATGATTAAAATGATGATTACCAGGCAGCAGTTAAAGGAATCCCCTACACCCCTAGTTTCTGGTTAGAAAGTAAAGACATATACAATAAAATATGCTTTATTCTTTTTTAATTAATTAATTAATTTTAATTAGTTTCAAGTTAAATAAGCTTATTTATTTTCATAAATTAATTTTATCATATATTTTATAAACTTATATCAATTAAATCATGAACGTTAACTCTTTAAAAATATATTTTAAAAGTTTTATGTCTTCTATCTTGTTTCCATCCATAATATATTCATTCCCCTATTCTCAGATATTTACATTCTCATTTCCATTCTCATTTTAACAAATAATGTTATAATAAAGGTACATAAATATTTATTTGAATCTCCATTTACTCAGGAAACATTCTTAAAAGTTAAATTTCTGAGTCATAAGATTTTTAGAGCTGTTGAAATTACCATCAAACTACTTCCAAAAATAACATACCAGTTTAATATAATGTCAATGTACATAAATGCCCATCTCACTGCAATCTCACCAGCACAGAGTCTTACTTTTTCTACATTTTTTCTAATTTGATAGGCAATAAAAAATGACATACTATCATTGTTTCAAGTTGATTTCCTTGACTACTTGTAAAATGAAAGTTCAGTAATATTACTACACATTGTTTGTCTTCCCTGTTCTACAAATTACTTACATATTTCCATTGCCCCTTTTCCACTAAGATCTTCCTGTTTTATCAATTTAAGTGTATTTTTGGTATATTTATCATGTTCAAAGTAATCATAATTAGATACAGTTGAATCTTGTTAGTCAGAGTAGTTATGTTTTATAAAGTCTCTGCAAACACTGAATTAGCAAATCCTGGACCTTTGTTCCTAGGGAAATACATTTAGGTTCCTGTGAGCCTTCATCACAATATTTTTGTCAATAAAGCAATACATACCTTGTTTACATGTATTTCTATTTAAAGACACTTTAATATATATCATCTTGATTCATTAACATTGAACTGTTTGCCAATAGTACTATAACTCATGCCTGAACCAAGCTTATCTATGACATGTATTTTCTCAGTAAGGCATATCACAGCCTTTTTTTGCTCAGGAACATCAGACAGAACTTCAGAACTAAGCTTTGGAGACATTAGAAACATCAAAATCACCAAACAAAAAGCACAAAAATGTGAAGAGCATGGCACTAAATAGACCATGAAAAGTACACTTATTTATAGTATGAGAGATGAAACAGGAAGGCAAGAATCGCCTTGCTAAACCTCTGCTGGAAACTTACACATCATGCAATTCAAATATTTTCTTATTTTGTGCATATACATGAATGACCACAAAAGTACCACACATATAGATTTTGGGGTTACAAATAAGTTTTAAGGAGTAGGTGAATTTGCAAATGTAGAATCCACAAATGAGGATCAACTACATTTGTCATATTTGTTGCACAGATTTCCAGTTTATCATTTGTATTTTAATTTTGTTCACGTTTCAGATTTACAGAGGTTTTTATTTTTATATTTTAAATATATAGTTCTTTCCTTTGTGACATATTATTTCATACCAATTCAAAGAGGAAATCATTTATTTACCTATGTTTTCTTCTATTTTTAAAATCTTTAATATTCTGCATAAAACTCTTTAATAGACCTGAAATTTAGTTTGGTGAATGGTATATCAAATCTTTTTTGGAGGTAACAAGCCACCAATCACAAATTAATGAACTTCATGTCTTGAGCCCTGTATTTTTCTGACTTCCAATGAAGTGACCTTCTTAATACAGGTCAGCCAGTTCCAGGATATCTAAGAAGCTTCAAAAATGAAAAAGTAAGGGTAAAAGGGCCTTACCTTTTTCACTAAACCAAGTGTTGCATATCATGAAATGAGACAAAGCTGGTTATATCCTAGAGCCACTTCATGGTTGCATTCTACAGTGAAGCTGGGCACAGTGTGTGGCTAGAGGCCAAGTTTCTACCAAGGACCAGAAGTGGACAAACACAGTTTTTTTTCCATGCCATAGGACAACCTGCATCAGAGTCACATGAAGTGTTTATTTAAGCAAAGATCT
Source organism: Cynopterus sphinx (assembly GCA_030015415.1). Taxonomy (NCBI): domain Eukaryota; kingdom Metazoa; phylum Chordata; class Mammalia; order Chiroptera; family Pteropodidae; genus Cynopterus; species Cynopterus sphinx. The sequence goes on from CM057388.1 coordinate 40,328,295, forward strand.
CTGCACCCCATTGCAGACCTATTGAATCAGAATATTAGTGGCTGAGTGCCCAGAAACCACACTTTTAACAAGCTTCCCAGGTAAATCTTATGCATACTAAGGTTTGAGACTGACACATACAATCACTATTTCATGATTGGAGGGGTGTCAATAATATGGCTTATCTGTACTATCTGCTAAAGGACTTAGGAGGTTTAGTCAACAATATATAACACAAGTCAGTACAAATAAAATGAGCTAATACACAAATAAAAGTATATTGTCTACAATGAAGGAGGTGATGGTCTTGCTGTTTCCTCACACCATAACAAGACAAATCATTTAGCTTTAAAACACCACACATCAAGAATAATAAACCAAAATATGTCCTCAAAAGAACAACTTGGCTAATGAAGAAGTTAAACCCAAAACGAATACAGAATTATCTAGGGATGTCAAGCCTATAGAATTGAATCATTTAGATAACATCACTTTCAACCTCAAATAGCTGAAGACATGTCATGTGGAAGAGATCACTCTGCCTAGGCAGTGTAGTACACACATGTAACTTTATGTACCTTTCCCTTGACAGTTGATTCTCGAATCTGTATCCCCAGACTGGTTCATTCTCCTGAGCTTCAGTCGTTGTGAAAGCTCTACACCTGGATTTTTCACAAGCACCTTAAACTCAGCACAGCTAAAATAAAGCAATCATTATCCCCATTTTCATAGATAATGAATCTGACCCTCAACAAAGTAAATAATTTCCCATGGGTTCCAATAAATAAGTTTAACCCAAACTGTCTGACTCTAAAGCTTATGCTTTTTCCATTTTTATCATGCTGACTTTTATAGCGTTAGGAAAAAAAAAAAAAACCAGGACATTACATATATGTCTTACAGTCCTGTAAAAGAGCTATAAGCTCTGAAGTAGAGTACCAGGTTTCACAGGAGAGTTGGTCCTTCCTGAAAAACAAATCTGCTCTAAGAAACTCTAATATTAAATTTACTAGATTACACTTAAAAGTAAATAAATCCCTGGTAATATCAAAGGCAAAATTATTACATGGAAGAAATGAAGAAATCCCTTCCCCTCTCTGGATCACAGTTCTGTTCTTAAAAATAGATAGGCTTATCTCGACTTTGAAGATCTTTACGTCCTCTTACAGCTCTGTCTTTCTGAGAATCTATAGAAGACAGTGATCTGTATAAGGTACAGACATTATGAATAAACAATCATGCCATTTAGCCTGTGTAATAGCTCAGCTGTGTTCCAACACCGTCTTCCAGCACCTGCTGGACTAAAGACTGATCATATATCTTCATATTCTCATCTACTCCAGGCACCCAGCCCAGCATGACACACTTATCCACACAGTTCTGACTTGCCTCTGGCAATACCAGCTTTTTACTCAACTGGAGAAGTGATCAGGTAAAAAGTAGAAATTCTGTCACAATTTTTCCCTACATATGGCCCTAATGTGCTCCCTCAAAGTCACGAGGTGCATGACCTTTGATGAGTCACTTATACTCTCTGAGCCTCTATTTCCTCATCTGTAAAAGAAATGTGCATAATACATAATCCATTAATTGTTGTAAAAATTAAGAAATAATGTGTGTGAAATCACCAGGCACATGCTAGGTGCTTAGTAAATTCACTCTTTCAGTGTTATCCTTGGCTGGACCACATCAGCTAACACAAAGTTTTCTTAGATTCACTAGTTATTTTCAGGGCTTACCCTATACCTCTTCCGTCTGATCACCAACCCCTCCATCAAACAGAGAACATTAAAGAAATGCTCATGTCAATTCTCTAAATCCACTGAACTGAAGCAATTAAGACTGCATTCGAGGTTTTGTAGCAAAACTTAAAACACTAACAAGTAGTTGACCAGATTCTGCTTAAATGTTTCTTATGAAAGGGAATTCATTTCCTATTAACACAGCCTACTTTATCCTCAATAAGCTCTGCTATAACGTCCACCTAACAACCCTAATTTTGTCCCTTGGGATCACATCATAAAGATAAAATCCTATTTCTTCTGACCTAGCAAATACAGACAACAATCGTGCCCCATTATGCCTTCCAGGCTTCTCTTCTTAACCTCTATTTTGTCTTTGTCTCTCTTTAAAAGATAACCGCCATAACCGAACACAATACCTGAGGTGTGGTTCTGCAAGCTCAGAAAAGGGTGGTAATCACCTTCCTTATTCTAGATTCTATATTACTAATTAATGCAGCCAGAGTTTTCATTAACTTTTTGGCAGACATTTTAAATAGACACCCCTCCTGTAGAATTGTTAATATATCTTTTTAATTTTATGAAACTTATATAAGATGTTACATTTATTCTTATCACATTAATTATGCTGTTTTTGAACCATCTTTTCAGTCTAGTAAATTCTTCTTGTATTCCTGGTTCCATTATCCAGTATATATATTTCCCCTCCTACTCCAGTTCTCTCTTAACTTTTTTATGAGCATATTCTTCTATATCTTCATCTAAGTCATTAATTAAAATATCGAAACCAAGACAGAGACTAGCACAGAAACCTAAAGCCTACCACCAGGGATCTCTCTTTAGAATAATGAAGCTCATCCTTTTTCCTGCCTTCAACACACCTGAGGGCCCTCCTACCACCCATTCATATCAATCACAGTAGCTCAAAAAAATCACAGACACCTGGGGAAGGACAGGCCTTTTAAAAGAGAGTACTGTGATCAAGGGAAAGCTCTATATGGTTTGTAAAAACTCTCATCCAGGTGGTTGAGATAAACCCCTCAGATAATGTGCCCTTGTCATCCTATCCCCTACATGTACTTCTTAAGAATTGTTGCTCCTGAGAAACACAGAATAATTAGCTTCCATTATGAATGGTTTCCTCATCTGCATGATGGAGCTAATAATACAGAACATAAGGCTGTTATGAGGATTAGATTCACATATATAAAGTACTTAGCACAATGCCTGGCACATAGTAAGTGTTCAAGAAATAGCGGCACTTAAATTTTTTTTTTCAGAATCCCACTAAAGGAACAATGTTCCAGTTCATGTTTCCTTCATCTTATTCACTAGGATGTCAGAAAAACAAAAATCTTTTGTCATGTGCCTTGCTATGGTACAGGCACACTGTAATCATCACATAATTACATCTATTAGTCAAATGGCCCTATCACAAAAGGCCTTGTTTCCAAGCCCACAAATCTAAATATAGGACACAGCTCCCTAAAGGAGCTATTATGACCACAAAAATATTGAGGTTTCATTTTTTCCAAGCTCATGCTCTACTGCCTGACCTGGCTCCCATCGCCTGACCTCTGAATGGCAGAAAGAGGATGTCCACATTCATGAAGGTCCACGCTATTGCCCTTACTATTTCTTCTTTACTTGATCCTGCTGTTTTCAAAGAGGGTATCAGAATTTAGGTGAGGTAACCCAGGCGTGTCTTACAACAGAATAATTTCAAAATGTTTGTGGCTGAAGGACAGGTTGTGATATCCCACCCTGTTTACACCGGGCCACAGCTAATTACCTATATCTCTGATATGATGCCCCACCCCCCTCCCTCTACCTTGTGTCACCACAGTTTGTGATGCTGCATACCACATTTCAGGGCTTATGGTGGCCACAGGTCCAGGACGAAGTAGAAACTGTATCTGGAAGCAGAGATATCTGTGAATCTGTAATACTGGAAGCTATTTTATGTTGTAGATTTTCTGAGTGTCACTTTAATAATAATTAACATATTATAAAAATAACAATTGCTCACATCTATATTGTTCTTTATATAAACTATTTCAATAAACAATTTCTCCTTTACTCCTCAAAACAGTTCAATAGCTTCACTTGGAAAAACATTGCTGAAATTTTTAAAAGAAAGTGTCCTTATATGCTAAATTATCTATTATTTCCTCATACACAAAAACAAACCCTGCCAGACAATTTAGTTTAATTAAATAAAAATGTTGAATGGCAGCTACTTTGCTCCAAAAGGCACTAAACTCAAGTTTTTATTTTTAATAGTAGATGATTTTCTTTATTTTACACATGAGGAAAATAAGTCTTCAGGAAGTTAGAAAATTTGCTCAATGTTCACATAGCAAACAGCAGAACCAGGATTCAAAGCCTGGGTTATCTGACTCCAAATCTTCTGATTTTTTTCCACCTGAACATTTGAAAGTAACATTCAACTGCCTGGACTAAAATGGCCACTATCCTCCCCTGTCAAGAAGTAGGTAGTGCCTAACTGAATCAATCTTTCTAAAAGACATCTTTCAAATTACAGAAGTCTAAGCCAAATCCTCTCACAAAAGGATCAATTTCCCTCCCAGGCAGCTAATTTCTTATGCCATTCTAGGAATCCTTTCTTTTTTACATTACTGGTAAGAAGCCATAGAACCTCATCTATCTGCAGAAAAGATGTCAAGAAATAGAGCACCAAACCAGAACTCCAATCCCACCCGAGGTTTGCAGCATTCTGTCACTCATCATCAAAGCATCTGACCTTTCCATTGTCCCACTGCAGAGATTTTGCACAAATAAATGCTACGGTCTTTAAAAATTACCTTTTTCATCTTCCATTTCTTTTCAGTCCCTACGCTTCACATTGCAGTCTCCATAAAGCACAGAAAGACAACCACCTGGGAGAAATCCAAACAACACAGGCCAATTTCTACTTCAGCCTACAACAATGAGATTGATAACCAGTTCCACAGGTGAGAAATTAGATACTGTTCCCAATGTATCACCTTCTCTAATATATCTCACTTAAAAATTGCAAGGTTTAGTTCTTAACTCATCATTTTATTCACTTTATGCCTTAACTATTATAATTAGCTCTTTTCTTCAAATTGACCAGTCCATTCTTCTAACCTAAATAGCATCCCTGAACAGCTAAAATGCATCATGACAATCCACAGTTAAAGGGACAGGAAGGTTGTTGTCCATGGTTTGAGACTCTAATAATTGCAACCTAAAACAAGGCCAAACACACACAAGAGTCTCAGGGACTGCCTTGCAGAACCAGGAATTACCGGGGCCACATACAACTCAGTCTCAGCTACAGCCAGGTGGGGCTACTGAATGAGATCAGGTCCCATAATGCTTCCTAGATATACCAAGGCAGAGTTCAAACTTTTCCATTACCTCCTCAAAATGTCCTCTCACCTCTCAAAAAAAAATGTTTGATGCAACTAATCTTTCTTGAGCCTCCCCTCAATCAACCTTGGTTCCTGTATTTACCAGTCTTATTTGATCTGTTTCCTTCCTAAGTTCTAAGCTCTGTTTCAACTTCATTAAGTACCTAATTCCTTGCTTTGGCTCAAATCAGCATCATTTTCAGACATCTTCCTGGGTTTACCGACCTCAGGTTCTGGCTCTGCAGAATTAGTTTAAACTGATCAAAATAGATTTGAACTGGTCTGAACTTATTTTTGAGTGTGTAAGAAAATATATGAACTGGTTCTGCAAGTTCTGACCACTTTAGACCTATGCGAGCCAGTTTTACGTTACTAATGCAAGATCAAGCCACTGAATGAATCAAGATGGAACAGAAATGAGATGAAGCAGTTTCATTCAGTTTAGAAGAACAGCAGGGGATTCAAAAAGGATCTGATGCTAAGGACCATAACTTTTGTGGTGGTGATGCTGGAGGGCGAATCAGAAAAGGTCTAATAGTCTAAAAGATAGAATCAAACTACTGTAGACACCAGGGGAGGAACTAGAAGAAACTGATGCTCAGTGATGCAGGATCAAATCATTGGCATGAGACAGGAAGAAGAAAGATGCTGATGGTCTCAGACAAGATCAAACCACTGAGAGGTATAGGGAATTTAATAGGGATGCTTTTCTATAAAGTGTCATCAAATCACCCTGGGGTAGGGATGGAAAGAAGAAGGGAGAGTAAGAACATAAAGCTTCTAGTAGACTGTGGGACAGAACCAGACTATTGTGGAGGATTAGCAGAAAGGGGGTGTTGTTCTAAGAAGCAGGATCAAACCACTTTAGAAGAGAAGGGAGCAAAAAGAAGATGAAATTTTTGAAACAAATTTAAATTCCTTTTAGTAAAGTAAAAGGATATGATATTCTGTAAGACAGAACTGAACTCTTTTTCATAGTTAATAAAGTGCATTTACATGTGTTATATCATTTTCTCTTTACTCTGTCCTAATGTTTGGTCTAAATGCAAAAACCTCTCCAGTAATTTGCAGCCTCCCTGATGGTTGCTAGGCAACAGTGTAGCAGCAGCCTGATGAACCTTGCCCTTTTGCCATTAACCCCTGGTTTTCTGCAAGGGAAAAAGTATGTACACACATTTAAAAACTGGGGAGCAAATTGAGATATTATCATTAAATGTTAGGTGGGGAAGAGTGGGAGAAAGCTACACAGACCTTCAAAATAAAAGGAAGAAAGCAGATAGCTGGAAATTAATAGCTATGTAGAAGAAGCAAAACTCACAAAAGCAGTCCTTCATACTTAGGAAACATCATGTCCAAACCCCCACAAGACCTTTGAATCCTCCTGTGATATCCCTAACCAGTGGTGCTTAAATACATTTGGTGAAAAATGAGTAATTCTAACCTCCTACGAAATCTATTCCATTTTTCTATAATTCTGGTCCTTTTATTTTTATTTTGAGCTAAACTATCCTGTTTTCATAGTTTTCATCCAGTAGTCCTGAATTTTGTGTTCTAGAGCAGAGGTTGGCAAACTAGTGTTTGCAGGCCATATCCAACCCACTGCCTGTTTTTTTCATAGTGTTAGCTAAGAATGGTTTTTACATTGTTAAATGATTGAAAAAATCAAAGGAAAAGTATTTTATGACATATGAAAAATTATATGAATTTGAAATTTCAGTCCATAAAGTTTTGTTTGAACATAGCCATGCTTGTTTATCTACATACTGTCTATGGATACTTTCCTGCTACCCAGTGAAGTTAAGTAGCAGAACCAAAGACCTTATGGTCTATATTTACTATCTGCCACTTTACAAAATAAGTTTGCTGATTCCTGATCTAGAGCAACCAAAAAATCAGTTTCAAATAAGACTCTGCTTATGTAAGAATTTAATCAGAATGCTAGATATGAAAGAGAATAAAGAGACCTCACAAAGAATCCCAAATTCTCAAAGGAATGGAGGGGTCTGGTGCCAAATTCTTTTGAGCTCACAAATAACTTTAAGCCATTTCTCATGGGCTTTCAGGAATAAGGAGTAAATTTAGCCTATATGGATTAGCTAGGAATATCCAAGAAGAATAAGAGAACAGCTGGAAGAGAAGGTTGGGATCAGAATGTGAAAGGCCTTAAATATCAAATATAGTTGTTTGGCCATCCTGAAAGCAATGGAAGAACCACTATTGGATTTCAGTTTGGATGGGGTTGATTGATAGGGTAAAAAAAACTTGAGAAAGATGACTCACATTTCTAAACATCAACATTACCCTAATTCTATTCCAGCTCTAGGCAAGTTACAGTAATATGAGAAGTTCAGATTATTTTGGTCACTCAAGTTGAGAAACATCTCAATACAGGTATTTTAGTCTGAACATAATCTGGTTGGAGGTCAGGACCCTACGATAAATCAAAGATATATGTTTAGTTTCAAAGGATTTCTGCCTTGGGAGCATATGAAGATTCTCATCACATCTTTATTTGATTCTTACTCACTTTTCAGGACCCAACTCAACTGTATCTCTCCCAGGGCTCTTGCCTTCCTCTGAACTTCTACAACACTTCTTTGTGCAACTCATGTGATCCTCACTCTACTCTATCTGGTACTGAAATAATTTCTTTGTGAAAATGGCCTGTTTCTCCAGAAAGACCTTGAGATCCTAGAAGAAAGGGATCCTAACTGATACTTCTTTGTGTTCCCATGGTATCTTGTTGCTTGGTTGATAAGGATATTGATATGAAGATCTAATACTCCTGCAGTGTGTAGAGGCTCCCACTTAGGGAACCTCAGGCACTTTTGGAACTATGTCAGCTCTAGTCACACATCCCTTTCCCTAGACTGGAAAGCATGAGTAGAAGGGAAGCCAGAATATATTCCAGCCAGTCCTACAATGGCCATGCAAAATGCAGGCAGCTCTCTCTGCCATGAAGACACTGGCTCCCCCATCATCCCTGCTTTCATGAGCTCAAATCTGAGCCCACAGTTCTAGCTGCCAAGCATCTAGTCCCATTTTCTATGGCCTCTGTTGATCCTGGTTCCAGCCCGGACTCAACAGATTCAAGACAAAAATAGGCACTTGGCTGAGAGGGCTGGCTTTCCACAAAGTGCTCTTTCCCACAACAGCCAAAGTAAATGCCGCCGGCTGGAGCTAAAAGCCAGCCAACTGCTCCTGACCTCTGCTGGCCGGCACCAAGGAGGACTAGGGTCAACAGTGCATGGACAGGTCTGCTATATCATCCCTTCTCATTCCTCAAACATCATATTTCCCTTCAGTGAATCTAAACCAAAGAGACTAGAGTCAACTCTAGCCTCTAAGAAAATGTCTAAGATCCTTGATGCACCTCAACTGCTGGGAGTTAGTGTCAGCATAGCCCCCACTTCCACTCCCTTCAGCTTCTCAAGTGTACCCAAGCCCATAGGCCACCTTCTGGAGTCTCTATTTAGATTGATTCCTTATTTTATCCATTGGTAATTTAGTAGCATGTTGTTTAGCCTCCACATATTCATGGGTTTTTGTTTTTGTTTTTCATTTTATTCTTGTACTTGATTCTATTTCCATGCCATTGTGGTCATAAAAGATATTTGATATTATTCCAGTCTTCTTTAATTTATTGATGCTAGTTTTCTGACCTAATATGTGACCCATCCTAAAGAATGTTCTATGTGCACTTGAAAAAATGTATATTCCTCAGTGTTTGGATGAAATGCTCTATAAACATCTGTTAAGTCAACCTGGTCTAATGTGATATTTAAGGCCATTATTTCCTTATTAACTTTCTGTCTGGATAATATATCCCTTGATGTAAGTGAAGTATTAAAATCCTATACTATTATTACATTACTGTAAATTCTTCCTTTATGTCCATTAATATTTGATTTACATATTTAAGTGTTTGTATGTTGGGTATGTAGATTTTTATGGTTATTACATCTTCTTATTAGACTGACCCCTTTTAAACTATGTAATATCCTTCTTTGTCTCTTTTACAGTCTTTGTTTTAAAGTCTATGTTGTCTGATATGAATATTGCTTACCCCAGCTTTCTTTTTGTTTCTATTTACATAGAATATCTTTTTCCATCCCTTTACTTTCAACCTGTATTGTCTTTCTATTTGAAAATCATCTCTTGTAAGTAGTATACAGATGGGTCATGTTTTTCCTCTGTACTCAGAGAATAGGGAAGAGGAATGAAGGAATAAATTATCAGTACCAACTATTCTTGCTGGCTTATGGATCAAGGTGAGACTCAACAGAGTTCAAACAATCATGTTCCCTGAATTATGTAGCCAGCCTCCCTTCATCATGGTGAGACAGGGGCCAGGTTTCCAACACTAGCTGAGAGGGCCATGTAGAGAGGAAGAAGAAAAAGGGGAAGGACAAGGAGAGTGGAGAAGGCCAGGTAGAAACAGAGAGAAAGAAGTGTTTTTAATCTAATGTATAGAAATCTCTCTAAAAGAGTGATCTCTGGCTGGTGAGTGAGAATGGAGGAGTGGGAAAACCTTGGCAGTAGTAAAGCTAGAAAATAGTATTGCAATGAAAATGTTTTCTTGTTTATGCACATAGAAATCACTTTCTTTTCTCAGGCTGGGGTGACTTAGAAGAAACCTGGGACTAAAAGTGATTACCACCAAAAGGGAGTCATCCTTCTTCAGGGATAGTCAATATCTGAGTTAAACTACTAAATTAACATTCTCTTTGGTAGGCAGTTTCCTTCTAATAATTGCAGACATTTGACCATGTACTTAGCACCAACTATGTGCTTGGAAATGTTCTATTCTGAAACTGTGCACCAAGCACCCCAGTGTACCATAGCCGACTCACAGGGGTATTGTAAGATACTTTTAATTTTTGAGGAAACCCCCAGTGACATCTGTAGGATATGGAATAAACTGCTACTATTATGAATTTGTACCTAGTTACTCAATAAATAGAAGTGTTGAGTATTTATTTTGGCTTAAAAGTGTTGTGAAAACAATTACTGACACACTAAGGGCACAGTGAACCAAGAAATTTCAGAAATATTTTCTATATACATTACATGGATTATCTCATACAATCCTTAAAACTTTTGAGGTAGATTTTAATAGTTTCCATTTTACAGATAAAGAAACCAAGTCTCCAAAATATTAAGTATTTTGCCTAAGGTACCCAGCTAAGTGATGATAAATCAGGGGTAAGAATTTAGATGTGGTAGACTTCATAGACAGTACTCTTAAACCATTCACAACTACCCTCTTGGAATAAGCTTTATCCACTACCCTTATTACATATATAGGCTGTAAAGGATGTCTTAATATGATGAGTGACCTTTGTGTAATGAAAGTTGTGTTAGTATTCTGTAAGTCCAGAATTTAGTCTTTAAATTAACACTTATACCATAAGAGAGGCATAGGAAAAAGGATGCAATTTTAAAACAAAATTTTACAAAGATGTGGCATCAGCTGTAATTTGGAATGCATTCAAACTATTTGAACTGTCCGACTGTTTTTTTTTTTTTTTTTTGAAATAATGCTTCCTATAATCTAATCCTAAATTTTACCTATCCTGAACCACTAAGGTTCATTTTTGTGTTATGGTGTGAGGAAAAATGCTCTCTACATTTGATCAATGTTAGTTCAATTCCTTCCTCTGGTAGGCAGAATGGTGCTTGACAGGCTCTATTCTTACTGGGAACTCTGAGAGGGCTCATGGACTTGACTCACTCCAACTCAAGGCACATACAAAACAACTACAAATAACAATACTTGGTCTTCTATTCCTGTATCCAACACCTTGCACCAGACCAGGCAGAAGTAAATCAAGAGGTTGCTGGAACAAGCTGTGGGCCCCACTGAATACAACTCAGACAAGTAGCAGCACAATAGTGGCCACCACAAATGTAGCCAACTCTCCAATCAGAATAGCACAAGAGTATTTTCAAAAAGTTCCCCAAAATATACCCATTCAATTTTTTCCCCTCTGCCCATCTCCAAGTCTACATTTCCACCATAGAAATTTAATTGTGTTACTTAAGGTCCTTGGCCTTTTTCAACTACCAATTTCTCTCTGTACAGTAGTTCTCCCTTCTTCTGAACTCTCATAGTGCTTTGCACATTCTTCCATTATTATTTATCTTACTGGCTTGTAATTATCTATATATGTCTGTCTTTCCCACTAGACTGTGAGCTCTTTAAATGTAAGAATTGTATATTCTCAGTCTGTATCCCATGGACCTAGCATAGTGCCAAAAACAGAATGAATGCTCAGAAAATTTTTGATGAAATGTATTATTGTTGCATTCTACTCAAAATAATAGGTTATATTTATTGCTTTGGTTTGATGCTATACTTAATCCTTGCTACCCCCTTGTGTAGTAGAAAACTTTAGGAATTGAAGATGGCAGGAAAAGGCCCAGATTTGGGCCTGGCTTGGCTAATTACTAGCTCTGTATCTTTATATCCTATATCTTTATACACTATATCACTATATACCTGCTTAAGCCCTGTAACCTCTCTCTTTGAACCTTAATTTTTTCACCCTCACAACGAGGGCAATCATAAATATACCTCACAAGGTTACAGTAAGGAGAAAATGAAGCAGCACTTTGTGAATGTAATATCTTGTGAGAAAGTTGTTATTATACGATGTGATTTAATTGAAAAAATATTTTTTTTCATAATTCTTTTTGCCTAGGGATAGAAGGATATTCCTTTAGAAACTTGCAGAGATTGCCATAATACTTGATGGATGTGCCCTGAGGGGTTTTTCATGGCAGTAGGCCAGTTTTTTCTGTTGGATAAGAAACAGCTTTCATCCTTCCTTAGCCATCCTCTCAGCAGTGTTCAAGGCTGGCAAATAGCAGCAGAATAACACAGAACTGGCTCTTAAAATCAGAACTAAAACAATGTTCTTGCATATGAGAGGCCTTCTGCATTCAGCCACATAAATCAGTTAATATTAACACTGATTTATGTTTCCTGAGAACCTGCAACTGGCTGGTGAAGGAAGCCCTCTAGGAACAGGGATAACGATGGGAAAAAAAAGTCAATTCTGAATGCCAAACTGAAGCTTGCCAAATTGCACTACTTACTGTTCCTCGACCATGCCTGGTGATTTTTAACCTTTGGATATTTGTTCTTGTACTCCAGAGGTCTGAAATGACCTCTTTCCACTCCTTTCTCAAAGTCAAGTGCTAACTGTCCTTCAAGACCTAGCTCAAATTCTATCTTTATGAGTCTTTCCCCATATACCAATTCCAATCCTTCACCTGCAAGATGTTTTTCCTTCTTTGATAATCCCCCAAAGCACCTGGCTTATAGCACTTTCTATTTTTCTATTATCTGTCTCAACTAATGCCTTTCCAGTTTATTCTCTTCTCTTAGACACTCATTATCTCTTGCCTGAAATATTATAGTTATATACTAAGGAGTCTCCCTGCCACCAGTTTTTCCTTCCTTCAATCTATACTTCATGCTATTTCCAAAGGCAGCCTCCTGAAATACGGACCACTCCTCTGATTTAAAATTTCTGATGGCAGGAAAAAAAATTTAAATTGAGTAACATAATATAGCATACCAGCTACCTAATACATATCCATGAACACACTACATCAGAATCATGGCAGAGGAAGGGAAGGTAGTTTGGTAAAAACTTAGATTCTCAATGAGATTACAGTTTCCTGAAAAATCTATAACTTAAAAAAAAATGCAGGTCAGCTAAGGAGGGTAAACATGTTTTATCTCATGAATCAGTTCAAATTGACTTCAAGTAGCCATTTAGAATATGTGCTTAGAAGATTCTAAGCTACATCCAGGATCACTGGGAAATAACATTATGTCTGATTAACAGTTTCTACCATGGATATTGGAGGAGCTGATAGTAATAATTATGTCAGGTGTTTACCATACCTAGTCTAGACACAGATTGCCTAAACAAATCAGACAACCCACACCTTTGTGTGATGTTCCATTTATCTAGACTGTTTTCTCCTACCCACACCTCTAATCCATAATTTCTTAGAAAACTCCTAATTAACATGAGTTTATTTCAAACATCACCTAGTTTGAGAATTTTAGGCTGATTAACTTCACATCATTTCTTCTATCATCTGTGCTCTCATTACAATTTATTCATAAGCAGAACTTAGCAAGTTTGCCACTTCAGATCAATTTTAAATGAAGAGGAGTAGAAATAAACTGTTTTAATATTGAATTATGTTGTAAATCTCTGTACATATCTCTGTCCTATTAGACTTTTACCTAGGAGAGATATACAACTATAGCATATTCATCTTTTTATTCCAAGCTCCTGGCTCAGTGCCTAATACCCATAGGGGGCTCAGTAAACATGTATGGAAAAGAGTGCAGAGTCCATTTGGGGGGAGTATGGAGATGGAAAGCAAAATACCTGGTAACTACATCAAACACATTATTCTTCCCTGAAGAACCATGGAGATCCATGTGTCCATGGAGGTCAGGTCCGTGGGTGAAAGTGAACACTTCTGAATGAAGGAAGAGAAATGACTAAGAAAAATGCAGTCTGAAATAGGTGCAAAGATATCTCATTTTCTCCATAATGCCTTCTTGGACTAGTCTGTTTCCCTTTGTTCCCTCCTCATCCTTATGGACACCCATATTACTCAGTAAATATTCCCAAATTCCAGGATCCCCATGTATACCAAAATCTGTGGATGCTTGAGTACTTTGTATAAAATAGCATAGAACAATACATTCAATCAGTCCTCTGCACCAGCAGATTCCCAACCATGGATCAAAACTATTGTTTTCAGTCCATGGTTGGCTGAATTTGTGGATGCAAAATCCAGGGATACAGTGAGCCAACTGTGTACTTATTGAAAAAAATCTGAGTAATAGTGGTCCCACACAGTTCAATCCAATTATTGTTTGAGGGTCAATTCTATTGGCTTAATGAGCCAATCACTATTTTAAAGAGGTAATGTGCTATTTATATCCTATAATGTGGAAATTAGAGAAGCAGATCCTGTTCTCAAGTAACCATGATCTGAGTCATTGCAGTATGCCACATACGTTTTATTGTCATGCAGGATTAGGTTCATCCCAATTTCACCACTTAATATGTGTGTGGTCCTGGACAAGTGATTTAGCCCCCACTGATCTTCAATGTCTTAATCAGTAACATGAAGATAATAATAGTTTATATTGTCATAGACACAAAATATAATGAATGAATGAATGAATGAATGAAAGGTATATTATTTAGAAGTGTGCCTGGCACACAGCAGATTTCAGGTCCCTTTCTCTAAGATTAAGATCCTAAGATTAAGATCTCTAAGATTAAGATTAAGATAAGTAGTAAATATGTCCTAAATATTCACTTAAAATGATAGTCTGAAGGTTAAATGACTACCTTTGTAAATATTTTGTTTCTAAGTAGAAAGAACACTGGGTTAAGGAGTGGATTACCTAAAATCAATCATTCATTTTTTCTTCCATTCATTTATTCAATTAAACTATATATATATATATATATATATATATATATATATATATATATATATGCATCTATTACATGCCAGACCCTATGCCACATGCTAGGGACATGTTGAAAAGTTAAAATTGACATGGTTCTTGAACTTGTAGTATTTACAATCTACCTAAAGAGACAGACAAGTAAATAGAAGATTTTAATATAGCATAATAACAGCTATATTAACAAGCAAGTCCTAGGTTCGATGGGAGCTCAGAAAAGAAGCAACTAACCAATCCTGAGTGGGGAAGGAGGTTAGGTAAAGTTTTCCAGAGAAGGCAATGTCAGAGCTAGATCTTGAAGAACAAGCAGGAGATTACCAAATGAAGAGGAGTTGGTGAATTGAATGTGGCAGGCAAAGGGACTAGTATATGCACAGACTGAAGACAGAATCTTCAAATACCTGAATAATTTTAAAGTTATTGGAGAATAGAATGCAAAGAAGAAGGAAAAAGAGAGATAGTGAAGCATTATGCCATACGGACCAGATGGAGCTATGTAGGCCAGATTCAAGAGATTGCTGATTCATGATTAGCTCAAAATATTAGAAAAACTGCTCTAACTGTAATGTAGAAGATAGACTTGAGGATGGACTTGAGGGCTTGTCTACAGGATTGACAATGATGTTGGAGAGAAATTGACTAATCAAGAATGTGATAAGAGAGAAAATCATCCAGACTTGGCAGTTGACTGGAAATAGAAAGGAAGGTATCAAGAGTGCTACTTGAGTAATTTCCATTCTCAGCCTTGCACTGTCATGTAATAACTAGAGGCCTTTGGCTATGACTTCACTTTTCTGAGCCAAATCAGTTTCTCTTTGTGCCAAATGGATATAATAACTGTTAGTGTACTTGCCTCCACCATAGTAGGGAGACCCAAATGAAATAATGGCTGTAAATACTCTTGTAAGGTACAAAGGGCAATAAACCAGAGGCCTGAGGATTATTTATGGTTTGGGCTTACTGGCAACTCAAATGTACTATCAACAGATAATAAGATGCCTAGTCCAATTAAATTTTCCCAGATTTTCTTTCCTTTTTTTAATGTTCTTTACAAGAGCCCTTGTAAAGAAAGAGCCTTATGTCAACTGTAATTGAAAAATCAAAAAAGGAGGGGAAGGGCAAGTAAAGGGGAATGAGAGGTTCAAAATTCCAGATATAAAACAAATAATTCATGGAGATGTGGTATATAGCATAGGGGAATATAGTCAATACTGTGATAGCACTTTACTGTGTCAGATGGCTGCTGGACTTATGGTGATCACTTCTTTCACTATATAAATAACTATTGTGTTCACCTGAAACTAGTACAATATTGTGTGTTAGCTATATTTTACTAAGAAATCTTTTTTAAAGTAAGTAAAGGGAGGAAGGAAGGAAGGAAGGAAGGAAGAAAGAAAGGAAGGAAGGAAGGAAGGAAGGAAGGAAGGAAGGAAGGAAGGAAGGAAAGAAGGGAGGGAGGGAGGGAGGGAGGAAGAGAAGGAGGGAGGGAGGAAGGGAGGAAGGAGAAGGAAGGAAGGAAGGAAGGAAGGAAGGAAGGAAGGAAGGAAGGAAGGAAGGAAGGAAGGAAAAGAAAGAGCCCTTACTCTACTATCAGGAAGTTAGGAGCTCTAAAGTCTTACAGCAGTGCTTGGCTGCCCCCAAATCATCCATACTTTTATCCAGGTCTTCTCATGAGCAATACAGGTCTATTAATTTGGCTAGTGACTACCATAATGGATAGCACATGTCTAGATCTCAGGAGGCCAGTAAGTCAGAGATAGGAGCACAAGAGCACAGGTAGAACCAAAGTGAGCTCTAATGCCAATGCAGTAGCTGTTTGTTCTCTGTATTCTCTGGCAACTCCTTCCAAGTATATGCAGCCCAAGCATCACCCTGATCCAAAGGAAATGAGAAGCTTGGAGATACCAAAGCTAACTAAGCTAAAGGTCTGACAATCCAGAAAGCCAATGAAGGCAATTTCTGGAGTAGCACTAGTGCCAGTCCAGGGCATAATAGTAAAAGGAAAGAAAATTTGTCTTTGTCACTCCACCTTTCCTAGAACCCCATGTATCACCCCTGATCTCAACATTTTGTTTCCTATTATCACAGGACTTTGCTTCTAGATGGTTGTCAACAACTCCTTGATAGGATCTTAGGGTACCCCACTTTCATATTAGATTGTGCTACTACTTATATCACCATTCTTCCCTGTGCCCTATGACTGTCTGATTCCTTGAAGACTTTCCCATATCCTGCCATTCTACTAACACCATGAAACAGCAGTAAGGAAAGAAGAGCAACTAGTTCAGTCCCCTGGGTCTAAAAAAAATAAAAATAAACTTCTAGCATTTCCCTTAGCACATCCAACAATGGCCCTCGTACCTTGTTCTTACTCCACATATGAGCAGCAGATATTAGTAGCTCCAGGATAAATGTAGAAGTTGGGATGCAGAGAGGCGATGCCTGCCTTGCATAAAGCCACAATGCAAGCTGATGACTGAGCCAAGACCTAAATCTAGGTCTCCAGCACACCAGCCAGTTAGAGTTTCTGTTCAAGTGAATATGTTTCTCCAACAAAAGATGACTTCTTATTGAAAGCCAGTCAGTTAAAGAAATGCAACCAGCTGCAAGCAGGGATCTACCCAACAGACCTGTTCCGTTCTTAACCCCAGCCCCAAAGACCCAATTTCAGGCTTAGAAAATGCAAAAACTAGCCAGATTTGGGGAGAACAGAATCTGGTCCCCTCCTCCTTTTTCCCTCCAAATCCCTGGAACTTGATCCTTGGAAAAGCCGTGTACTACTGAAAGGGGGCCACCCCATGACAGCTGCAAGCAGGTTATTTCAGAAAATTTTGAGATGGCAGAAATATTTTTCCAGTTGAAATCAACCCAATTCCCTTTGCATTTTAGTCTCAGGAACATTCATGATAAAAATCTAGAGAGCATGACATTGTATAAACTGAAAGCTGGCTGATGGTACTCTGGTAGGTGTTGCCTCTGGCTCACACTGAGGGCCCAGAGTCCTGGAAAGGTCTGGCCAAAGCAGCTTCATTCAGCCAAAGACCTTGTGCCATCCATAATTTAAAGGTTGTCTATGTGTAGTGGTGACCTGGTCTCTCAGTCAATGATTGTCTTTTTGTACTGTCCAAGGAAGATCTGGGATTGTGAGCTTCAACAATTGAGGTATGGAAAGGAAAGCCCTTGGCTGTGCCTTTGTTCCAGTAACCCAGGATGAGGAGAGAGAATGACAAAAAGGAAATATGGCAATCTGCAGGCAAAAGTGACACATTCTAACCCAGAGTATCACTGGCATTAGACAAGAGAAGAGTATAGGGCTATGAGCAGGAAAAGCCAAGAATTTTCCCATCAAAGTTTTTCAGTACACTTAAGGGAGGCAGTACAATATTGAAGGAATAGTCCTGGATTGAAAATGAAGAGATATTGATTTTCTGACTTCCTTTCTCCTTCTACACCCCAGCCTGTGCACTGTCTGGATCTAAGAGGGTTTTCAATATGCCCTTAGATCTGAGTTTGTAGTAGCATAAAAATGACCACCATAACCCCAGCACCAGAAATAGAAGAATGGAATATTACCTGGAAGGTGTAAGTGAGCTGTACCACTCAATGGCTATATAACAAGTCACTTCTGGACTTCAGTTTTATCCCATAAATTACAAGTATAAGTCCTGCTTACCTCACAAGGCTCTTATGAGAGAACCAAATGAGATAATAGGTATGAGTGAGCTTTAGAAGCTGTAAACTATGAAGCTTGTAGCAAGGGTCTCTGTAGCTGACAGGGTGATGCAACTGGCATGGTGACATGTATAAGTAGCTTCCCTAGGCCTAGAGCTTTGTGAGCAGAATTAAAGAAAAAGTGAACTACCCCATAAACTCTTGGCCCCTGGCTCATAACACATAGAAATCTGAGTGCAAAATAAAAACAGAGAGTGGAGAGAAGACACTTTAGCAAAGGCTGATCTAAGTCCAGTCCACATGTAGATCTCCACAGCATTATATTCCAGAGCCAGGAAGCCTCCAGATCCAAAATATCTTTATCACTAATGGCTGAAATCCCAGAAGAAAAGCTGAGTTTTTTGTAGCTAAATTTTTTTTTTCTATTTAGAACACAAAAGCATTCATAATATGGTAAAGGGGGCAGGTCTGTGGCATTCCCAGACTACATTTAGGGCTACATCTTAATAGCTTCACTCCCTCCAAATACTCCTGCACTCCAGTCCACTAGGTACTGCTGCACTACACCATTTGAGCAACCTTTCTAAATTGAAGAGGATGTCACACTACAGCTCTAGAACCTTAAACAGTATTCCATTACTTACAGGAGAAAATCCAAAAGTGTCAGCCTGACATTCCAGGTTCTCTTTAGTCTTTTCCTAGTCTCCTTTTAGATGCACTTCAAACATATGCCTTTTAAACTCTGTGTTTTGGCCAAACTGCTCCATTTTAGAAGCCTCAGTGCAAATGTAGATTACAAGAAAAGCACGCTGAACTAGAAGTCAGGAGAACCGGGTTTCAGTCTCATTAACTTTCTGGGTGACTTTGTATAATTCATTTATTCAATCAGAATATCTGGAATGTTGAGATCAGTTGGAAAGCACATTAAAATCAACTTGTTACTAAAGTGTAAATGTTTGTGAATGACTTAATTTTTATATTCTAGAACAGAGTCTAGGGCTTCTATATAATACCATCTTTATTCATTTTTTTAAAAAAAAATATGTTTTCCAGAATGGGAAGAAAATGACTAACATTGCAGGGAACCACCCAGAATTTTGGAAAAACATATGGCTCCTTCCAGTTTTAATGCTATAATAGGCTGGGGTCACATACTTTTTTTCTCTTTGTGCCTCTCCTTCACATTCATCCCAGACCTCAATACTTCTAATACTAAGAGTTATTTCTAATGTCACAACCCCTCAGTCCACAGTGAGCTTCCCCTTACACCAATCTCTAATATTGGCTGTACCTATACTCTAGCTCTTCATATAGTCATCTTGTTACTCTTTTCCCTATCAACCATATGGAACAGCTTGCCTTACCTACACAGTGCATAAATTCCTGAGGACATTTCTCTCTCTTATAGGTCTTAAGAAAAATAGAATTTTTCTTAAGTAACAGTGTCTTGGTTTAAGGGATGAACCTGGCTGTTGACATATGGCTTAAAGTCAACAGCAACATCATCATTATAGTCATTATCATTGTCATTATCATTACCCCTGAAATGTGTAAGACACAATAAATAATGTAATTTTGCATCCATTACCTCATACAATCAAAGAATAAGAGATGAAAAGGTCTTGGTTCTCTTTGCCTGGAGGCCTTAATAAAACACACATTTCTGGGCCCCATCTCCAGAGTGTCTGATTCACTAGGTCTGGAATTAAGCCTGAGAATTGGCATTTCTAACAAGTTCCTGGGTGATACTGCTGCTTCTGGTTCAGGGATCACACTTTGAGAAGTGCTGATCTGGTTCATTCCTACCACTTTACAAACAAGGAAAATAGGCCCAGAGCAAGGAAGAGACTTGTCCAAGGTTACCTCACAAGTAAATGACCAAGCCATGGCTTCTGAATCTTAAGCCAGAACTATATTTTTACCACCACAGCTACACCCCTACCCCTTCTTTTCTTCTTCCCAAGGGTATAGTGAAGATGAATTAAATGCTGTCTTGAAAAGCCCTTTGGATTCTGCAAAGCTAAGATGCTCATAACCAGGTGGCAGTGTTATTGCTCTGCAAAGACATCTGATTCCAATTAGGCCTCTCCTCCTTTCTGCCTGGACTCTGATATTTGGATGAACCCCTTTGCCCCCACCCCATCCCAGCTGTGTCTGCAACAGTCACCTTTCTTGGCCCTGGGTCAATTTGGGCCGCTGTTACTAGCTGTGCCTTCCATGAGGCTATGTGCACATGGAACAGCCCAGCTCAGACAAGGGGATTGTAGAGTAGGGGGAGCTGGTTTGCTTCAATCAGGGCTCCAGATGGGCCTGAGACTTAGGTTCCATCTGTGACCTTCACATTCCCCCACCCTCGCCAGGTCCAGCCAAGAAAATTGCAGACTATACAGGTTCTATTGGGGATCAAGATGGTCTACACTCTTCCCACTGTGCACCTGGTCACATGTGCAGGGAGGGGCTTAGTGCTCAAGTCACACCACATATTGTCCATGGGCTGGCAACTTATAGCCCACATGCTAGATTTTGTACATGGCCTGTTTTTGTACTGTTCATGAATAAAGAATGGTTTTTGCATTTTAAATAAAAAAAGAAGGAAGAAAAGGAGAAGAGGTGGAGGAGGGAGGGGTGGTGAGAGAAGGTAAGAGGAGGGCAAGAAGAGTAAAAGAAAACACGTACCATAGTGGCTTACAAGGCCTAAAATACATCTTATATGACCCTTCACAGAAAAAGTTTGCTGACTTCTGGACTTTATACTGATGCCAAGAGAACCCTCAAATTATAGAATGTCAGAATTGAATGGGCATTGAGAGTTCAGTTAGTTGAGGGTTAAAATTCATTTCTTGGTGTCTGGAGTTCCAAAAGTGGTTCGAGGAATGCCTCTAAGGTAACCTGAGCCTCCACCTTCTCACTCAACCTGCTGTCTCAACCAGAGAAGCTACACTGATATCATTTTTAAATGAGTTTCTCCACTTTTGAAAATATTAAACATCACTGACAGAAATCAAAGCCCCTCATTTAATATATATTAAAACTGAGGGCCAGAGAAGAAAAGGGCATATTGAAGATCACATAATAACTCAGCCAGAGCAAAAAGAGAAACCTAGGTGTGCTGACTCCCTAGGCCAATGATCTCTATACATCAAAATCCCACAAATAAAGGCATACATAACTATAACAGTGTCGATTATAATTTGCATAGGAATTGTCACTTTACAGAGTGCCTTCACATATTTGTCATCCAAACAGTTAGCACATTTTAGCAGGCCTTTGCCAATTCCATTAATGGAAATGATAAACCATTCTAGAACATAACAACATTTCAGTCAACCCTCTAATTTTACAAGTGAAAAAACAGATCCAGAATATGTGGGTAACTTACCCAAGGTACACAGTGAACCAGTGACCTCACTCTTTCTATGGCATCACACTTAGAAATCAATTAATACCAATCTAGAAAAAAATTAAAAAACCATTTCTCCCTGAGGATTAGCTGTTACTGATTCCCAGCTTCTTGATAAACTGTGGCCTGAAAATTTTCATGGAACCCTCTTTCTTCTCTACATTTACTCCCTAATTTATCTCACCAGTTCTGATGGCTTAAAATTTCATCAGTTTGCTGACAACTCCCAAATTATACTCCAGCCAAAACTGTTTCTCAAATTACAGAATCAAATATCCAATTGCCTGCTCAACATCTCTATTCAGATGTTAAAGAGACATCTCAAACTCAACATGTCCAGAAACTAAACTCCTGATCTTTCCCATCTTCCAAAAAGAACACCTGCTCCACCCACAGGGAAGAAGCACCAGTGCTTGAAGACCACTTGAACTAATGCAAAGAAGAAAAGATACTGGTAACTATAGTGAGGAGTGAGATGTTACCTATATAGTATAAGCCAAATCTGTTTCTAAAAGGGAAGAAGCTGGGCTTTAACTGTCTCCTTTTTCCAGAAGAGTATTCTGGGAGAGCACAAAATCAATTAATCTCAAACAGCATAAAATTAAAAGAAAATGCAAAAGTGGTTTGTGAGATATTTTGCTCCTTTGAAAATTACTATGAAAGGTAGTTAAAAAATAGATGTTAACACAGAGAGATGATCTCTGTTTATGACTATAAGATGGTAAGATGGTAGGGTAGTCATATGGTGATGAGAGGAGATAAGGGGGAAAGACAGTGTAAATAGGAAGCAACTAGAAGGGAGGAAAGTGGGGATAATCAGGCCATGACTCTCAAACATGTTGGTGCTCAGGTCCAAGGAAATCTTCAATATCCCCAAATGAAGTCTGAGAAGGCAACTGTACCCTCCTCTACCCTCAAAGCTCTGGACTCTCTCCCTTCATAACGGCCAGCTGCAAACAATTTGGCCCACATTACAACTCAACTCTATTTGTAACAGATCCCTGAGCTCCTAGTTTCTTCAAAACTGCCCTGAATGGGACATAACTGGCTCAATGAGGTAGTATGGGTTGGTAGAAAGTACTGAACTTGGAGTCAGAAGACCTGGGTTACAGGCTCACATCCTCATTAACTTTCTTTGAGAACTTCTACTACACACGACTTAGGTCTCAGTTTTATCATATTAAAAGTTAAGAGGACTATACGTGGAGTATGTGTTTCCAAGCCATTAGGAAGCCTTCAGGGTCTCAGTCCTCACTAAACTTTTTAAGTTACCTCCATTCAGATCCCTGTACTCCACTCTAGTGAATATACAAAATAATGAAGCATCTGTACAAACTACTGGCTGTGTGCCTCTCTCAATAAGGCCTAGGTATAAAAACCTACTAGTTAACCTTCACTCATTTTAAGATAAAGAAACTAAAATCTATGGCCCAGAGAAGGAATTTAATTTTTCTAAAGTTACATAGGAAGCTAGTAGCAACAAACATTGCTGCTCAGACTTGAAAGGGAACCACTGCTAAGTGAACTGAGGCTGATGGGAGTTCTCATAGGAGATCAAATGAGCAATTGGGACATATTAAGACCATAAAGCAATCTAGTAGAATAAGCCCTTGTAATGAGAGTCCAGGAACCCTATAGTTCTACTTCTATCATTAACTAAATGTTTGGCTTTGGGTAGGTCTTTTCACCTTTTAGGATTTCAGATTCCTCATCAGTAAAATACATGAATTGAACTAAACATTCTCTAAAGACATATCTTCTACTGTAGATACTCTATAAGATATAATTCTATGTTGAGCTCCTTTCCCTGAACTTGAGCCCCTGATATGGTTGGCCTCGAGGAATCTTATAGCAGGATACAAGGATAATGAGACTGTAAGAAAAATTGTAGCCATCACTCTCAAGAGAAGTATCAGGGCCCTGTTGATCTATAAAACTGTCCTTTCCTTTTCACTGAACCATGTTTTCCTGCTACACTCCTGAATCTTAGAAGGATTCAGCTTTAAATATCATTTCATTTGTGAGGCCTTCTCTGACCTGATCACAGAACTGATCACAGCTTCTTTTGGGCCATCACTATGCTTTATATAAAAGCCTTCATTAAAGCACTGATCTTTCTTAATTAGCTTATCATCTATGAAATGAATAAATGTCTACAAATGCAGTGAAGAACGGGTATTGGGAAACAGGAGATAAAGGTTGGAGTCAAGTGGTGAGGTGCATTGAAAACCAACAAGAGGCCTAAAGTAGATGAGGGTACAATATTGAGCCAGTGTTGAGTAGTTTTGTACAAGGCACATAGTGAAACAGGTGTTCTAAGGTGAGAGTAAAGGCACAGAGGTGTGAATGATCCTGAATTTCAAGTGTCTGCCTATATGCTGAGAAGGTGGGAGAAATATTGAGAACCCAGGCCCAACTGTCCACGACCCACACTAAACTTCTGGCCAATTTTATGATATAAAGATCTCTTTCTTTGATGATATATGAACCCAAGTAAAGTCCTCTAGGACATGGTCAGTAGTTTCTAAAGGGTCTCTGGGCATTTTCACATAGGAACACAAAAACCAGGATAGGCAAGGGAGGAAGGGGTAGGGATAGGACTACTACCAGCTGGCAGTAGGGTCTGTAGCCCATTTTGCTTTGGGACCATTCAGTAGGTAAGGTACTGAGAACAGCTAGATTCAAGGCCCATCCTACAATGTACTGTAGTCTATCTACCTCAGGAGTCAGCTCAGGGACACACCCCTGGCAGGCCTTAGTGCTTCTACACAACAGAAAAAAAAAAAACAACCTTCCCAGAAACCTATACAAAGCAGCTGAGAGGACCCTAAAAAGAAGCTTTAGAAGGTATAAGAAGGTGCAGGGAGTGGCTGGGCACAGTGGCCGGCAAAGATTTCAGACTCCTGCTTCAAACTGGGCTTGATCTGGTACTGACAAACAGGGCAGAGAAAGCCCCAGCTTGGTTTTGGTCTGAATTCAGAGGGGACAATAAGTGCCCACAAAAAGCCTGCTAAGAATATATATTTCCTTTGGAAAATCATGGCCTTTAGCACGTTCTCCAGAATGACATCAACCAGGGAACAGTGCCAAAAATGTGACTTTCACATTTCTGCTGCAACAGTTTCCTCTCCCCACTTGGCTTTCTTTCTTATATGTATTAATAAAGGAGCCAGTCAATTGTTCAAAAAATATGAACATCTTAAGCACTTCCAGGCTTTCCAAGTAGTAATTATTAATTGAAGCAAGTGACCATGCCTCTTAAAAGTGTTATTTCACATACCCCTTTTCTGATTCCTTAAAGGGAGTTTATATATGCAGCCATGCTGAACTGAAATAATAAGGGTTGACAGAATGACTGCACCAAAATGGATTTTTCCCTACTTGATTTATATCACCAACCTTGCACATTAATGTTACATTTGGTCTGCCCAAAGACTCTTAAGCCTGGGAGCAAGTGACTGGAGGTCACCCAGCCCCTGGTGACTGAGGATAGAATCAACCAGGACAGAAGAAAGAATACAGAAACATCAGGGAATCCAAGCTGTGTTCAGACTTACCCAGAAGTCACTCTAAAGTCTAACCATGAAAGAAAAGCAATATTAATTGTTCAATATTTGTCCTCATTTTCTGTCTACTTGTTCTCACCTCCTTGATGACATGTGTCTTACTCCTTTGTTTGACCACTCTCTTTGTTTCCTCCCCATCAATCATTAGCCTCATCAGCCCTCTCAATATAAAAGAGCCTTAGAGACTCTGCCTAGCTACATAGCTCAGGTATAGCTGAACCATAGGTAATGGCCTATGGTGTGAGTCATAGCTAGGACTAAAAGGACCCAAAAATGTTTCCATCTACTCAGATGAGAGGGGTTTTCTGATTTACCTATAAGTGAATGGGCTACTTACTGGTTCATACTTGAATTGAATAGTCTGCTCTGCTGCTAAAAGGATTTTCCTTCAGGCTACTGATGATGTTAAACTATTTATTCATCTAGATGAGGGAGGGCTGCACCATTCCAGGAGATGACAATAAAAATGACAAAATAAAGATCCCTGGGGTATAATACCAGAGTGAATTTTTACTTAATACATGTGTCTACAGTCAGGAAACAGAGAGCCAAAGAAATGCCAGCGGAGTTAGCGTTCAGGATTGATTCAAAGCCAAAAACAAGTTAAATTACACTGGGGTCAGTTCTCTGGCTCCCTGGACTTTAGGAGACAACTTAGAAGACCAGATTTTCTACATAGCTTTGATAAAGATGTTTTCTATGTTAAAGAAGTATAAGGTGGAGATGAACCTTGCAAAATTATATGAGAATCTAAAAAAATATTGAAAATCTTTGAGTCTTGCTAACATACCAGCTCTAACATGTATTGATTTTGTTGTATGGGAGCCCATCAAAATAACCAATGGGGAGATAGCATATACCATACCAAATTTCAACCTTGGCCTGATTAAATTTGCATTTTACAGATTTAGTTAAGGGTTGGAATTGTCATGAATGCTCTGGGCTCAGTCAGTCCATTAGAATGTGTATAGATTTCATAGTTAAACAAACCTAGGCATAAATTTTCTTGATGTATGACATACTGTAAGGTACTTAACCTCTCTTTACCTCAGTTTCCTTATTTGTAATACCAGGATGATAGTGCCAACTTAAAAAGTTTGTTGCAAGGAATGAATAAAACAATATATATACTTTATATGTATGTGTATGTGTGTGTATATACTTAATATATCTCATACCTCATATATACTTTATATGTATATATATACACATACATGCATATACATTATATATATTTTACATATATACACACACATGCACACACACTACTTAGTGTAGTGCTTGACATATGATACAAAACCAATAAATGGTAACTATTATCATCTATATGGATCCTTATTAGGTTACAAAATATATAAAACTTAAGTCATGACCTCATACTCCATTCCTATTACTGCCCCAATTCTCTGCTCTTTATCACAGAAATACTCCTTCAAAATATTGTCTAAAGTCATTGTCTCCACTGCCTTATCTCTGTTTCTAAACTAAACCCACTCCAATTGGAATTCAAAATTAAAGTTCCACTGAAACTACTCTTGTGAAAGTCATCAATGGCATCCATATAATGAATGGATAAAAACATCTCTGCCTCATTATATGCAATCACTGGGAAGCATTCAACCTGATTAATCACTTTCTTCTCTTCACAAAATTCTTTATTCTTTTATAATCTTGGTACCATATTCACCTGGTTCTTTTCTTACGTGACTGGCCTCTCCTCACTTTCCCTGACTTGTTTCTCTTCCTCTGTTCCATCTCAAAATGTTGGTATGTCCAAGAGTTTAATACCTCTCTTTTACATTCACACTATCACCCTAGAGAAATTTATACAGCCTCATGGATTTATACAGACCGTCTATATGAGAATGAGTACCAACTTTTAACTAAATTCCTGAATTCCACACTTATATATTCAACTACTTAACTAAACTCACACTTGTATATTCAATAGATATCTCAAACTTAATGTGTCATAAGCAGAAATTTTGATCACACACACACAGAGACAACCTGTTCTTCTTTCAGTTTTTTCCATCTAAGAAAGTGGGAACACTATTAATCCAGTAGTTCAAACCAAAAAAGGGATAAATTATTGATTCTTTCCCTATAGCCCTACACAAAATCCATCCAATTTTCTTATTAATTCTTTCTTCAAAAAATATACCCAATACATCCAATTCACTCAATATTCACTGTAAACATTCTGCGTTAATCATTTCACTTGCCTATATTGCTGCAGTAGCTTCAAAACAGGTCTCCTTACTTATATTCCTGCCCCAGTATGGTTCATTCTCCAAGAGCATTCAGATCATCCTAAAAAAAAGTTGAGTTAGATTGTTTAATTTCCCAACTTAAAGACCTCTTATATCTTCCTATTACTTTCAGAATAAAATTCAAATATTTAACACAAACAACTAGATCCTATTTAACCTATCTCTACTTATTTTATCTCATGCCACTTTCTCTTTATCACTGTGCTTCAGCCACACTAACCTTTCTGTCCCACTAAAATATCAAACTCCTAGTTGTTTCCTGTCTTTTAATGTTTTTATCCCAGACTTCATATGTCTGAGTTCTTCTTATTATTCATATCTCACCTTAATGTCACCCAGTTACTCTATATAAAATCACCTTGTTTCCTTTTACCATAACTATAACCATTATTTAATGTTTTTCTTTATTATTATCCTCTTACCATATCAAACTAGACTGAAAGCTATACAAGAACAGGAACTTGCTGAGTTCTGGTCAGACAGCAGAGCAGAAAAATGCTGTGCTTGCCTCCTTTCACAGCCACATCAAAATTACAACTAAACTACAGGTCAACAATCATTGAAGGTCACCTGAAATATAGCTGAATAGAAGTCTTACAACTGGGGACATATGCAAGAGGCCATCTCAAGACTGGTAGGAGGGGTAGATACATGGAACAGGCTGGTTTCACACACTCATGTGGAGGTTAAAAATTGAAAGGTCTTCCTCAAGGAGTGAAGAGTCCTAGGACCACACTGAAACCCAGTTGTTCCAGTTCCAGGAAAAGAAGTCCAAAACTTCCGGCTGTGAAAACCAGCAGAGATTGTGGTTGATTGAGAAGGAGGGAAGCTGAAGTCACAGACATCTCTCTTAAGGGCCCTGCACATGAACTTAATAACTAACTCACTCACTCTAAGCTTCAGTACTGGTGCAGCAGCTTGAAAGGAAATAGGTACATACAGGGAAGAACTAAATTATCTGGCTTCATTTGTGACAGCATGCATGGACTTCAAGGTAATCATGCTAAGCAAAATAAGCCATACAGAAAAAGTTGAAGATCACGTGATATCACTTATATGTGGCATATAAACATAAAAGCAACAAATCAACAGGATGAACAAACAGAGGCTCATGGACATGGACTATAGATTAGCGGTTTTCAGAGGAGAGCGGGGAGGGAAGAGATAGACAGGGTAAAGGGGGTCAAATATGAGGTGACAGAAAGAAATCTAACTATGGGAAGTGAACATAGTGTAAATATATGTATGCCTTACTGTTAAAGTGTACAGCTGAAACTTATTGGATTTTGTTAACCAATGTCATGGAGAGAGAGAGAGAGAGAGAGAGAGAGAGAGAGAGAGAGAGAGAATAAAGGAAGGAAGAAAGGAAGGAAGGAAGGAAGGAAGGAAGGAAGGAAGGAAGGAAGGAAAGAAGAAAGGAAGGAAAGAAAGAAATAAAGGAAAGAGAGAGAGATAGAAAGAGAGAGAGAGAAAGAGAGAAAGAAAGAAAGAAAGAAAGAAAGAAAGAAAGAAAGAAAGAAAGAAAGAAAGAAGGAAGGAAGGAAGGAAGGAAGGAAGGAAGGAAGGAAGGAAGGAAGGAAGGAAGGAAGGAAGGAAGGAAGGAAGGAAGGAAGGAAGGAAGAAAGAAAGAAAGAAAGAAAGAAAGAAAGAAAGAAAGAAAGAAAGAAAGAAAGAAAGAAAGAAAGGAAGGAAGAAAGAAAGGAAGGAAGAAAGAAAGAAAGAAAGGTTAAGGGCTGGAAGGCCAGCTTTCTCACAGACAAAAGTGATGGCAGAATACAGTGTTTTCTATCTAGGTTTCCCTTCTTACAACATGGAGACTGAGGTTGCTGTCATATTTGAATCTCTGGTTGCCTCACCCAGGTGATTCTCTGAGATCCCTCCCCACTCAAGCATATTCCAGAGGCTTTTCCATAAAAATGGGCTATCTTGGCTCATACTTTGAACTTTCCTAAAATTTCTCAAAGGTTTACAAAACCCAAACAAGCTGCATCCTGCCTCTGCAAGCCCCGTATTTCTTGCTGAGCAGCCCCAAGCACACCACGAGCAGCAGCCAGCCTCATTTCATAGTTTAGCCTCTTGCAGCACCTCCAAGCCCAGCTTTGGTGTTGGCCATCTGTATATTACTTGATGGATCATGCCAGGTTGTCTTGGGCAGGGCATAGGCTGAGTTTAACTTGGCCTGCAGCAAGCCACTCCAATAAAGTCATGGGGCTGGCATACCTGGTGGCTTCCACTTAACTTGAGCACCACATGAGGCCACACTCGAAGACTACACACCTACAGGGCAGACTTGGCAGGCACCAGAGCCCTGCTAAAGTAAATCCTACACCTTAGGGTCAGCCCCTACACAACAGCTTCTCTATTGTAGTCACTGGCCAGTCCACACAACCAATCACACTGAGAGTAAATCACTCCCATTGACATGCAAGCAGCAACCAAGGCTCAACTATGACAGAGGGCACACACAACCCATACAAGGGGCACACTGGAAGCACCCAGATTAGGTGACCAGAAAGGCTGTACCACTGGACCCCACAGAAAACTTACTACATAAGACCACACTACCAAGGCTGGGAGATATAGGATCACTACTCAATATATAGAAACAGACACAGGTAGGCAGCCAAAATGGGGAGACAAAGAAATATGTCCCAAATAAAAGAATAGAACAAAGCTCTAGAAAAAGAACTCACCAAACTGAAGACAACCAATCTACCAGATGCAGAGTTCAAAACACTCATTATAAGGATGCTCAATGAACTTAGGGAAAGAGTATATGAACTCAATGAGAACTTTAACAAAGACATAGAAAACATAAAAATGTAGATAGAAAATAAGAAAACAGTCATAAATAAATAAAACAATAACTGTTATGAAGAATACCTTAGGAGGAATCAACAGTAGATTAGATAAAGCAGAGGATCAAATCAATGATTTAGAAAATAAGATAACAGGGGAAAAATAGCAGAACAACAAGAAAAAGAATACAAAAATTAAGGATAGTTTAAGGGGCCTCTGGGGCAACACCAAGCAAACCAACATTCATATCATTGAGGTACCAGAAAGAGAAGAGAGAGAGCAAGGAATTGAAAATGTATTTGAAGAAATAATAATGAACTTCTCTAACCTGGTGAAGGAATACACATAAAAGCCCAAGAAGTGCAGAGTTCCTAGCAAGATGAATATAAAAAGACCTATACCAAGACACATCATAATCAAAATGCCAAAGGTTAAAGATGAAAAAAAAATCTTAAAAGCAGCAAGAGAAAAGCAGTTAGTTACCTACAAAAGCACTCCATAAGACTGTCAGCTCATTTCTCAACAACAACTTTGGAGGCCAGAATAATTGACACAAAATATTCAGTGATGAAAAGCAAGGATGTACAATAAAGATTATCCAAAAAAATTATCATTTAGAAATGAAGAACAGATAAAGAGCTTTCTCAGATAAGAAAAAGGTAAAGGAGTTCATCACCACCAAATCAGTATTTAAAAAAAAACTTACAGAGAATTCTTTAAGAAAAAGAAAATTATCAAAAATATTAATAAAATGACAATAATTACATATCTATCAATAATCACTCTAAATGTAAATAGATTAAATGCTCAAATTAAAAGATATAAGGTAGCTGAATGGATAAGAAAACAAAACCTTTATACATACTTCCTACAAGAGACACACTCAGATTGAAAGACACATAGAGACTGAAAATAAAGTGATAGAAAATGTTAGTCTATGAAAATGGAAAGAAAGAATAACTAATGTAGCAATACTTATATCAGAGAAAATAGACTTTAAAATAAAGGCTATACCAAGAAACACAAAAGGACCTAGTATTTTCATTTCTGGTTATTTATCCAAAGAAACCCAAAACACTAATTTGAGAGGATATGTACATCCATATGTTTATTGAGGCATTATTTACAACCACCTAGATATGGAAGCAACCTGGGTGTCCATCAGTGGATAAATGGATAAATAGGTGATACATATATACAATAGAATATTAATCAGCCATCTAAAACAACAAAATCTTGCCATATGTAATATGGATGTACCTAGAGGATATTGGACTGAGTGGTGTAAGTCAGAGAAAGCAAAAGTCATGATTTCATGTATACGTGGAATCCAAAGAACAAAATAAACAAAACAGAAACAAACTCATTAATACTGGGAATATTTTGATGGTTACCAAATGGGAAGGAGTTTGTGGAGATGGATGAAAACAGAAACAGGATTAAGAAGTACAAATTAATAGTTACAAAATATTCATGGAAATATAAAATATAAGAATATAGTCAATATATAATAACTATGAATGATGTCAGATGGGTACTAGATTTATTGGAATGATCACTTTATTAGTTATACAAATGCCTAATTACTATTATGTACACCTGAAACTAACGTGAAGTTTGTCAACTGTAATTGAAAAATTAAAAAATATTACAAAATAAAAACAAAAAACAAGAAAAACAACAACAAAAAAGGATATTCATGAGATTAAAAAAAAATAAAATAGTCCTGTGAACTTCACTCATTCCTTGCTATTATAATAAGTCCCCTACTGCTAAGAGACCAGATTCTTTTTCAGTAATTTTAGAAGCAAGCTTACAAATTCAGGTATTACCACTTGAGGTGTACATTTTTCTTTACTCCATCTCTGAACACAATCATTGACCATTTTAAAAGACTGAGTCCATGTTTCACCTAAACGTGTTAATGCTTCAAGAACGTACTTGATACTAAGGAGGATAATACCACTGCCATAATCAGTCTTATGAATATGTCAATAATATGACCCCTCCTCTCCCATTTCTAGGTGAAGATAGAGAATTAAAGACATTTACCTACATCAATTTTCAAAAACCCCACTTAACCAATAGTATAAGGTTTTTTTCATAGGGTTGGAGATTTTAAGAGCTTTATGTGGAGAAGCTGACTCACCCACAAAGAAAGAACTCAGATATTAACATTGGGGATTTTCCAACTAAATAGTTCAGGATAGATTATTCTGTTACAAAGTCCACAGATTTCAAGCCCCCAACCAGCTACACAAAACTTCTAATAAATTTTTTTTTAAGTTTAGCAGAAGATGGTGGACTATATAAGAGTGGGGTTCGCCTCCTCCCAGGTCTGCATTAAAATTACAACCAAATTGTAAAATAATCAACATGGAGAATCACCTGAAGTCCAGCTGATAATAACACCTACATCTGATAATATAAAGGAGCCACATCAAAGTTGGTAGGAGGGGAAAAGTCCATGAATTTGTTTGGATCTGTACTGGCCGGTGGTGGAGGATCACTGGGAGGGAGAGCAAGACCACAGAGGCTCCCCTTAAGTATAGGGGGGTTCTGGCCTCATTTGGGGGCACCCCAGCACAAGGAAGAGGAGATTCCAATAACACTGACTGTATAAACCAGAGGGGATTCTTGCTGTCTGGATGAGATGGAAGGAGACTGAAACCCTAGAAGCCCCTTTAAAGGACCCACATACAGGCTTTCTGATCTGTGGACATGCACCAGAGACACAGGTGGTGGGTCAGAGACTCAGACAGGAGTCATATCTAGAAAATGTGCATTACCTGGCACCAGAAAGAGGGTTGGAAGCACAGCCACCATTGTGCCTTTGTCTGGCCCCTCTATCAGGCATTTGACATACAGACCAGGCCAGCTTGACTGTGCAGACTGGTCCCACAGGACCATTAGAAAACACTGGCCTGAGGAGACCAGCCTGCTCTACACAACATGCATATTGACTGGGATTTTGTTGCTGGATGGTTGCCACTCCCTGTGCCAATTCAGGCCAAGCATTTGCAGTTGGAAGCCAGCACTATAAGTACGTATTTCCAAGAAAGTTTTTGGCAGATCACTGCTGCCAACATGAACTTGGGCGGAAATCTGTGGGTCAGTACTAGACAGCAGCTGGTCTTCTGTGATTTGGGACTTCCGTAAGAACAGGGGAATGGTTACCAAAATTGCAGCAAGACTTAGGCTGTATTCATTTGATTGCCATTGTCTCCCTGAAACCCCACCCAACCCTACCCACAAATTGTCTCAAGTGGCCCATTGACAGTCAATCACCACAACCCTGCCCCCCCCACACTCACACATCTCGCAATCCACACAGGCAACAAATTTTGGCTAGCACATGGCTGGCACTACAAGGAAATTGGTTGAAGGCAGATATCTGCTCCCTGCAAGAGATGCAATATTGCGTCCAGCGAGCACATGGGTCTGTGGCACTGTCCCAGACAGCAGTTATTCTCGCTGTGATCTGTGACTAAAGCAGAAACACGCAGGCACAGAAGTTGTAGCAAAATTGAGGCTGTATTGGATGGATGACCCTTCTCTCCCTAAAATCCCGCTTCACCGAAGCCACAAAGTACCTGCAGCACATTGAAAAGAAGCCTCCATGCCCCGTTTGGCTCTGGGGTTGTGCAGTCTACACAGGCAACAGACCCTGGCTAGCTCAGAGAGCACATTTCAGGAAAAACAGCTGCAGGCAGACCACTGCTGCCTGTAGAAGCAGCAGTATCTCTTGAGGGAATCACAGGTGTCTGTATCAGCCTGACAGCCCTTGGCTCTAAACTCCTGCAAGAACCAAAACATAAAGTGCCCACCACACATTGATAGGCAGTTGCCACTACCATGGGATGATACATTCAGTCCCAAAATGAGTAGTATGTGACCTTCCTACAACTGGAAACTTATACAGGGAGTTACAGAGACAGCTCTGGCATTTAAACTAACACTGCAGTGGCAGGGGGAAATTTACTCAATAGACCTAGGGGACTCCTGAGGTCCCTGCACCACCCAAAATGCATATTACCCAGAGGCTTTTCCAGTATCAGAGACTATGGGCAACTGACAGGCAGTGTCAGACCTGGAGAAGCACTGGTCCTTCTGCTAAACTGCCCTAGGTCAGGGATGGGGGATAACTTGGACTGATGCCTACAGCGTTGTCTCTTCTACTTACCTATAGATCCAGAATAGGAAACAACAATCTGTGGATCACTCTGTTGTCCCCACCGGGTAGCCCTGAGCAAGCAAAAGCAGCAGCTAACATTGGCCTCCTGGGGAGCCACTACCAATTGACCACAAAACCAACACATCTAGAGGCTGGAAACAGACCATAACAGAGCAACTCCTCACTAGCCCCATTAGTAGTACACACAAAGGGTGGTTGCAACAAGTACACAAGCCTGCCAGGGAAAATCCCACTTAGTGTGATGAGCACCTACACAACAACACTTACCCTGGGTACAGCCAATTCCTATAATTAATGAGCCTGAGCATTAATTCCATCTACTGATCTACTAACAATAATAAAGGCTTGGAGACACCAGAAGATCACACACAACCCTCACAAAGATCACATCCAAAGCCCCCAGTATAAGTGATCAGGGAGAGTGTGACACCAGGCCACAAAGGACACTTTTTATATTAGGCCAACTGGCCAAGGCTCAGAGACAAAACAACTATTCCTAATACATAGAAACAAATATAGAGAGGCTAATAAAATAAGAAAACAAAGAAACACAACACAAATGAAACAACAGAAGAAAACTCCAAAGAATAGGCTAAATGAAATGGAGGCAATCAAGTGACCAGAGACAGAGTTCAAAATAATGGTTATAAGGATGCTTAATGAACTTAGAGGGAGAATGTATGAGTACAATGAGAATCTCAACAGAGACATAGTAAGCTTTAAAAAGGATATAGAAGCCATAAAAAGAACCAGACAGAAATGAGGAATGTAATAACTGAAATGAAGAATACACTAGAAGGATTCAACAGTAGATTGGATGAAGCAGAAGATCGAATCAGTGAATTTAAAGACAAGGTAACAGAATACACCCAATCAGAACAACAAAAAGAAAAAAAAATTTTAAAAATAAGGATAGTTTAAGAGACCTCTGCAACAACATGAAGCATAACAATATCCAGATCATAGGATTATCTGAAGGAGAAGTGAGAGAGCAAGGGATTGAGACTCTATTTGAGGAAATAATGATAGAAAATTTTTCTAACCTGGCAAAGGAATTACACATACAAGTTCAGGAAGCACAGAGTCCCAAACAAGAGGCATTTAAAAGACCCACACCAAGACACATCATTTTTAAAATGCCAAAGGTCAAAGACAAATGGAGAATCTTAAAAGCAGCAAGAGAAAGGAAGCTAGTTACTTACAAGGGTTCCCCCATAAGAATGTCTACTTATTTTTCAATGATAATTTTGCAAGTCAGAAGGGACTAGCAAAAAATATTTGAAGTTATGAAAAACAAGAATCTACAACCACGAATACTCTGCTCAGCAATGCTTTCAATTAAAATGGAAGTTGAGATAAAGGGCTTCCCAAACAGATAAAAGTTTAAAGAATTCATCACCAACAAGCCAGTATTACAAGAAATGTTAAAAGGACTTCTGTAAAAAAAAAAAAAGTTGTGATAAAAAAATTGAAATAACAAATATGAATTATTAAATGGCAGTAACTATGTACCTGTCAGTAATCACTTTAAATGTAAAAAGATTAAATGCTCCAATCAAAAGATATAGGGTACCTGAATGGTTAAGAAACAAAACCCAAACATATGCTGTCTATCAGTGACCCACTTCAGATCAGATGACACTCACAGACTGAAAGGAAAGGAATGGAAAAAGATATTTCACACAAATGGAAATGGAAAAAGAAAAGTGGGGGTAGTAATACTTATATCAGGTAAAAATATACTTTAAAACAAAGTCTATAATAAGAGACAAAAAAAGGCCATCATATAATAATAAAGAGATCGATAAATTAAGAGGACATAACCCTAGTAAACATATACACACCAAACATAGGAGTGCCTACATACATAAAGCAATTATTTACTGACATAAAAGGAAAGATCAACAGTAATAAACTCATAGTAGGAGACTTTTACACCTCATTGACACCAATGGACAGATTTTCTAGGCAAAAAATTAACAATAAATCAATGGGCCTAAAAGATTTAATAGGTATTTTCAGAGCATTTTACACCAAAGCAACAAAATGTACTTACCTCAAAAAATAAGAAACAGCTCAAAAAAAAATCTAATCCTACACTTAAAAGAACTAGAAAAAGAACAACAAATAAAGCCCAAAGTGAATAGAAAAACAAAAATAATGAAGATCAGAGAAGAAATCAACAAAATGGAGTCTAGAAAAACAATACAAAAGATTAATGAAACCAAGAGCTGGTTCTTTGAAAGGATAAACAAAATTGATAAACCCTTAACTAGCATAATCAAGGAAAAAAGAGAGAGGACTCAAATAAATAAAATTAGAAATGAAAGAGAAAAAGTAACTTCAGGCTCCACAGAAATACAAAAGATCACAAGAAAATACTATGAGCAATTTTATGCCAACAAAATGGACAATCTGGAAGAAATGGACACATTCTTAGAAATATGCAACCTCCTAAGACTGAGTCAAGAAGAAACAGAAAATCTGATCTGACATATTACCACCAACAAACTAGAATCAGTAATCAAAATCCTCCCCCAAAAAACAAAGTTCTTTTTAGACAAGATGTATTCATAGGCAAATTTTTACCAAACATTCAAAAAAGAATTAACACCTATTCTTCTGAAACTATTACAAAAAGATTCAAGAAGAGGGAAGGCTCCATAACTCCTTTTATGAGGCCACCATTACCTTGATTTCAAAACCAAAAACATTATGAAAAAAAAAATCTATAGGCTGATATCTCTTATGAACATTGATGTAAAAACCCTCAACAAAATATTAGCAACCCAAATTCAACAATACATTTAAAATATCATACACCATGATCAAGTTGGATTTATTCCCAAGATTCAAGATTGGTACAATATCCACAAATCAATTAATGTGATACTCTACATTAACAAATCAAAAGATAAGAACCATATGATCATATCGATAGATGCAGAAAAAGCATTTGACAAAATCCAGCATCCATTTATGATAAACACTCTCAGCAAACTGGGAATAGAGGGAACATACCTCAACATAATAAAGACCATATATAACAAACCTATAAATAACATCATACTCAATGGAAAAACTCTAAAAGCATTTTTCTTAAGATCAGGAATAAGACAAGGATGCCCACTTTCAGCACTCCTCTTCAACATTGTATTGGAAGTCTTAGCCACAGCAATAAGACAAGAAAGAGAAATAAAAGACATCCGAATTGGAAAGGAAGAAGCAAAACTTTTGTTAGTTGCTGATGACATGATACTGTATAGAGAGGGCCCTTAAGATTCCACCAAAAAAAATGCCTGTTAGAACTGATCAATGAATTCAGTAAAGTAGCAGTTTACTAAATAAATATTCAGAAGTCAGTGGCATTTTTATACAGCAATGATAAACTTTCAGAAAATAAAATTAATAATCCTATTTACAATTGCATCAAAAACAATCAAATACCTGGGACTTAAATTAACCAAGGAGTTTAAAACCCTGTTATCAGAAAATTATAAACCATTGAAAGAAGAAAATGAAGAAGATACAAATAAATGGAAGCATATATCATGCTCATGGGCAGAAAGAATCAACATCATTAAAATGGTCATAATACCCAAAGCAATCTATAGATCCAATGCAATCCCTATCAAAATACCAATGCATTTTTCAGAGAGATAGAATAAATAATCCTAAAATTGATATGGAACCATAAAAAATCTTGAATAGACACAGCAATCTTGTGAAAGAAGAACAAAGTTGGAGGTATCATACTACCTTATATCAAACTATACTACAAAGCTACAGTAATCAAAACAGCATGGTACTGGCATCAAAACAGATACATCGATCAATGGAACAGAAGAGAGAGCCCAGAAATAAATCCACACCTATATGTTCACTTAATACATAGCAAAGGAGGCAAGAATATACAATGGAGTAAAGACAGTCTCTTCAATAAATGGCATTGGGAAAATTGGACAGATATATGCAAACAAAAAAGAAACTGGACCATCTTCTTACACCATATACAAAAATAGACTCAAAATGGATTAAAGACTGAAATGTAAGACCCAAACCATATAACTTCTGGAAAAAAAACAGGCAGTAAACTCTCTGATATTGCTAACAGTAATTTCTTTTCAGATATATCTCCCCAGGCAAGGGAAACAAAAGAAAAAATAAACAAATGGACTACATCAAACTAAAAAGTTTGCATACAGCAAAGGTAACCATCAGCATAACAAAAAGACAGCAGACTAATTGGGAGAAGATATTTGATAATGATACATTTGACAAGAGGGTGATTTCCAATATATATATATATATATAAAATCATAGGACTCAACAACAAAAAAAAAGCAAGCAATCCAATTAAAAAATGAACAGAAGACTTGAATAGATACTTTTCCAAAGAGGAAATACAGATGGCCAATAAATGTGAAAAGATGCTCAAGGTCACTACCCATCAGATAAATGCAAATTAAAACCACAATGAGATATCACCTCACACCTGTCAGAATGGCTATCATCAATAAATAAAAAAACAATAGGTGTTGGCAAGGATGAAGAGAAAAGGAAACCCTTATACATTGTTGGTGGGATTACAAATTGGTACAGCCTCTATGGAAAACAGTATATATGTTTCTCAAAAAATTAAAAATGGATATACCTTTTGACCCAAAAATTGCATTCTGGGTACTTATCCAAAGAAAACCAAAACAATAATTCATAAATATCTATGCACCCCAATATTCACGGCAGCACAGTTTACAATAGCCAAGGTAGAGAAGCAACCTAAAATTAGCAGATGATTGGATAAAATTATGGTTTATATATACAATGGAATATCACTCAGCCATTAAAAAAAAAAGGAAATCTTACCATTTGCAAAAACTTGGATGGACCTAGAAGTTATTATGCTGAGTGAAATAAGTCAGACAGAGAAAGATTAATACCATATGGTTTAACTTATATGCAAATCTAAGAAACAAAAAAGAACAAAGTAATCAGAAACAGACTCACAAATATAGAGAACAAATTGCTGATAGACAGAGGGGATGTGAGGTTAGGGGACTGGGATAAAAGGGTAAAGAGTTAAAGAAGTAAAAATTAGTATTTGATAGATGGTCATGGGGATGGGGTGCATAGCAAAGTGAATGCAGTTACCATTAATATATTGGCTAGGTGGAAAACCAGAGGAGAGAAGGAGCAATTAGACAGATCATTTTATAAACTATATAAATGTCTAACCAATGTACTGTATACTTGAAACTAATTTAAAAAGAAAAAATCTTTTTAATACCTCCTCTTAAATATGTGCACAAA
Source organism: Cynopterus sphinx (assembly GCA_030015415.1). Taxonomy (NCBI): domain Eukaryota; kingdom Metazoa; phylum Chordata; class Mammalia; order Chiroptera; family Pteropodidae; genus Cynopterus; species Cynopterus sphinx. The sequence goes on from CM057388.1 coordinate 40,368,149, forward strand.
TGTATAGATCATCAGACATTTAAGAAAAGCCTATAATAAATATGCAAAGAATAAAATAAGCAGTAAAAATTGACTTTTCAAAAGCAGAGGTGATATAGGAAGAAGAAAGCATCAGTAAAATACTACAATAAACATCCTAAAAGAATAGAGATTTTGAATCCGCCAAACAAGAACATTCTGCTATGACAAAAAAGAACATTAAAAAGTACAGTTGGAACATAACTAAGACAACAGAAATATAAAGTTCAATAGAATAATTAGGTTATAAAATCAAAGAAATCCTCTGGATCTAGAGAAGACAGAAATAGAAAAATAGGATGTAAAAGATAAAAAAATATAGGACTTGTCCTGGAAGTCTAATATCCAAATAGAATAACTTCCAGGAAAATAAAAGAGAAAAAAGAAGATTAAATTCCTAATAAAATATTTTTTTTTAATTTCCCAGAACCAAAGAATATGAATTACTGGATTGAAGGGGCCCATAAATTCCCAGCAAAATGGCTATAAATAAATACACATAAGGCATATCATTATGAAATTCCATAACAGTTAATGCAAAGATAGGATTCCACAAACTTCCAGAGAAGAAATAAAATTTTCATCTAGAATCAGTATGGTAATAAACTTGTCAATAACAACAGTGGAAGATGAAAAATAATTTAGCAACGTCTTAAAAATTCTGAAGGAAAATTATTTCCACCTTATATTTCTATCTCCAAAGGCTCAATTAGGTGTGAAGGCAAAAGAAAAAAAATTTAGACATTAAAGAATAAAAATAAATAAATACTTTATACATACTCTTTCTCAAGAAGCTACTAAAGGATGAACTATGCCAAAACAAGAAACAAAATAAAGAAAGAATATAGAGGGTCCAGAAAACAAGAAAGTCAATACAAGGGACAGCAAGCTAAATCCTTGAGATAGTGGTTAAGAAATGTCACAACACAAAAGCTGTACAGCAGGCCCAGGAAACAACTACTCTATATTCAGGTGAGATAGAACTCTGTGGGAGAGACTGCTTCCAAAAGATAAAACTGATAAATTATTTAATGTATCTGAACATATTTAAGAGATTTATACAACTGGGAGAGAAAGAGGATAAATTAGAACACCATGTAAGCCAAACAAAACAAAGAAGATTAACTTTTAGAATAACAAAAAGCTGTACATGGAAAGAAAAGTATTCATAGCATAATACATGGCTTATGTGAATAACTTTACTTGATCATGATTATGTACTAACTGAATATTGGTAGAATTGAGGGGACAGCAAGCGTACATATGTGCTGTGAAGGTGTGGTGAAAAGAGTAAAATCTTCACTTTCTATAGTGAGAAATCAAGAGATGATGTCTCAAATTGAAAAATCAAAAAAAATAGCAATATAGGAGATGAGTTAAGATGACAGTACAGGGGTCCCACTCCCAGGCTGCAGAACAGTAATGGTCCATGTCCTATTAGGAACTGAACCACACAGCAGGAGCTGAGTAGCAGGCAAGTGAGCAAAGCTCCATCTGTATTTGCAGCCACTCCCCAGAGCTAGCATCACTGCCTCAGCTCTACGTCAAATCATCAGGCATTAGATTCTCATAGTAGCACCAGTTCCCAGTGCCAAAGAGGTTGGGGAATGCTGGCATAGAAGGTATAGGCCATGCATGCCTTCTCTAACCACCACACCAAAATTACAATGAAACTACAGAGCAACAAGCACATGAAGTTGTCTGAGGTATGGCTGAACAGAAACCCTACAACTAGGAACAAAAAAATAAATTAAAAAAAAAAAACAGGTCACCTCAAAATGATAGGAGGTGAAGAGACACAAAATGGCCCAGTCCCACAACCACTTGTGGCAATCAAAAATTAGGAGGGTTAACTTGGCTGCAGAGTTCCATTTCCCACCTAAAGATAGTACAAAGATTAGTTGTTGGGGAGCCAGTGCCTAAAGAAGGGAAAGATAAACAAATGGAGCACAGAGATTTTAAGGGCAATGAAAATACTCTGTTGATAACTGTAATGATGAATACAGGTAATTATATATTTGTCAAAACCCATAGATTGTATAATACCAAGCGAACCATAATGTAAACTATGGATTGGGGTGATTATGATGTGTGAATGTAAGGTCATCAATTTTAACAAATGTACCACTGTGGTAGGGGATGCTGATAATGGGGTAAACTATGTATGTGTGGGAGAAGTGGTGTATTAGAAATCTCTCTTTCAATTTTGCTATGAATCTAAAACTGCTCTAAAAAAGTATTAAACAAACATCCATCCATACATACATACAAACATACATGGATATATACACATGCATACATATATACACACATAAAAAATACAATAAGTTGTGACAAATATTTTCTGGTAGCCCCTATAGATTTACTCTTCACCATTCACTACTTGAAGAAGGAAAACTCTAAACTCTGGGAGGCTAACCTGTATGTACTGTACCAATTATCACTCTCCTTCTGGCTTCTGAATGAGTTTAACTAATGTGGAAAAACAGCAAAAGACTTAAAGTACAGGATATGAGATTAGGAATTAATTTTCCTGGATAACTTGCTGTAAGAGAGCCGTAGGCTGGCTGTATCTTTCAACAAAAGGTCTCAGCTCCTGTAAGTTCATTCTCTCAACACATCCTTTTCAGTTTCTCCTTTAAAAATAAGGACAGTAATGCCACCCAGCTGCTACTAGTCCCATGATATTGCACTATCTATACTTTGTGGTTTTCCTATTCCCTGCTCACATCTTTGTAAATAATACCACTTAAACTCTCATCAAATATCAAATCTAAATGTACTGTTTCCTGCAAGGACTCTGACAGATTTATAGATATACTAAGTACTCTGAAGTCCCAGAGGGAGAAAATAGTTAGCTCTACCTAGAAGGAGAAGTCATGAAGGGGTGATGCTTAAGTTGAGTTGTAAAATATGAATAGATATTTTCAAGGAAGAATTAAAATTAAAGAAAAAATTCCAGGTTAAAAAAATGCAAATGAGTAAAAGCATAGGGCCATAAAAAGAGCTTGGCACTGGGTACACTGGGAGAATCATAAGGACTTCAATATACAAAAGCTTAGATTATATGGGCAGGGCTTGGAATAAGATAAAGCAGGCAAATATGTTTTTCTTATATCATCTGTGGGCCCTAAATATTCAACCAAACACCTACTACTACATTTATTCTCCAGGGAATATACAGAGAACAAAGTCCCCTTTATATCAATATAAATTCCCTAATATTCCTAGCGGTGGCTTTGACCTCAAGTTTTCATGTATCTCTCACCCTGATGAATTGGGCTACACCTTGAGAAAAACCTTAAGAAAACTTGGGTTTTCTCAAGGTATCTGAATGAGACCTTTCTAGCAGGGACTGAGTAAAATGAAAAAATTATAAAGTCATGTTGCTTTATACATATCTGAGGATTTTAGTTTCTCCACAGGAATATAGAATTGATATGATAATAGGATAAGATTTATGTTATCAGATTTTACAGGGTGATGGACACATGTGAGGCGTTTAATGCTGGCATTGTATTATCTAGGCTACATTGAGATTATTATATTGTGCATGTTGAATAATTAATTGCCAAGCATGATTGAATATATATATATATATATATATGTATATATGTATATATGTATATATAATGATATGATAAATGTGACTTTTTGACAAAGCATTGTTTTGAAGTAAATTAATTGAAGGAATATTGTGATATGGTGGTTTCAAGGGACCACCCTTAAAGAAAATATTTGTGACTTCTGGTCAGGATGACAGAGTAGCTAAACATTGTGCAGGCCTCCTCCCACAATCACATCAAAATTACAACTAAATTATAGAAAAACCACCCAGGAGAAACACCTGAAGACTAGCTGAACAGAACTCCTATCACTAAGGATATAAAGAAAAAGCCACATTGAGACCAATAGGAGGGGAAGAGATGCAAAACAGGCTGTTCCCACACCTACATGTGATGGTTAAGAATTGGAAAAGATAACTCAGCTATAGAGGTCCCAACTGAGTACTGAGGGGTTCCAGTCCCAAATGATTCTCCCCATCCCAGAGTACCAGTGCCAGAAAGAAAGTCCCCCACAACAGCTGGCTGTGAAAATCAATAGGGATTGTGTCTGTTGAGTTTGAGGGCTGCTGTAGACCCAGGTATACCCTTAAAGGGTAAGAGCACAAAGTCAAAGTCAATCACAAATACTCCATCTGAGCTCCAGCAAAAGGCAGCAACTTGGAAAAAAAACATGGACATACAAGGAGAAACTGAATTGTCTGGTTTCAGGGTGAGGAATGAAAGGGCTTCTCTCTCTGGGACTAAACTGCTAGCAGGCACCATTGCTTCTCTGTTGAGTCCTTCCCCCTCATAGCCTGCAGGTACAGGCAGGCACTAAATCTGAGTGTCCACTAACCTGGCTAACACTGCTCTCCCCATACCCTGATGATTCTCTGAGAACCCACACCACCAATTCACATGCCCAGTCCAAACCTCTTTCAGAGGTTAATCCACACAATCCTGGGCCTAGGCTTCAGACTTTCCTAAAATATATCAAATGTCCACAAATTTAAAACAAGCCACAGCTGGCATTAATATGCCCTGTAACTCTTGCTAAGTGCCTCCAAGCCCAACACTAGTGGCAGCCAACCTCATTTCACAGCATAACTTCTCCCAGGCACCTACAAAACCAGCACGGGCAACTACCAACCTCAGATCACTTTGTAGCTCCTACCAGGTCTGGGCTGGACACAGACAGCTCCTGAACTTCATTGGCACTAGAGCCCATACTCAGAGGCCTCAGAACCAACATACCAGGTGGCTGGCTTCAGATTGTACCACTGGGCCCCACAGGATACCTACTACATCAGAGCACCACTCAATTAGCACAACAAATGACACATCCAAAGGGTGAACTTGGCAAGCACCAGAGCTATGCTAAAACAAATCCTGACCTATGAGGTCAGCCCCTGCAAAACAGCTTGTCTGTAGTCATGGCTAGACAGCCTGAGGATCAGTCTCACCCACTGATGTGCCAACATCAGTCAAAACTCAAATATAACAAGAAAACACACAAAAGGAACATACCTGTAGCGCCCAACTCAGGTGACAAGGGAAACTGTACCACTGGGCCCCACAGGACACTTACTACATATGGCCACTTTACCAAGACTGAGAAACATAGCAGATCTACCAAATATATAGAAAAAATACAAAGAGACAGCCAAAATGAAGAGACAAAGAAACATGTTCCTAATGAAATAACAGGACAAAGTTCCAGAAGAAAGAACTAAACAATACAATCTATGAAATGTAGAGTTTAAAACACTGATTATAAGGATGTTCAGTGAACTTGGGGAAGAATACATGATCTCAGTAAGAATTTCAACAGAGTTAAAAAAACAAAAATAAAGATAGAAACCATAGAAAAGAACCAGTCAGAAATGAACATTACAAATAAATGAAATGAAAAACACATTAAATGGAATTAGCAGACTAGAGGAAGCAGAGAACTGAATCAGCAATTTGGAAAACAAAGTAGCAAAAAACATGTAATCAGAACAGCAAAAAGAAAAAAGAATAACAACAACAACAAAAAAGGATAGTTTAAGAATCCTCTGCAACAACACCAAACAAGCCAACATTTGGATCATAGGGGTACCAGAAGGAGAAGAGAAAGCAATACATTAAAAACCTATTTTAAAAAATAATGAAGGAAAACTTTTCTAACCTGGTGAAGGAAATAGAGTTCAGCGTCCATCAAGTGCAGAAAGCCCCAAAACAAGATCAACCTGAAGAGTCCCATACTAAGACACATCATAATTAAAATGCCAAAGGTAAAGACAAAGGGAGAATCTTAAAATCAACAAAACAAAAGCTTTTAGTTACTTACAAAGGAACTCCCATAAGAATGTCAGCTTATTTCTTAACAGAAACTTTGTAGGCCAGAAGGTATTGACATGAAATACTCAAAGTGATGAGAAACAAGGACCTACAACCATAATTACTCTACCCAGCAAAGCTATCAATTAAAATTGACAGAGAGATAAAAAGCTTCTCAGACAAGAAATAGCTGAAGATACTCATCACCACCAAGCCAGTATTACAAGAAATGTTAAAGGGATTTCTTTAAGAAGAAAAAAATGAATAATATGAAGAAAATACTGCAAAGAAAAAATTCCCACTGACAAAGGAAACACATAATAAAAGCAGTAGGTCAATTAACACTAAAGCTCGTATAAAGGTTCAAAGGCAAAGTAGGAAGAGCATATGTAATTACAACAGTAAATTAAGGGATATGCAAAAACACATACAAAAAGAAGTAAAAAATAATGACAAAAACATAAATGTGAAGTGAGTGAGTAAAAGTGGTAGTGATTTTAGAAAGTGTTCAAATTTAAGTGACCCTCAACTAAAAATAGATTGCTAGAAATATACCTTATTTTATATGAAGCAAATGATAACCACAAACCAAAAATTTACAAGAGATATACAAGACATAAAAAAAAGAATCCAAACATAACATTACAGGAAGTCATCAACATATAAGAGTAGAGAGCATGAGAATAAGAAAGGAACATGCAACTACAAAAAAATCAGAAAATAATTAATAAAATGGCAATAATTACATACTTATCAATAATGACTTTAAATGTAAATAGATTAAATGCATCAATCACAAGACAAAGGATAAAAAATATGTGGTACATATATATATTATGGAATATTCCATGGCCATAAAAAAGAATTAAATCATCATTTGCAACGACATGGATGAATCTAGAGTGTATTATGCTAAGTGAAATAAGTCTGACAGAGAAAAATAAATACCATATGATTTCACTTATATGTGAAATCTGAAGAACAAAATAAATGAACAAACAAAACAGAAACAAACTCATAGATACAGAGAACAAAGGGTTGGTTGCCAGATGGGAAGGAGGTTGGGAGTCTGGATGAAGAAAGATGAAGGAATTAAGAAGTACAAATTGGTAGTAACAAAATAGTCATAGGCATGTAAAGTACAGCTTAGTGAATATAGTTAATACTATTATAATAATAACTGTACATGATATAAGCTGGGTGTAAGACTTAATGGTGAGATCACTTCATAAGTTATATAAATGTCTAGCCACTATGTTGTACACCCAAAACTAATATAATGTTGTGTGTAAATTGTAATTTAAAAATAAAAATGTAAATTTGAAAGAAAACATTTATAAAATGCCTTGAAGAACCATCCTGCAAATCCCGTTGGTCCCTAGTGGATCAAAAAGACAGAGGGAGGAATAAAAACAGGCTTAAGAAGCTACAAAAATGATTTTTCTGAAACAATACAGATCTCCTCCTTCAAGTGAGACAGCAAAAAACTTGGCTGATCACAGACCTGGCTGACAAACCCATTTGAGTTAGCAGAAAAGAAATGACATGTATCAGAGTGCTAGCCATACAGAAAACCTCTACTAGAGGCCCACATTATCAACCATCATTCTTTTCATTCCCCAGGAAGAACAACTTTGATATGGGTCAAGGGGCCCTTGTTAGTAGGGAGAGAATCTTTTCAAGGGAGGAACAGAAATATTCAAAGCCCTGTCTTCTATCTAGTGTGATTAAATTGGATTCCTCGTCTTTCTTTTTTCCAATATACCTGATGCAATAAAATAGGCCTGTATCTGCTTAGGAAGAGCCACACACATACACCACCACTACTTATAAGAAGCCTAGCAGGACCATAGAGAATAGAGGCCTAGGAAAACAATAAGTAAACCAGTCCACCTTCCCTATAGCCTAGGCCAATGATTCTCAATGTGTGGTTTTTCAAAGCAACAGAATCAGATTCACTTGCAAACTTGTTAAAAATATAAATCCTCAGCCACTCCCAGACATACTGAATTAGAAACTCTGGAGGTAGCACCCAGAAATCTGTGTTTTTATAAGCCCTTCAGGTGATTTTGATGCACGTTCAGGTTTGAGAACCACTAACCTAGGTAAACAGAGGTTTTGAAGCTCAAACGTGGTACAGCTTAGCTCACCAGAATCTGAAGGATGGGATACAAAGATTGAGAAAACCCAATTTTTTCCATTTTGATTTAAAGTATTGCTGAACAGTGCTGTGGGCTTTACTGAAAAGGAAATTATCTAGAACACTAATATGTAGTGTTGTATGATCCTCCCAGCAGCATGCAGCTCTGGTTCCAGATTCTTCCAATTATCACTCATTCAGGACCTAAAAGGAAATCAACGCCCAGCAGCTCTCAAGACAATGATTTCCAAACCCCCTCTGCCTTAGATGTGGAGATACTTCTCTGAGCTCACCCACCCACACTAAGTAGAATTGCATACAGTATTTGGGGAAAGATAGCAGCCACAGAGTGGTATAAAGCAGGGTCCTTTGAGTTGAGATGAATACAAATGACCAAATATGGCCAGGGCCTAAGTTTGAAGCTGAGTATATACTCCTAATTAGAGTCAAGAGCAGAGAGTTATCAACCTGTAGATGCAACTTAGAGGAAGTATGTTCTAATCAACCTTAGGCAGGTTGAAACAAACTCTCTGTAGTTCTTCTGTTTAAGGCGGCAAAAGCAAAGCCTTGGTAAACAATTCAGCAATCTCCTATTTGGAGCCAGGAAATGTTGTAACTCATTCCTGGACAGATCTCTCTGTTTTTACCAAGACCTAAAACCAAAAGCTCAAAATTTCAGTTCATACTAAATCACTGCCTTTTCTTTAGACCCTCCACTAATGCCAAGGCTTTTCCACTTGGGTTTGACCCTTCTTCCTATGCACCTGTGTTGCTGCAGATTCACAGTTCCAAGATAAGGGGTATGAGACTAGGGCAGTTGGAAGAAAATGTGGGGAGCCATAGATAGCTGTGACATAGCTCTTTATTCCAGCAAGGGCAAAGCCCACCTTACAGGGCAGCAGTGTTATCCAGCAAGGGAAAGGTACTGGAGAAACACACACTTTATACAGATGTGGGAGCAAACATCTCATTCCAAGAGGCAAAGTCACAGTTTTAGTCTAAATAATCTTTCTCCCATAGCCATCTACCATCTACATAGGCCACTGGTCCAGGAAATCTGTCTATATTTCCATAGATAAGACTGAAAATGGCCCCAGTATCCACCAATGCTAGGACTCTGCACATTGTTTGGAGACCACTGGATTGCTATTCCACATGCAGCCTCAGGTCCCTGTCTATTCCCTCCAAATGGGCATCTTGGCCTTCTTCCTAATCATACAGGTTTAACAGAGAGTCCTGGGATTTCAAAAAGTCCTCAAAGGCTGCAGACTTGGCTCTTTCAGTGGGAGTTTCTGCCCATGCCTGAATTGCTGCTCAGGTTTTAGCTGCTGCCACAATTCTAGCAACAGTGCATTAGGCTGGCAACTGTCTTATTTTGATCACTCCTGAAGTCCACATTTGTGTTAGGGCACCCTATCCTAAACCTTTCTTTTTCTTCTCACCTCTGTGAGGTCTGGACATTACTTTGTGGATATTTTTGCCCCCACCCTCATGGAGTCTCCTGGCTACATCCCCCAGAGCAGCCATTGCTGTAGTCACTTCATGTATATGTTTACCACATAGGGAGCCAGGATAGCAACCAATGAGCTAAAAATGGTAGAGAGGGTGGTCTCTAACATTAGGACCCACATACTAGTCATAAATCATTTATCATCTGGTCCCCAAATATTTAAATTAAACATAGGTTGCCACATGCCCAGTTCACGAATAATCTGCACTAATTCAGCATATGTTTGCCATTTACTCACATGCTCTGAGCATTCCCTGTCTCTAAGGGTGACTCCAAGGGTAGACTTATTTGGAGCTCAACTTCCAGTGGTTGCAACCTGTGTCTAAGGCATCTGTATTTTGTCACAGCTTCTGTACCTGCGTGGCCTCTGCTAGAGATTCATCTGTATTCTGCTTCAAAGCTGTTAAAAGCAACGAGCCCACTTGGTTTGGGCTTTTTCTGGCAGCTGCACCTCCAAGAAACAGAGCACATGCTCAATACCTATCGGGGACCCATCAACTGCCTCCCACAGCTCAAGTGGAGGCCAAGTCATCAATACCACCACCACAGGATACCACATACTCTGTGGGGGCCATATGTCCCTCCCTTCCTCCAGCAGAGCAGATAGCTCCCATACTTAGGAATCCTGCTAATTCTGCCAAGTGTGTTGCTGCAGATTCGCAGTTCTGAGATAAAGGGTACAAGACTCGGGCAGTTGGGAAAAAAATGTGGGGAGCCATAGGCAACTGTAACATAGCTCTTTATTCCAACAGGAGCACAGTCCACCTCACAGGACAATAGTTCTCTGATGCCGGAATATATCCAAGGGATGGATGTGTTGCAAGGGCTTAATCTGCAGACCTCTGCTGGTAAATTCTGTCTGTGAGTCTGGGTAATGAAGATTTGTGTGGGGGTATACTCATCATTCACCACGGAAAGTGCCAGAACCAAGGCACATCGTCAATGTTAAGCAATATTGCTTGCCTGGTGGACATGATAAAATGAGGGCTACAACTCAGGAACTGGAGAAAGTTCAGATTGTGTGCACCACTTATTGTCTTTATAACGCCCCTGTGTAGCCAGTGAAGAGCCTTATGGCTCACAGAGAATGATTGTAGACTATCAGGAGTTGGATAAAGTGATTCCCCCACTGCATGTAGCAGTACCATCCATCCATGATCTAATGTATCAATTGACTACAAGGCTGGGAATGTATCACTAAGTTTTGGATTTGACTAACATTTTTTCTCCATAATTTTGGCTTCTGAAAGTCAAGATGAATTTGTCTTCATGTGGGAAGGAAAACAACAAACTTTTGTGGTACTACCCCAAGGTTACTTACATAGCCCAACAATTTGCCATGAGTTGGTAGCCCAGGATTTGGCAACTTGGACCCAACTACCAACATTGGAATTGTTTCATTATGTTGATGATGTCATGTTAACACCTCTGCTTCCTTTACAGATCTAGAACAAGCAGTACTGGCACTGTTGCAGCATTTGAAAACATATGGCTGGGTGGTAGATGTTACCAAGGTTTAGGGACCTGACTTATTGGTCAAAATCTTGGGTGTTGTCTGGTAAGGTAAGACAAAAGTTATCCCTCATTCTATAATTGATAAGATACAAGCATATCCACGAACCACTATAATTAAGGAATCGCAGTTATGGGAAATTGGAGAGTGTTTGTGCCTCACCTAGTACAGCTAGCATGGCTATTGCATGACCGGCTCAAGAAAGGAGCTATTTGGAACTGGGACGAAATAGTATAGAAGGTACTTACCAAAACCAAGTGGGCAGTGAAACAAGCCCACGCCTTATAGGTAACAGATCCAGGTAAACCCTTTGAATTGGACATGCATGTAACAGCAGAAGGGTATGGCTGGGGCTTCTGGCTACATTAGGAACAAACTAGGGCCCCAGTGGGCTTTTGGTTCCAATTATGGAAAGGTTCAGAGAGCTGGTACTCCCTAATAGAGAAACAATTAGCAGCTGTATACACAGCCTTGCAGGCTATTGAGGCAGTGGCTGGCATGGCCAAAGTGCAGGCATGCACTACTTAACCCTGTTTAAGGTTGGTTATGCACATGGATACAGGATCCCAAAGTAAGGGTGGCTCAGACTCCTACTCTGATAAGATGGGGTGTCAGGCCCTTGCTGAAGAACTGCCAGCAAGTTATTTCTTTGATGGAATAAAGTTATGTCACAGTTGCCTATAGCTTACTGCATTTTCTTCCAAATGCCCAAGTATTGCGCCTCTTACCCTGGAACAGTGAATCTGCAGCAATACAACACCTATCACTATTTTGCCTTCATAAAAGAAGTCTTACTCTCAATTATGACTTAATCATGAAACTCTGCTCTCATGAACACTGTTCTCTGGGTTGACTACACAAGAATCATTTTGGTGAGTTTATTAATTGCACAGATTCAGAGTCCTACTCCCATAGATTCTGACTCAGTACATTTGAAAATTATCCAGATTTTATAGGAAGCAGGGATTGGCAATCACTGCCCTAAGCAACATTATCTCTTCCAACTCCACTTGGACTGTGTCACTTCTAACAGAGCCTCTATTAAATCATCTAAGGGAAAGTTTTACTTATTCTCTGCATACAGAGACTAGAAATTTGGCCTAGCCTCTCATGCTGACATTAGGCAGCATACATTTGCTCTTTGGTATCTCTGATTTCTTCTATCCACACACACTCTATGCACAGGCTGGGTGCATAGCTTATACTCAATAGACTGGTAACTTGATTCTCATGTCACAGGAAAGCTAACACATTTGCTAAATTAAGATGAGAAGCACAAGAGAAGTTTCAAAAGAAAATAAAGTCAGTGGCTTTTACAAATTTACATATCCATGAAGAGGGAACAACCAGTGTGGAAGATAAAGATGGTAACTGCTATAGTCAATAGGCCTCTACACTTCCTTACAGATGGATGGAAATAGTAATAACAATAAATTGCAACTTACTGAGCATTAATTATACCATAGTAACAATTTCTGTAACATATACAATTATATCCATTTTATAGGTGAGGACACTGATGTCACAGAGAGTAAATCACTTTCTTAAGGTCACACAGCTAGTATATAGCTAAGTCAGTCTTCCAACAAAAAGAGTTTCATTTCAAAGCCCAAACCATATTACTAATACACTGATAAAATGGTCCCTTAGAAATGTAGATTGTTTTCTTCATCTTCAATTGTCATACTATGTAACAGACTCCTCTTTCAGAAAAAGCTATCCAGCAGATCTTAATTCCTACAAAGGAGAATGAATATTTTGCCTGAGAAAGGTCACCCTAAAGAGAAGCAGAATATAAAGAGCTCTATCTAAAATCAGAACATGATGAAAACATACCCCATAAAGATTTATATATTCTAGTGGTTCTTTTCAGCTAATAAAACATTTAAACTATTGAAGTGAATAGCACTGTTTTAAGCCCTGCCAAAGGCCTGGTGTGTGTGTGTGTGTGTGTGTGTGTGTGTGTGTGTGTGTGTGTGTGTGTATGTGTGTGTTGTACTGGGAGATAGGGATGGGGAGATATGAGAATAAGAACACAATCCATCTTTGTCAGCAAGCCATCTTGTCAATAAGAAAATGTATTTCTCACCAAATACTTCCCAATATCACTCATCTTTTCTTCATATGTATACTACCTATTTACTTTTTAATGTAATGCAGTTGAAGAAGAGGGATCAGGATAGATAATAATGGCAATGACAAAACATTGCTATTGAATAATTGCACGTAGAATGGCCTGAAAAGAATATAAGGTGGTATTTTGCCTTATTGTGCCTAAAGTGGAGAACTTATGGCTCACTACCATGAACCAGAACTATAAATGTGATCTGGTCCACTAGCCTCTTGATACAAAAATGTAACACAGCTCTAGTTGTCTTCAGTTATGCTACCCCCAAAGAATACTACAAGATTTTCAGTCATGATGACAGAGTAGGTAAACTCTGTACTGGCCTCCTCTAATGATCACATTAAAATTACAACTAAACTACAGAAAAATCATCATTGAGAATCACCTGAAGTCTACCTGAACAGAAGTCCTATGACTATGTAATACAGAAGCCACCTTGACACTACTAGGAGGGGTGGAGTTGAGAAACAGCCTGCTCCCACAGCCACATGTGACAGTTAAAAATAAGAAGCGATACCTCAGCTGAGGAGATTCTCCATGAGGAGCAAGAAATCTTGGGCCCATTCCAGGTTTCCCAGGCCATGGTTGCAGTACTGGAAAAAAAAGTCCCTATAACTTCTGGCTTTAAAAACCAGCATAGACTGTGACTGAGTGAGGTAAAGGGCAGCTGGAGTCTCAGGAACTCCTCTTAAAGGGCCCATGCATGGACTTACTTGCTAATGGACACACCCACTCTGAGCTCCAGAGAGAGGGCAACAGCTCTAGGGGCACCAGAAACATATAAGGGGGAACTGAATTGTCTGGTTTCAGAGCAAGAGCTGGAAGGTCAGTTTTCTCACAAACAAAAGTGCTAGAAAAAGCCACTGTTCCTTTATTGAACCCTCACATCACCCAGTCTGTAAACACAGGCTGGCACCATTCCTAGATTTCATCAACCTAGCTAACACAATTTGCCCCACACTGGTGACTCCCTGAGATCTCGCCCAATACAAACTACAGACCAAACTAAGCCACTTCCAGTGGCTTTTCCATATAAATAATCTATCTTGGCATATGATGTGGACTTACAAAAAAACGCTCAAAAGTTCACAAAGCCAAAATAAGCAGTATCTGGCCTCAATGTGCCCCTTATCTCTGGCTAAGCGGCCCGAAATCAAGCACTAATGGCAGCTGGCCTCGGTTCACAGCTTAGCCTTTCCCAGGCATCTCCAAGCCCAGCAAAAGTGACAACCCTCTGCATATCACTTTGTAACGCATACCAAGTAGACCAGGCAGGGCACAGGAAGCAACTTATTTTGTGCCGGGGGCCAGCCCCAGCTCCAGAGTCCAGGTCCTGAGGGGTGTCTGCAGAGTCAGCAAAAGAATTGACAGCACTCAAGGATAATGCATCAGGATCTCTCCTTTATTGTCTTAACAGCTACATTTTTATACTCTCAGGTCACACAAGCAAGCCCGCGATTTCTTGGCTCCAACAGACCTCTCTAATCAAATCATCACAGATCTACAGCTTCACCAATCTTCTGAGATCAGCCTGTCCTTCGCCTTGATTTCTCAGAATTCAACTAGGCTACTCCCTCATACTATTTCTTACTGTAGATTGTGGCTATTGGCTATTGTTTCCTGACCACATTGTCTGCTAAGTTGGCACCCACACTGCAGTCTTGCTTTTCTCAATACTTAAACTATTTTTATTGTTCTATTTATTAATAATATCTATCTTATAAAAAGCACATAGCTGTTTATGTAAAGCTCTGAGTCCTACTTCTCCTATGCATGGAGGTCTCTGCCTGATTAACTGTTCTCATGGATTCAAGCCAGAGGCATCTACTTTCTTTTCTGCTACAACTACCTACTTTTTACTATCCTCTGAGTACACTCCTGTGAAGGGTAATGGACTATGTCAAAACAATTTTTTTATTAGCCATTCTCCATGAACCATAAGTTGTCCTTCTCGGTACATGAACTGTTACAGGCTTCCAGGTAGGTCTAAGATGTTCTGATGTTCCCACCCTGCAGAGGCAATGCATAAGGCTTTCTTGATAAATTTTCCTATAAGCCAGGACATGGCTCCTTTTCTAGCTCTAATGTATTTGCTTCCTCCAGAGCCCCCAAATCCCCATCACCGATCTGCATGTGAGGCTATATTAAGTATCCCACATGTAACACACACGCTAACACACTCACACTGAGGGAGCCACAAAGAACCCATCTGAGGCAGCCTGAGCCTTGCAAAAGTTCCCTGTATGCTATGACCTTGTCAAACAGCTGCATTAGATGCAGATCCCGCAGCTCCCCCTTTTTTGTTTTTTAATTGCAACTGATGCAGCTTGCCTCTCATTCTTCGCAGGGCTCAGAGGAGAACTTGGAAGATGACTGGGAGGAGCAAAATAAGAATTATTAAAATGCCTCTCCTTACAGCAAGTGAAGTTAACAAAGATATCATATTAGTTTTCGAAACATATTGAGAGACCTTCTGTAAAAATCCTGTTGCAACCTCTGAGACTGGCAGGAGGGAAGATCCTGAATGTTCTAAATTAGTTATTTGTTCCTGAAGGGCCTGCAAGTCTAAACTATAACTATAATGATTCCAAATTCCCTGAAAATGTTTCTGAACCTTATCCCACAAAACATCAGATCTATTATATTGTAGAAGAGTTACACAAATCCATTTAAATCTAACATGACACCTAGTAGTCATATGCTCTTGAATATCATGTAATTTCTGTCCTATAGATAATACAGTTTCTTCTAAAGCATTAACCTTAGTTTCTAAATCTCTATCAATTCTTTCTTGTACTGCTAAAGCTAAAGTACTGCTAAAGCTAAAGTTATATTTTTAGACATTTGATCTACATGATGAGCTATGTGCACTTCTTGCACTAGAGATACTGTAGCTGTAGCTAGAGAAGTAATAATACTAATCAAAGCAGTAATACCTAAAACTAGAGCAGCAACAAATCAGCATTTTCTGGAAAGAGCATTTTTCATTACATCTAATTCAACAGGAAGTATAACATAAGGTGGCTGCTTAACAATTATGACAATATGAGGTGACAATGTAGGATCTAAGCAATTAGTTATTGTACAATTAAAACATTTAACACTATAAGTTCCATTTTCAAATTTCTTAATACTAAAGCGATTTAAACTTCTTGAGCGACATCAGTGAGGCATTTCAGTTGACCCCAGGAAGGAGGACAGTTCTGCCTCGTGGATTTAGCTTGCTTCGGTATCGCCTGGCACAGAGGGGCTGCTGAAGGTCACTCCTCAAAGGGTCGCCTGATGCAGAGATGACGAAATGGTGGAATGAGCTCTTGACGTCCTTCACAAAGGTTTCTAACCTTTTTCTTCTGTGGTAAACAAAACTTGTAACAACTGTTGTTAATCATCCTAAGTGGATTGATGAGTAAAGAAAATAGTCTCTAAAGGAGAGATTAGTCCTTGTGGTTTCTCTGGGAAAAAAGAGTTTTGATGTTTCTAGTTATACAGATTCTTCCTGTTATCCAAAATCTTAATTTACTATATCAACACATTTAATAGCTACAAAAATGTGATTATAGTAAATACTAAGATTTAATATCAAGATTATGTATTTACCTAAAATATAGCTATCTAATTATAATAGTTTTACTGTCATGGCCCAAATCAGAGCTATGCCCTTTGCTTTTATATAAGCCTCTTGTTTCTGAATAGTCAGGTCTATTCCTGATATTCATGATATACAATATTTTATAATAACTGAAATTATGACTGATATTATTACATAAGAACATATGAATAGCAAAGATATTTACAAATTTCTAAGAACTTGATACAATATCTGAAACACTTGTATTAATAACATATATTTATAAAATATAACCTAAAAAAGGTTAATTATTATTTATTACTTAATAATGTTTTTTATATAATTTAATATATCAAATAGACCAAATTAACTTAATGTTTATCTTTTATGAAGTGACAAAACTAAACCTTTGAGACTTTCCAGGAGCCCTCTGGGAAGTCTTAAAGTTATTTGGAGATAAAACAAAAATCCTAGTTAGATTTTGTTGGAAAATTTGTCACAATGTTATAAGGTTTGATTACCTGATTAAATAGGATTACAGGTCATTATGAAACAATACTTAGTTATCTGTTCAACCAATGGAATAATAAAAGATTTCAAAGGTAAATATGACTATAAAAAACCTTAGCACTCTTAATGTTAAGAAGACTCAGTTTTTAAGTAATCAAAGACATAATGAAGACTAATACGCACAATAACTTGTTTTCCTTTTCTTAAAAATACATCCTCTTAATTTCAAAACACATATTATTTCCTTTGCATTCTTTGCATACAGAATTTTTTCCTTTACTTGTATTATTCCTGGTAATTTATTTATATATACTAGAATTCATAACTTTCAGTAGCCTTAATTTCTAAAAAAAAAAACAGTTGAAGAAGGTAATTGTAAACTGTGTTTTATACAGATTAGCAAATTTATGAATATACCAATTTTATAATTTTATAATCTTGAACAACTAGTAGAATTAGCATAAACTTACTTGACCAATAAACACAGGTAGAATAAAATTGTGTTTCTGATAACTCGAAGACACAACTACTTTTACTTAACCTACAATATTGAACTATTCTTATTACCAAAGATTCTCAGATCATGTAGATTTGATAAAACAAAACAAAACATTTGTATTAGTTTCTATTTTTCTGCCAATTTTAGGAAGACTCAATTTATCTATAAGATGATTATTTCTTTCTAAACCAATTAAAGCAGAGCTCTTTTATAAATTTATTTTCCAATAAAAATAGACACTCTAGTTCCATAGGCTTGGGCTTGTTTCCTGAAATCTTTAAAATGGTTAAAGAGGTATTGAAAGGGGGGAGGACATAGGATGATTTGAGAAAGAAGCCTGACCCATGCTAGTGAAAACAGGTAAGAAAAGAGAAAATCCCCACAAGAGCCAACTAAGCCAGGGCTAGGATTAGTATTTCACCTAGCATCCAGTTGGGCCGGACCACGGAGGCCAGACCTAAGGAAGATGTAATGCCTACTTTTCTCAAATTCTTCCAAAAAAAAAAAATCAAAAGGAGGCAATACTACCCAACTCATTTTATGAGGCCAAAATTACTCTGTTACCAAAATCGGGTAAAAATAACACACAAAAAAATAAAACTACAGACAAATATTTTTCATGAGCACAGATGAAAAATCCTAAGATCCTAGCAAACCAAATACAGCAACATATTTAAAAGATTATAGGCCACAGTCAAGTGGTCTTCATCCCAGAGCCACAAGGATGGTTCAACATATGCAAATAGATTAATGTGATACACCACATAAACAGATTAAAAAATAAGAATCATATGATTATATCAATAGATGCAATATAAGCCTTCAACAAAATACAGCATCCTTTTATGATGAAAACACTTAACAAAATAGGTATAGAAGGAAAGTACCTTAACATAATAGAGGCCATATATGACAAGTCTTTGGCCAACATTATATTAATGGTGAAAAACTAAAAACCTTCCCTCTAAGATCAGCAACAAGACAAGGCTGTCCACTATCACCACTGTTATTCAATAGAACATTGCAGGCCCTAGCAAGTGCAATCATGGAAGAGAAAGATGAAAAAGCATCCAAATGGGAAACCAAAAAGTCAACCTGTCACTATTTACAGATGACATGATTCTCTATATAGAAAATCCTAAGGACTCCACAAGAATGCTACTAGAAAAAAAAAGTAAATACAGTAAAGTCTCTGGATACAAAATCGATGTTCAAAAATTTATAATGTTCCTATACTCTTGTAATGAAGTGTCAGAAAAAGAAGTAGAAAAAATAATTCCTTTTGCAATTGCAACAAAAAAATAAAATACATAGGAATAAATCTAATAAAACGTGTGAAGAACCTGTATAATGAAAACTACAAGACCCTAGTAAAAGAAATCGAAGAAGACACAAAGAAATGGAAAGATATTCCATGTTCTGGAATTGGAAGAATCAACATAATTAAAATGACCATATTACCTAAAGCATTATACAGATTAAATGCAATCCCCCATTAAAATCTCATCAGCATTTTCTAAAGAAATAGAACAGAAAATCATCAGATTTGTATGGAAGCACAAAAGGCTCCAAATTGCCAAACCACCCTGAGAAAAAAGAGGCTGGAGGAATCACTCTGCCTGACTTCAAATTATACTACAAAGTGACAGTAATCAAAACAGCAGGGTATTGGCAGCAAAAAAGACAGATGGACCAGTGGAACAGAATGGAGAATCTAGAAGTAATCCCATATTTATATGGGCAAATAATTTTCAACACAGAAACCAAAAACATGCAATGAAGATAGTAAAGCCTCTTCAATAAATGGTGCTGAAAAAATCAGAAGGCCACCTGAAAAAAAAAATGAAACTAGATTTTTCCTTATCACTACACACAAAAAATAACTCAAAATGTATTAAGGACCTGAATATAAGACCTGAAAGAATGAGATGGATGGAACATAGGAACTAAACTCAATGACCTTGGACGTAAAGATTTTATGAATTTAATCTCAAAGACAAGGGAAGTAAAAGCTAAAATAAATGAATGGGACAACATCAAACTAAAAGCTTCTGTTCAGGAAACAAAACTATCAACAAGGTAAAGAGACAACTGTCTAAATGGGAAATTATATGTGCAAGCAATCCCTCTGATAAGGGCCTAATATCCAAAATATACAAAGAACTTATACAATTCAATAACAACAGAAAAAAAACAAATGATCCAATAAAAAAAAAATGGGCAAAGAACCTGAACAGACACTTCTCCCTAGAGAGTATACAAATGGCCAAAAAAAAATGAAAATACATATGTTCAACATTTCTAGCCATTAATGAAATGCAAATCAAAAGCACAATGTGATACCATCTCATACCTGCTAGAATCAATAGGATAAGTAATAACAAATGTTGGAGAAGATACAAAGAAAAAGGAACCCTCAAACACTGCTGGTCGGTCTTCAAATTGGTACAGCCACTATGGAAAATCGTGTTTTTGAGTTTCCTCAAAAAGACTAAGAATTGATCTATCATATGATCTAGCGATTCTTCTATTGGGTATTTACCCAAAAGACTTGAAAACCTATATTCGAAAAAATATTTGCACAGCAAGGTTCATAGTAGCATTATTCACTATGGCCAGGACATGGAAGCAACCAAAGTGTCCTAGAATAAATGATTGGATAAAGAAACTTTGGTACATATATACAATGTAATATTACTCAGGCATAAAAAGAGATGAAATATTGCTAGTTGTGACAACATGGATGGACCTCAGGATAATTCTGTTAAGTGAAATAAGCCAGACAGAAAATTCTGAAAATCACATGATATCATTTATATGTGGGATATAAACCTAAAAGCAACAGATGAACAGAACATACAAACAGAGACTCATGGAAATGGACAATGGACTAGTGATTACCAGAGGGTTGGGGCTGTAGAATGGGGGAGTTAGATGTATAAAGTGGGTCAAATCTGTGGTAACAGAAAGAAATCTAACTATGAAAGGTGAATACCCACTGTAAATGTATACACACACACACACACACACACACACACACACACACACACACACACTTAGTGTTAAAGTATATACCTAAAACTTATTGCATTTTTAACCCAATGTCACCATAAAAAATTAATTCATTATTTTTTAAAGAACTATTTTTTTAAAAAATGACCAGATATCACTGTGCCTGACTTCAAATTATACAACAAAATGATAATAATCAGAACAGTATGGTTTGGCAGAAAAACACACACAGATCAATGGAATAGAATTCAGAGTCCAAAAATAAAACCCAATATATGTGGTAAAATATCCATAAATGAGCCAAAAACATACAATGGAGAAAGAATAGCCTCTTCAATATTTGGTACTGTGAAAATTGAAAAGCCTCATGCATAAGAATGAAACTAGTCTGCTGTCACCATACACCAAAATTAACACAAAATAAAGTAAAGACCTGAATATAGGACCAGAAACAATAAATTACATAGAAGAAAACATAAGTTACTAAACTTATAGACCTTGAATTTACAGAAAATTTTATTAATTTGATTTCAAAGGCAAGTCAAAGCAAAAATAAATGAATGGTGCTATATCAAGCTAAAAAGCTTAATATACCATAAGATACCATCAATTACACAAAGAGGGAGCCATCTGAATGGGAGTAAATATTTGCAAACAACACCTTCATTCAGGGGCTAATATCCAAAATATACAAAGAACTCACACAACTCAACAATAAAAAAAAACTAATTAAAAAATGGCCCAATATCCTGAACGAACATTTCTCTCATGAAGACAAACAAATGTCCAACAGACATAAGAAGAGATGTTCATCTTCAGTTGTTATTAAAGAAATTCAAATCAAATCAAAACCACAATAGGATACCACCTCACACTTGTTAGAATGTCTATAATCAATAAGACAAATAATAACAAGTGTTGAAGAGGTTGTTTGGAAGAGGAAATTCTTATACACTGCTGGAGAAATGTAAATTGGTGCAGCCAATGTGGAAAACAGTATGGAGATTCCTCAAAAATTTAAGAATAGAATTACCATATGAACCAACAATCTCTGTTCTGGGTATTTGCCCATAAGAATTAAATATATATATATATAATCTTTAGAGATATATGCCCTTTGTTGTTTATAACAGCATTATTCACAATGGTGAAGACATGGAAAAAACAGAAGTGTCCTTCAATATATGATTGGACAAAGATGTGGTACTTATATACAATGGATTATTAGTCAGCCATAAGAAAAGATGAAATACTGCTATTAGTGACAACATGTATGGTTCTTGAAATTATCATGCTAAGCAAAATAAGTCAAATGAGAAAATTGGAGAACCATGTGATTTCACTTATATGTGAGATATAAAACTGAGAGCAGTAAATTAACAGTACAAACAATCAGAGACTGATGGACATGGACAACAGTTTGGTGGTTACCAGAGAGACAGGTGTGTGGGGAGGTACATGAGGGTAAAGGGGGTCAAATATTTGGTGTCAGAATGAAATTTAACTTTGGATGGTGAACACACAATGGAATATACGCATGATGTATTGTTGCATTGTACCTTTGAAGCCTATATACTTTTATTAACCAATGCCACCCCAATATATTTAATTTAAAAAATGAATAAATAAAGTAAAATTCATACTACTCAAAACAATCTACAGCTTCAGTGCCACCTCTATCCAAATATCAATGGCAGTTTTTACAGAATTAGAACAAATAATTCTAAAATTTATAGAGAAACATACAAGTCCCCAAATAGCCTTGGCATTCTTGAGAAAAAAGAACAAAGATGGAGGTACCATGCTACCTGATATCAAACTATACTACAAAGTTATAGTAATCAAAACAGCATAGTACTAGATTAAATACAGATACACAGGTAAATGAAACAGAATAGAGAACCCAAAAGTATATTCACACCTATATTGTTATTTATCTATGACAAAGGCGGCAAGAATATAAAATGGGTAAAAGACAGTTTTTCAATAAATTGTGTTGGAAAATTCGACATATACATGCAAAAAATGAAACTAGATCACCTTCTTATACCATATAGGAGAATAATTTCTAAATGGATAAAGACTTAAAGGAAAGACTGAAAACCATAAAACTTCTAGAAAACAAAGGCAGAAAAATCTCTGACATTTCTCTTTGTAATATGATTCTTGATATATTTCCTCAGGCAAGGATAACAAATGAGACTACATCAAACTAAGAAGTTTTTGCACATCAAAGGAAACCATAGCAAAACAACAAGGATACCTATTGAATGGAAAAAGATATTTTCCTATAATCATCTGATAAGGGGTTAATATCTAAAATATATAAAGAACTCATACACACAACACAAAACAAAAAGCAGACACTCCAATTAAAATATGGGCAGAGACTTGGATAGGTATTTCTCCAAAGAGGACATACAGATGAACAACAGACATATAAAAAAGATGCTCAATATCATTAATTATCAGAGAAATGCAAAGTAAAACCACAATGAGATATTCTCTCACACCTGTCAGAATGGCTATTATCAATAATCAAAGAACAAGTACTGGTGAAGATGTGGAGAAGGGGTAACCCTTGTGCACACTGGTAGGATTGCAAATTGTTGCAGCTTCTTTGGAAAACTGTATGGATATTCTTCAA
The DNA here is from genome assembly GCA_030015415.1 of Cynopterus sphinx. Lineage (NCBI taxonomy): Eukaryota > Metazoa > Chordata > Mammalia > Chiroptera > Pteropodidae > Cynopterus > Cynopterus sphinx. The sequence goes on from CM057388.1 coordinate 40,391,561, forward strand.
AAGATTAAAAATAGAACTCCCATATGACTCAGCAATTCAACTTCCAGATATTTATTTGAAGAAATCCATAGTAGTATTTTGAAAAGATATATGCACTCGTATGTTCAGTGTAGCTTTACTTACAAAAACCAGGACATGGAAGCAATCTAATTACCCATTCATAGATAAACGGATAAAGATAATGTAGTATGTGTGTATATACACACACAAAAACATATATACACAAGGAAATATTACTCAGCTATTAATACGACTGAAATCTTAACCTTTGTGGCAACATGGATGGAAAACAGTTTGAAAGTTCCTCAAAAAATTAAAAATACAACTACTTATGATCCAGCAATTCCAATTCTGGGTATTTACCTGAAAAAACCCAAAACATTTCTTTGAAGGAACATTTGAATTTAGGTGTTCATTGCAGCATTATTTACAATAGCCACCTCACACTGTACAGGCAACCTGGGTATTCACCAATAGATGAATGGATAAACAAGAGGTGATACATATATACAATGAAATATTACTTAGTCATAAACAAGAGTGAAATTTTGCCATCTTCAACAACATGGAAGGACCTAGAAGGTAATGTGCTAAGTGGAGTAAGTCAGATAAAGAGAAATACCATATGATTTCACTTACATATAAAATCTAAAGAACAAAATTAATGAACCAACAAAATGAGAACAAACTCAGAGACATAATTAATTTTGATAGTTGCCACATGGAAGGGAGTTGGGGAGTGGGTGAAAAGGGGGAAGGGATTAAGAAGCACAAATTGTTAGTTACAAAATAGTCACTGGGATGTAAATTATAGCATAAGGAATATAGTCAATAATATTAATAACTGTATGGTGTCAGATGGGTATTAGATTTATCAGAGTGATTACTTTGTAACATATATATAAATGTCTTATCACCATGTTGTATACCCAAAACTATTATAATATTGTATGCCAACTGTAATTGAAAAATAAAAAAGTATATTTTTAAAATGTAGGGTAGCTATACTTATAACAGACATAATAAAATTTAAACTAAAAATTGTAATAAGACAAAGTAGGTCCTTACATCATCAAAAAGTATAACAATTGTAAATATTTATGCACACAGCAATGGAATACCTGAATATATAAACCACTAATGGAACTAAAAGGAGATAAACACCAATATAATAAGAGTCGGGGGCTTGAATACCCCGTTCTCGATAATTAATAGATTGTCCAGAGAATCAATAAGAAAATAATAGATTTGAACAATACTGAAGGTCAAGAGTAGAGAATATAGAACAATACTGTTACATAAAATCAACCTAATATAACATCTGGTAAATAAGGTTAATGGGGGTCAAAACAAATATATGGTGATGGAAGGAAATTTGACTTTGGTTGGTGAACATAGTGCAATGCAGAGATGATGTATTATAAAGTTGTACACTTGAAACCTATATAATTTTATTAACCAATGTCACAGTGATAAAAAAAACATACAGAAGAATATATATCTTTCTGAAGCACACATGGAACATTTTCTAGAATAGACCATGAGTTAGGCCACATATAAGTTTTAGCAAATTCAAGAAGTTTTAAACCATACAAAGTATCTTCTCTGACCACAGTGGTATAAAACTATAAATCAATAATGGAAAATTCATGAATACATAAAAATTAAACAACTATCTCCTGAACAATGAGTCGATCAAAGGAGAAATTAAAGGGGAGATTTAAAAAAGTATCTTGAGAGAAATGAAAATGGAATCACAACCTACTAAAAGTTATAGGATGCAGTAAAAGTGGTTCTAAAAGGGAAGGTCATAGCACTAAATGCCTACATTCAGAAACAAGAAAGATTCCAAATAACAACCTAACACTAGTCCTCAATAATCTGGACAGAGAAAAACAAACTAAACCCAAAGTTAGCAGAAAAAAAGAAAGTAATAAAAATTAGGGTAGAAAAAATAAAATAGAACAGGAAACAATAGAAAATAATTTTTAAAAACTAAGTGTTGGTTATTTGAATAAACAAAATTAACCAACCTTTAGCCATAGTCACCAAGAAAAAGATAAATCACTCAACTCAACAAAATTATAAATGAAACAGAAGACATTACAACTACTACCACAGAAATACAAAAGATTATAAGAAGCTACTATGAATAAATATATGCTAACAAACTGGACAACCTAGAAAAATTTAAAATTCTTAGAAACATAAAACCTACAAGACTGAATCAGAAAAAATAGAATACGAACAGATCAATTACTAATAAGGAGACTGAATCAGTAATCAAAGATCTAACAAAGAAAACCTCAGGACCAGATGATTTCTTTGATGAATTTTACCAAACCTTTAAAGACTTAATGCCAATCCTTCTAAAACTCTTTTAAAAACTTGAAGACAGAAGACTTAAACTTGTTTTATGAAGCCAGTATTGCCTTGATACCAATACAATAAAAGGACACTATAAGAAAACAAAACTACTGGAAAATATTTCTGATAAAGATGCAAAACTTCTCAATAAAATACTAGCACACCAAATTCAGCAGTACATTTAAAAGTATCATACACCATGATCTTTTAGGATTTATCCCTGAGATGCAAGGATGGTTCAACATACACAAATCAATAAATGTGATACATTAAATTGAGATAATGAAAAAAATCATTTAATTATGATTCACAATTTTGTTTTGACAAAATTCAAAATTTGTACATAATAAAAAAACAAATTAGGTATAGAAGGAACGTACATTAAAGTAACAAAAGACCATATATTACAAGACCATGGTTAACTTCATATTAAATGGTGAAAAGTTAAAAGATTTTTCTCTAAGATCACCAATCCTATTCAACATAGTACTGGAAATCCCAGCCAGAACAATTAGACAAGAAAACAAATAAAAAGCATTAAAATTGGAAAAAGAGAAGTAAATGTTTCTCTATTTGCACATAACATTTTAATATTTTTCTTTGTTTATTGAGGCAACATTAATACAGACATTATATGTGTTTCAGATGTGCAACATTATAATTTGACATCTGTATAAACTGCATCATGCTGACCAGCAAAACTCTAATTTTTATCCACTACTATACAATTGACCCCCTTTACCTGTCTTCCCTTTCCTCACATCCTCCTTCTCCTCTGGTAATCATGATCTGTTGTCTCCTAATATAAGTTTGTTTTTACTTATTTTCTGTTTGTTCATTTGTATTTTGCTTTTTGTTTTTATATTACACATATGAATAAAATCATATGCTATTTGTCTTTTCTATATGATTTATATTACTTAACATACCCTGATGGTCCATCTGTGTTGTTACAAATGGCAGAATTTCACTTTTTCATGGCTGAGTAGTATTCCATTATATATAAATTCTTATCTATTACTGTCAATGGAAATTTAGCTTGCTTTCATATCTTAGCTATTGTAAATAATGCTGCAATAAATAAAGATGTGCATATATCTTTTCAAATTACTGTTTTTACATTTTTTGTATAAATATCCAGAAACGAAATTGGTGGATCATAGGATAGTAATTTTTTTTTTGAGGAATCTTGATACTTTTTTCCATAACATACCAATTTATATTCCTACCAACAGTGTACAGGAGTTCCATTTACTTCACATGATTTTCAACACTTGTTGATGGTCATTCTAAAAGGTATGAGGCAATACATCACTGTAGTTTTCATATGCCTTTCCCTAATTAATTATGTTGAACATGTTTTCATATGTCTGTTGGCCATCTGTCTTCTTTGGGAAAAATGTCTATTCACATTCTCTGCCCATTTTTATTGGGCTGTTTTTATTTGTTTGTTTGTTTGTTTGTTATATGAATTCATTATATATTTTGTTATATGAATTCATTATATATTTTGTTATATGAATTTATTATATATTTTGGACATTATCAACACTTTCATTTGCAAATATCTTCTTATATCTTCAAATGCACACATATAGAGATCCTTCAGGCACATTGGTGTGCTGTATAGAGTATTGTACATTGGGCTATGACTGCCCTACAGGTTGTAAATTAGAGAGAAAGAAATGAAATTACTTATGCCACCATGATGCTGACATCACTCTTAGATGACACTTTAAATACAGAATATCTTAAAGACTCCACCAAAATAAATTATTTGATTTAATTAATGGATTAAGCAAAATTTCATAATATAAAATTAATGTATAAGAAATCATTATCATTTACATATACAATCGATTATCTGAAAAAAAATAATTATCTAAAGAATAAATAAAGGAAACAGTACTATTTACCTCCCCCACAGAGCAAGATGGCAAAGTAAAAAAAAAATACTATTTGCCAACTCTCATGACCAAATTAAAATTACAATTAAATTATGGAACAATCAACCTGTGGAACTATTCAAAGAATAGCTGAAGATGAGTCCTATAACTAATGATATAAAGAAGATGTGAAGTGGAATCTGGTAAGAAGGGCAGAGATGCTAAATAGCCTGGCCCCATATCCACAGGTGGTAGTTAAGAGTCTGGAGTGATATCTTGGTTGCAAGGTTCCCTCATAGAAGAGAGGGACCTCAGACCCACACCGGCTCCCAGGCTTGAAACACCAATGCCAGGAAGAGCAGACTTCACAGCACCTAACAGTAAAAAAACAGTGAAGATTCCAGCTGTCTGGGTGAGATGCAAGGTAATTGGAAATTCGGGCAGCCTCTTAGACAGCCTGCACATAGACTCACTCACTTGTAGGCACTAACTCCGGGATCCAGGGGAGAGACAGAGACTCAGGAGGTACCAGAGACATATAGGGAGGGATTAAATTGTGTGGCTTCATAGCAAGGACTGAAGGGACAGCTGCCATTGTCCCTGTGTTGAGCCCTCTTCCTGTGCAGCCTGTGCGTGGGTGCCATATTGCTTGTGTTGGGCCTACCGCCAACATGGCCAAACCTGACTCTTCATTATCCCTATAACCTCCACTCATTCCACCCTAGTGACTCACCGGGACATTGTCCACAACCCCCCTCCAACTAGCATGCTGATGGAGGCACTTTTGTGTTGGGCAGCTGAACATACCATCTGTATAACAGAATGCTCTTTCAGCAACTAGTAGCCAGCCTCGAGCATGCAACTTGCAGGAGGTTATTCCAGAAACAAAAGCCAGTATCAGCTCACAAGACACCAGAGGCATTTTTGAAAGCCAGAAGCCAGGCCAAGTGTGTACTGTAGTTTTTCTTGGATAAATCTTGGGGGTCTGCTGGCTAAGGTAGGCAGTGGCTGACCACAATGTGCTTTGGGCCTTTTGCTGAGTGCCACAGGCTCAGCACTGGCACCAAACTTGAATCTGCATTAAACTGGTGAGCATCATATGTCCTACCCTGGTGACTCTCTGAGACAATGTCTCACCAAACTCACATGCCACAAGAGGCTCTTTCAGTGGTTGAGTCCTATAAGCAGCTGGAAGGTGGCAGCAGGCTTCAAGATGCCATGAGACTTTTACTGAACTGCCCCAGGCCTACTACTGGTGGCAGCCAGCCTCAGTTTGCAATGAGGCCTCTCAAACACACTAGGTCTAGCACTGGCAGCACCCAACCATGAATCACTTTGTAATTCTTACCACATAGCCTCAGGTCAGTTACAGGCAGTGACTGAAATTGGCCTGCACAGGATACCTTCTTAAGAGGCTCAGAACAAATGCATGCAAAAGACAACTTCAGACCAAATGGTATCACCTGATTCTCCCCACAAGTGGCAGACCCAAAAGTGGCAGGCACCAGAATCTACTAGGGTGAATCTTGTTCTATGAAGTCAGTCTCTGCACAGAAGCTTGGATGCTGTGGACATGGCCAGTCCTCACAGGCAGTCAACCTCAAGGTCAATCTCACCCACTGACATGCCAATAATCAACTACAACAGGGGGATACACACAACTCACACAAGAAACATTCCTGGAGCTCCTGGCACAAGTGAAGAGGGAGACTACACCATTGAACCACACAGGGAAGCTGTTACATAAGGCCACCTGGCCTATATTGAGACACGTGGCAAATCTATCTAATATGTAAAAACAAAAACAGAGAGGCAGCCAAAATGAGGAAACAAAGAAATATGTCTCAAATTAAAGAATAAGAAAATTCAAGGAAAAGAACTAAATAAAATGGAAGCAAGCAATCTACCAGATATAGAGTTCAAAACACTTGTTATAAGGATGCTCAAGGGACATAGTAAGAACTTCAACAAAGAGATAGTAAACATAAAAGAAGATAAATAAAGCATAAAAAAGAACCACTAAAAAATGGGGTATACAATAACCGAAATGAAGAATGCACTAGAAGGAATCAACAACAGATTAGATGAAGTAGAGAATCAAATCAGCAATATGGAAGCAAATTGGCAGAAAATACCTAATCAGAGCATCAAAAATAAAAAAATTAAAAAATTAATAGTTTAAGGGACCTCTAGGACAACATCAAGCATAAAAACATGTGTATCATACATGAACCAGAAGGCGAAGAGAGACATCAAGAAATTGAGAATCTAATTTAAGAAACAATAACTAAAATGTGCTTTACCTGGTCAAAGAAACAGACATACAAGTACAGGAAGTATAGAGTCCCAAACAAGATGAATTCAAAGGGCCCACACTAAGACACATCAAAATTAAAATGGCAAAGGTTAAAGACAAATAGAGAAACTAAAAGCAGCAAGAGAATTACAGCTAGTTGATTACAAGGGAGATTCCATAAGACTGAGAGCTGATTTCTCAACAGAAACTATACAGTCGCCAAGGGATTGTCACAAAAAATATTCAAAGTGATGAAAACAATAACCTACAACCAAGACTACTCTAACCAGCAAGGCTATCATCTAGATTTGAAGGATATAAAAAGAGCTTCCCAGACAAGAAAAAGTTTAAATTATGACAACTAAAACTATATTACAAAACAAAAATTTTTAAATGTCTTCCTTAAGAAGAGGAGGAAAGAACATAAATATGAACAATAAAATGGTAATTACTATGTACCTTTCAATAACTTCAAATGTAAATAGATTAAATGCTCCAATCAAAACTCACACTTGTCAGAATGGCTATCAATAAATCAAAAAATGAAGCTGCGGAGAAAAGGGAGCCTTCATATATTGCTGGTGGGATTGCAAATTGGCGCAGTCACTATGGAAAACAGTATGGAGGTTTCCCAAAAAATTAAAAATGGATCTACCTTTTGGCCCAGCAATTGTACTTCTGGGTATTTATCCAAAGAAAATCAAAACAATAATTTGTAAATATTTATGCATTCCAATGTTCATGGCAGCACAATTTACAATAGCCAAGATATAGAAGTAACATAAATGCCCATGAACAGATGATTGGATAAAGAAATTATGGTTCATATATACAATGGAATATTACTCAGCCATTAAAAAATGAAATCCTACCATTTGCATCAACATGGATGGACCTAGAGCTTATTATGCTGAGTGAAATAAGTCAGAGAAAGATAAATACTATATGATTTCAATGTTTTGCAGAATCTAAGGAACAAAATGAACAAATTAATCAAAAACAAACTCACAAATATAGTGGACAATTTAACAACAGACAGAGGGGAAGGGGGTTGGGTGGCTGGGAGAATGGGGTGAAGAGTTAAAGAAGTACAAATTAGTAGTTGATAGTTGGTCATTGGGAGGGGGAGCATAGCAGAGGGAATGCAGTAAGCATTAATATAATGCCTAGGTGGAGGGCCAGGGGAGGGAGGGAACAACTGAGGGGAATCAATTTATGAACTATATAGATATCTAATCACTGTACTGTATACATAAAACTATTTTAAATAAATTTTTAAAATAAAATAAAAAATAAAGAGCATGATTAACTCAAGTCAAAAACAAGTCATAAGGTAGCTGAATGGATAAGAAAACAAGGCTCATACATTTGCCATTTACAAAAGACACACGTCATACTGAAAGATACACACTAACTGAAAGTAAAGAAATAAAAAAAGGAAGATATTTCTTTCAACTTAAATTGAAAAGAAAAGCTAGGGTAACAATATTTATACCATGGAAAACAGACATTTTTTTCTTTTAATCAATCATTAAAATTTGGTTATTTTTTCTTTGAATTTTTTTGATTTTGTATTTTATTTCTTCTTTATTTTTATTTTTAAATTATAGATGACATGCAATATTATTTTGTATTAGTTTTAGGTGTATGACACAATGGTTAGACATTTATATAATTTATGATGTGATCCCCTCAATTAGACTAGTACCCACCAACACTATACATAGATATTACAATATTATTGGTTATATTCCATATGCTGTAAGTTAATTCTAGGTAACTATTTAGTAACTACCAATTAGTACTTCTTAAGCCCTTTCATTTTTATACCCAGCCCCCTAAATCCTCTCTTAACTGGCAACCATCAAACTGATGGTTTCTTCTCTATGCATGAGTTTGTTTTTAATTTTTTATTTTGTTCTTTAGATTCCATAAAAAGTGAGATCATATGGTATTTATCTTTCTTTCACTAACTGATTTTACTTAGAATAATACCCTCTAGTTCTATCCACACATTGTCACAAATAATTAAATTTCATTTTTATGGCTAATATTCCATTGCATGTATGTACCACTTCTTTATCCAATGTCTGTTGGTGAACATGTAGATTGCTTCCACATCTTGGCTATTTTAAATAGTGCTGCAATCAACATAGGGTGCATATACCATTTCAAATTGGTGCTTTGGATTTCTTTGGATAAATATTAAGAGGTAGATATTTATTCAATTTTTCCAAGTTCATAAGGTAGTTATCTTTTAACTTTATAAGGAACCTCAAAAAGTTTTTCTGTAGAGACTGTACCAATTTGCAACCCCACCAAAAGTGCATGGGAGTTTCCTTTTCTTCACATCCTTGCCAACATTTGATGTTTTTTGATTCATTGATGATAGTCATTTTGACAGGTGTGAAGTGGTATCTCATTGTGGTTTTAATTTGCACTTCTCTGATAATTAATGACCTTGAGCATCTTTTCACATGTCTATTGGCCATCTGTATGACCTCTTTGGAGAAATGTCTGTTCAGGTCCTCTGCCCATTTTTTAATTGGATTGTTTGGCTTTTTTTGGTATTGAGTTGTATGAGTTCTTTATAATTTTAGTTCTTTATAAAAAATTAAGCCCTTATCAGATGTATCATTGGCGAATATATTCTGCCATTTAGTAAGTAGGTTGTCTTTTAGTTTTGTTGATGATTTCCTTTTCTGTGCAAAACTTTTCAGTTTAATTTAGCTCCATTTGTTTATTTTTTGGTTTGTTTCCCTTGCCTGAGGAGATATATCAGGAAAAAAACATTACTAAGAGCAATTTCAGAGTTTACTGCTTATGTTTTTCTCTAGGAGGATTATGGTTTGGGGTCTTACATTTAAGTTTTTAATTTATTTTGAATTTCTTCTTGTATATGGTGTAAGAAAGTGGAGAGTTTTCTTGTATATGTATCTGTATAATTTTCCCAACACAATAATTGAATAGGCTGTCTTTACCCCAATTTATATTCTTAGCTCCTTTGTCATAGATTAAATGACCACGTAAGTATGGATTTGTTTCGAGACTTTCTATTCTGTTCTATATCTATGCCAGTATTGTGCAGTTTTGGTTACTATAGCCTTGTAGTATAGTTTAATATCAGGTAGCATGATACTTCCAATTTTGTTCTTCTTTCTCAAGATTGTGATGGCTGTGCACACTCTTGTATTGGTCCAAATAAATTTTAGGACTGTTTGTTCTAGCTCTGTGAAATATGCCATTGCCATTTTGATAGGTATTGCAATAAATTTGTAAATTGCTTTGGTCTGTATGGACACTGTAATGATGTTAATTTTTCTTACTCATGAGCAGGGTATGTCCTTTAATTTATAAGTATGTTCTTCTAATTTTTTGAATGTCTTATAATATTCTGCGTACAGGATTTTTATCTTTTTTATTAAATTTATTCCTAGTTATTTAATTCTTTTTGATGCAATTATAAATGGGATTGTCTTTTTATTTACTCTTTAGTTTGTTATTAATTATTGATGTATATAATTCAATTTCTGAATATTAATTTTGTATTCTGCTCTTTTACTGAGTTTAATTATTAGATCTAATAGTTTTTGGCGGATATTTAGGGTTCTCTATATATAGTATTATGCCATCTGCAAATAATGTGTTTTACTTCTTCTTTTTCAATTTGGATGCATTTTATTTATTTTCTTCTCTGATTACTGTGTCAAGGACTTTCAATACTATATTGCATAAAAGTGGTAAAAATGAACATTCTTTTCTTGTTCCTGATCTTAAGGAAAACACTTTTATCTTTTCCCTGTTGAGTATGATGTTACATGTTGATTTGTCATATAGTGTCTTTAATATGTTGAGATATGTTTCTTCTATTCCCACAATGCTGAGAGTTTTTATCATAAATTGATGCTGGATTTTGTTGAATGCTTTTTATACATCAACTGATATGACCATATGAGTTTAATATTTGATTTGGTTTATGGGGTATTATCACATTAATTGATTTGCAGATATTGAAACAACCTTGCATCCCAGGAAGAAATCCCACTTGATCGTGGTATATAATCTTTTTCACGTTCTGTTGAATTCAGTTTGCTAATATTTTGTTGAGGATTTTCACACCTATGTTCTTCAGGAATATCTGCCTATAATTTTATTTTTCTGTAAAGTCTTTTTCTGGTTTTGAAATCAGGATAATGGTGGCCTTGTAGATTAAGTTTGCAAGTCTTCCTTCTTCTTGAATTTTTTGAATTAGTTTAAGAATAAGAGGTGTTAATTCTTGCGATGTTTGGTAAAATTCACCTATGAAGCCATTCAGTCTAGGATTTTGGTTTGTTTGGATTTTTTTTTTAAGTACAGATTCAATTTTATTAATAGTAATCAGTCTTTTCAGATTTTCTGTTTCTTTCTGAGTTAGTCTTGGAAGATTTTATGTTCTTAGGAACTTATTCATTTTTTTTCCAGATTGTCCAATATGTTTATATATAATTGATCTTAGTATTTTCTTACAATACTTCCTTGTATTTCTGTGGGGTCAATTGTCACTTATCCTCTTTCATTTCTGACTTTATGTGTTTGGATCTTCTCTCTTTATTTATTGATAAGAATAAAGATTTATAAATTTTAACATTTCAAAGAACTAGTTCTTGGTTTTATTGTTCTTTTGTACTTTTTAAGACATTTCATTTATTCCCACTCCAATCTTTATTATTTCCTTCCTTCTACTCACTTTGGGCTGTGTATGCTCTTAATTTTTTTTAGTTTCTTTAAGTGTAATGTTAGATGCTTTATTCGAGATTTTTCTTGTGTTTTGAGGTAGGGCTATATTCTTATGAATTTTTACCTTAGGTCTGCTTTTACTCTGTTGCATGGATTTTGGGTGTTGTATTTTCACTTTATTTTGTCTCAAGGTGTCTTTTAATGTCTTTCCTGTTTTTATTGTTGATTCTTTCATTCTTTAGTAGAATGCTATTTATCCTCCATATATTTCTGTGTTTTTCAAGAGGGTTTTTCTTGTAATTGATTTCTTGTTTCATACCATTGTGGTCAGTGAAGATGCTTGATATGATCTTATTCTTTTCAAACTTATTGAGACTTACTTTGTGGCCTAACATGTGGTCTGTCTTGGAAAACATTTCATGTGCACTTAAGAAGAATGTATAATCCACTGTTTGGGATGAAATATCCTAAAATATCAATTATATTCAGTTTCCTTGCTAGTTTTCTGTCTTGAAGATCCATCCTTTAGTGTCAATGAAATGTTAAAGTCCCTTACTATTACAGTATTAGTATTGATCTCTCCCTTTATGTCAGTCAATATTTGCTTCATATATTTAGGTGTTCCTATGTTGGTTGCATGAATGTTTACAAGGGTTATACTTCTTTTTGGATTGATTCCTTTATCACTATGTAATGTTCTTCTTTATTTTTTATTACAGATTTTGTTTAAAGTCTACTTTGTCTACTGTTGACAGCTGGGCAACCAGCCATGCCTCATGCACCACAGAAGGTTTTTTCAAAAGCAAACAGTTGGCCTTGGCTCGCACACCACTGGAGGCATTTTTTTGGTGACTGGCACACAGTCTCAATTTTTGCTGCAGTGTTTTTGGACAACACTCGGGCATCTGTGGGCTTGAGTGAGGTATGTGGCAGCTGTTCACAATGTGCCAAATTTGAATCTGCATTAATCTGATGAACACTCTCTGCAGCCTGGTGACTACCAGGAAATCTGCCTCACACAACTCTCATACCACCTGAGTCTCTTTCAATGGCTAAGCCTATGAGCAGCTAGCAGGGGGCATCAGGACTCACAGTAGACACGGCTTTTTCTTAAGCTGCCATAGACATGGTATTGGCAGCAGCCAACCTCAGTACTTAGTGTGGCCTCTCCCATATGCCTCCAGGTCTAGCAGAGTAGTGACCAACTGTGAATAGTTTTGCATTTCCTACCAGGTATTCCCAGGCCAGTCACAAGCAGTGGCTTACTTTAGCCTGCACAAAAGCCCATCCCAAGAAGCTCCAGAAACAACACGTGCAAGAGAACCTCTTCATACCACAATGGAGCACTACTTAATTAAACCCACAGTGACACACAAAGGGCAATCTCAAAAGGCATACAATCCTGCAGGGGCAAATCCCTCTCTGTGGGGTCAGCCCACAAACAGCAGTTCATATGCTGTAGGCATGGTTAATTCCAACAGCTGATTGATCTGAGAGTCAATTTCACCTGCTGACATGCCAACAACTATCAAAGCTCAACTATAATAGGAGGGCACACACCATACACATTTGAAACATTCCTGGAGCACCCAGTGTGAGTGAAGAGAAAGACTAACACTGAATCCCACAGGGCACCTTTTATATAAGGCCACATGGGCAACACTGGATGACAGAGCAGATCTACCTTATACATTGAAATAAACACAGAGAGGCAGGCAAAATGAGTAAACAAAGAAACAAGTCCCAAACGATGGTTTTATCTATCAACAATTACTTTTAATGTAAATGGCTTAAATTTTTCAATCAAAAGATGTAGGGTGGCTGAATGAATAAGAAAACAACAGCATTACATATGCTGCTTGCAAGAGACTCACTTCAGCTGGAAAGATACAGACAACTAAAAGTAATGGGATAGAAAAAAAATATTTGCTGAAATAGAAACCAAAAAAAAAAACAGTGGGGAGAGTAATACTCATACAAGACATTATAGCCTTTAAACCAAAGTCTATAACAAGAAACAAAGAAATACCCAGTAATCCTACTTCTGGATTTTTATCCGAAGAAACCCAAAAACTACTTTGAAGGGACATGTGCATCCATGTGTTCATTGTAGCATTATTTACACTAGCCATTATATGAAGGCAATGCAGGTGTCCATCACTGTATAAATGGATAAAGAAGTGTGGTACATCTATAAAATGGAATATTACTCAGCTGTAAAAAAAATAAATCTTGCCATCTGCAACAGCATTGATGGATCTAGAGGGTACTGTACTAACTGAAGAAAGTCAAACAGAGGAGGACAAATGTCATATGTTTTCACTTATATTGGAATCTGATAAAATAATGTAAATAAACAAAAAAAAAAAAACAGAAGCAAACTCATACATAAAGAAAAAATTTTGATGGTTACCAGATGGGAGGGGATTTGGGGAATAGGTAAAAATAGGTATTAAGAGGTACAAATTGGTAGCTACAAAATAGTCATGGAGAAGTGATGTATAGCATAAGCAATATAGTAAATAATATTTCAAAAACTATGTGTTGTTAGATAGGTACTACATTTATCAGGGCGATCACTTCATAAGGTTTAGTAATGTCTAATGACTATGTTCTGTACCTGAAACCAATTTAATATTGTATATCAAATGTAATTGAACAATAAAATGAATTATTTTTAAAAAGTGAGGGAGGAAAGGCTTCAAAGCTCATTTTATGAGGTCACCATGACCAAGATTCAAAAACCAGAGAGAAACATTACAAAGAAAGAAAATTATAGGTCAATATCCCTGAATAACATAAATGCAAAAATCTTCAACAAAAATATTAACAAACTGAATTCAGCAAGACATTGAAAAAATTATATACCATGACCAAGTGGGATTCATTCCTGGAATACAAAGTTGTTTCAATGTCTACAAAAAAAAAATAATAATTTGATATACCACATAAACAAAATGTAAAATAAAAATCATATGATTATATCAATAGATACAAAAAAAAGTGTTTGACAAAATTCGGCATCTCTTTATGATAAAAACTCTCAGCAAAGTGAGAATAGAAGAAACATACATCAATATAATAAAGGCCCTATATGACAACTCCCAAATAAATTAATACTCAATAGGGAAAAGCTAAAAGTATTTTACTTAAGATCAGAAAAAATGCAAGGATATCCACTCTCACCACTTTTGTTCAGCATAGTATTGGAAGTCCTAACCACTGGAATCAGACAAGAAAAAATAAAGGCCATCCAAATTAAAAAGGAAAAAGTAAAACAGTCATTATTTGTAGACATCATACTATATAGAGAGAACCCTAAATATTGCATCAAAAAACTATGAGATCTGATAAGTGAATTCAGTAAAGTAGCAGCATACATAATTAATATTCAGAAATTAGTTGCATTTTATACCCCAATAATGAATAGAAAGAAAAATTAAGAAAATTATCTTGTTCACAATTGTATCAAAAAATAAAATACCTAGGAATAAATTTAACCAAGGAGGAAAAAGAACTGTACTCAAAAAATTATAATACATTAAAAAAAGAAACTGAAAAAGCTTCAAATAAATGGAAGCGTATAGTGTGCTCATGTATAGAAAGAATAAACAGCATCAATATGTCAATACTACTTAAAGCAATCTATAAATTCAATGGAATCTCTATAAAAATAACATTAGCATTTTTCTCAAAACTAAAACCATAACCCTAAGTTTTATGTGGAACCACAAAAGACCCTGAATAACCACAGCAATCTTTCAAAAGAAGAACAAAGTTGGATACACCATGCTACCTGATATCAAACTATACTACAAGGCTAAGTCATCAAAACAACATGATACTGGAGGAAAAAGAATGGTGTAGATGTTCATCCCTCTGACTACCAAATCAAACTTGTGACAGAAATAAGGAGCAACAGCAAGGAAAAATAGCCTGGGATGATCAAGCCATACAACCAGGGTGGAATCCAAAAAAACACCCTGCAATGGCAGAAGGTAGGATGGGGCAAGGACATGGGTCTTCCTGGTCTCCAGCAGCTAAGAGAGATGGAGGCTGTGGCAGCAGCAGTGGCAGATGCTTCTTAAAGGGGCTGAGTTCATCAGTAGATCTTCCCGGTGACAGACCTGCTCACTCTGAATACCAGTGCTGATCTGACTGCACACAGGGGGGCATCAGGAACTTACAGGAAGACATTGTCAGAGTGAAGGCTGAGGCGAGGCTCACTCTGTATAGAAGTGCCAGTAGTATCTATTGTTCCCTATTGAGCCCTTCCCACTACCAGTGCACCGGACATAGCACCACCATAGCCCTGACATCATCAAACTGGATAACAGAGGTAGCTTCACACAGAGGATTCCCTGTAACCCTACCTTACCCAACTCGCAACCCCACCCAAGCCACATCCAGGTATATCCTCAGCAAGTCAGATGCTTCTGGCTGAGCAGTGCCTAGACTCACACTGGAGGCAGCTGGCCTTGGCTTCTGGTGTAGACTTTTGAAGCAACTATAACCACAACATCTCTGGATTGCTTGTTGAAACTTATCAGGTGGCCCCAGAGAGGTAGGGGCTTGGGCTAAATTTGGCCTGCAGCTGAACCCCTCTCAGGACTGCCACTGGTCACCTACTTCACAATCCACACTAATCAGGCCAGGAGACTTAGGAGATTTGCTTAGTACATAGAAACAGTCAAGGAACGGCAGCTAAAATGTGAAGGCAAAGAAGCAGAAACCATATGAGAGAATAGAACAGAGGTCCAGATATAATGGAGTCAAGTAATCTAACAGATGCAGAGTTCAAAACACTGGTTATAAAAATGCTCAATGAACTTTTGGGAAGGATAGATGAATTCAGTGAGAACTTCAACAAATAGATAAAAAAAAAAATGGAAATAGAAATTATAAAAGAGAACCAGTCTGAAATGAAGAACACATTATCCAAGATGAAAAGTATATTAAATGAAATACCAAAGGAATAAACAAAGTGAATAAAGAAAAGGATCAAATGACCTAACTAGAGGATGGAAAAGCCAAAGACACTCAATCAGAATGGTAAGAAAAATAATGCCATGACTATAAAAATAATTCAAGGAGCATATGAAACACTATTAAGTGTCCGGATATCCATTTGATCAATGTAACTGAAGAAAATTAAGATGTTGAACAGCTGTTTGAAGAAATAATGATGGAAATGGACATAAAACCCCAGGAAGCTCAGAGTGTCCCAAAAACCAGGAACCCAAAGAGGCTCACACCAAGACACATCATAATTAAAACTCCAAAAGTTAAACTCAAAGACAGAATCTTGAAAGCAGCAAGAGAAAAACAGATAGTTACCTCTAAGGGAACACCCATATGACTGGCAGCTATTTCTCAAAAGAAAGTATGCAGGACAGAAGGGCTTGGCAAAAAACATTCAACAGGATGAAGACCCAGGATCTACAATCTAGAATACTTTATCCTGCATAGCTGTCATTTACAAGTGAAGGACAGATAAAGATCTTCCCAAAGAAAAATGAGCTAAAGAAATTCATCATCACCAAGCCAGTATTATAGAAAATGTTGGAGAGACTTCTTAAAGAAGAAAAAAAAACATGTATCAAAACAGAAATAAAAACTGGTAATAGCTACATTTCTATCGACAAGTACCTCAAATGGAAAATAATTAAGTGCACCAGCCAAAAGATAGAGTAGCTGAATGAATAAGAAAACAACATCCCTACATATGCTGCCTACAAGAGACTCACTTCAGATTAAAAGACACACGCAGACTAAAAAGAAGGGGATGGAAAGAGATATTGCTTTGATGGACCTTAAATCAGAGAAAGATTAATGCTATATGATTTCACTTATGTGCAGAATCTAAGGAACAAAAAGAAAAAACTAATCAAAAACAGACTCACAAATATAGTGGACAATTTGGTGATGGTAAGAGGGGAGGGAGGTTGGGGGGCTGGGGGAATGGGGTGAAGGGTTAAAGAAGTACAAATTAGTAGCTGATAGATGATCACAGGGATGGGGAGCACAGCATAGGGAATTTAGTTAGCATTAATACATTGGCTAGGTTGAGGGTCAGGAGAGGAAGGGAACAATCGGAGGGGATCCTTTTATGAACTATATGGATGTCTAACCAAAGTATTGTATACTTGAAACTAATTAAAATAAATAATTTTTTTAAAAACTCAGCATAATACTGGCATAAAATCAGACACATAAATCAATGAAACAGAATAGAGAGCACAGAAATAAACCCATGCCTATGTGAACATTAAATCTATGACAAAGGAGACAAAAATATACAGTGGGGTAAAGACAGTTTATTCAATAAATGGGGCTGGGAAAAATGGACATGTAAAAAAAAATACATGTAAAAAGATAAAACTGGACCACCTTCTTACATCATATATAAAAATAAACTGAAAATGTATTAAAGACTTAAATGTAGGAGCTAAACCATAATACTTCTAAAAGATAATGGAGGCAGTAAACTCTCTAATATTGCTCTTAGTATTATTTTCTCTGATATGTCTCCTTGGGCAAGGGAAACAAAAAAATAAATAAATAAAAGTAACTTTATCAAACTAAAAATGTTTTGCACAGAAAAGAAATCATTAACAACAACAACAAACAATATACTAAATGGGAGAAGATATTCACTAATGATATTCAATAAGAGGTTAACATTTCAAATTTATAAAGAACTTCTACAGCTCAATACCAAGAAAAACAATCCAATTAAAAATGGGCAGAGTGGGGAGGTAGATGGAGGAAAAAGGGGGGAGGGGAGGAAGGAAAAAAAAGAAAAAGAATAAAAGAAAATAAATAATTTCTTCAATTTTAAATATTAATTAATTAATTAAAAAATGGCAGAGAACCTGAATACACATTTTTCTGAAGAGGACCTACAGATGGCAAACACATATATTAAAGATGCTCAGGGTCACTAATAATTAGAGAAATACAAAATAAAACCACACTGAGATTTCACCTCATACCTGTCAGAATGGCTATTACCAATAAATCTAAAAACAAGTGTTGGTAAGAATGTGGAGAAAATGGAACCAAATTGGTGAAGCCGCTATAGAAAACAGTTTGGAGGTTCCTTCTTCAAAAATTACAAATAGAACTACCTTTGGACTCAGAAACTTCAGTTCTGGATTTATCTGACAAAATTTTAAAAAACACGAATTCAAAAAGTATATCCATCCCAATGTTCACTGCAGCATTACTTACAAGAGGCAAGATATGGAAGGCACCTCAGTGCCTATCAGTAGATGATTTAATAAAGAAGATGTGGTACATATATACAATGGACTATTACTCTGCCATAACAAAAAAAAATCTTACCATTTGCATAAACATGGATTGACCTAGAGAGTGTTAGACTATGTGAAATAATTCAGGTGGAGAAAGATAAATGTCATAAATTCTCACTTATATGTGAAATCTAAAGAACAAAATAAGTGAACAAACAAAACAGAGACAGACTGATAGATGTAGAAAATACACTGATGGTTGGCCAGTTTGGAGCTGGATAAAAAAAGATGGAAGGATTAAAAAGTATAAAGTGGTAGTTACAAAATAGCCATGAGGATATACATTATTGCATATGAAAAATAGTCAATAATATTGTAATAACTGTGTATAGTGCCAGGTGGGTACCTAGACTAATCAGGAAGATTACTATATAAATGTCTAACTACTATGCTGTACATCTGAAACTAATATAAATAATATTCAACTCCAATTGTAATTGAAAAAATGATGGAACAAAAAGAAACAAATACTGTATATAATAGTATTAAGATAAAATACTTAACAATAAGTTTAACCAATTATATGAAAGATTTGTACACTAAAATCTAAAAGATATTCAATTAAAAATTAAAGAAGACACAATAAATGAAAAGGTATCAACTGTTCATCGTTTGAAAGAATTAATATTGTGAAAATACTTACACTACCCAAAGCCATATATAGGTTATGCAATCCCTATCAAGATTCCATGATATTTTTTACAGAAATAGAAAAAAAAATCTCTAAAATTTACATGGAGCCACAACAGATACTAGAGAGCCAAAGCAACCCTGAAAAAGAAGAACAAAGTAGGAGGTATCTATTTACAATAGGTAAGACATGGGAACAACCTAAGTGTCCATCAATGAAAAAATGGATAAAGTAGTTATGGTATATATAAATACAATGGAATATTATTCAGCCATAAAAAGGAAATCTTGTTATTGGTTACAATATGGATGGAGCTTGAGGGCATCTTGCTAAGTAAAGTACGTCAGATAGAAAAGACAACTGTATGATCTCTCTTATATGTAAAATCTTAAAACAAAACTCATAGAAAAAGAGATTGGATTTGTGATAACCAGGGGTGGGTTTTGAGGTGTTGGAGAATCAAATGAAGATAGCCAAAAGATATGAACTTCCAGTTAGAAGGTAAATAAGTACTGGGGATATAATATACAACATGATGACTATAGTTAACAACGATGTATAGTATATTTGTAATATTTTAAATTAGAACCTAAGATTTCTCATTAGAAAGAACAAAATATCATTTTGTTTTATTTTTGTACCTATATGAGGGGATGCCAGTTAACTAAACTTATTGTGGTAATCAGTTCAAAATATATTAATATCAAGGCATTATATTGTACACCTGGAGCTTATACAGTATTATATATCAGTTATATCTCGATAAAACTAATAAAATTTTTTAAAGAAGTAAAACTTGAAAATGCATAAATATGTAGAAATAACATAATCTTGAAAAAGCATTGGTCAAAGAAGAGATCAAAAGGGAAATATTAAAAAAAATACTGCAAGACACATGAAAAGGAAAATACAACATACCAAAATGTATGAGATGCCACAAAGATAATGCAGAGGGAAGTTCATACTGATAAGCACCTACATTAAAAAAAGAACTCAAATAACCTAACTTTACATCTAAATACACTACAAAAAGAAAAGCAAACTAAGCCCAAATCTATCAGAAGAAATAAAATAAATATTAGAGCAGAAATAAAAAATAGAAAATAGAAAAACACGAGAAAAAAGTAATAAAATTTAGGACTTCGTTTTTGAAAAGGTAAACAATATTGATAAATCCTCAAATAAATAAATCCAGAAATGAAATGAGACATTACAACTGGTGCCACAGAAATACAAAAGATCATGAGACTACTTTGAACAATTGTACACCAACAAACCGAATAACCTAGAAGAATAAACAAATTTCCAGAAACATATAAACTACCAAGACTGAATCACAAAGAAAAAGTCTAAACAGACCCATAACTATAGTATGGAGTTTGAATCAGTAATTGAATACCTCCAATAACATAAAGCCCAGTACCATTTGGCTTCACTAGTGAATTCTAACAAATATTTAAGAGGAATTAACACCAACTCTTCTCAAATTCTTCCAAAACTAGAAGATAGAACACTTTCAAACTTATTTTATGACACCAAAATTACCCTGATACCAAAGCAAGGCTTAGATATCACACACAAAAATACAGGCCAATATCTCTGATAAGTATAAATGCAAAAATCTTCAGCTATCATAAATCAATTAATGTGCTATACTGCATTAACAGAATAAAGAATAAAAATCACATTATTATTTCAACAGATGTAGAAAAAGCACCTGACAAAATTTAACACTATTTCATGAAAAACTCTCAACAAAGAATGGAAAATATCTCAATGTAATGAAGGCCATATGTGAAAAGCCCATAGCTGACACTATACATAATAGTGAAAAACTGAAATACTTTCCTCAAATATCAAAAATAAAATGACCATCTATGGCCATTTGAACAATTGGCCATAGAATTAAACAAGCCCAATTCTGTCTGATCTCAGAAGCTAAGCAGGGTCGGGTCTGGTTGGTACTTGGATGAAAGACCACCTAGGAAGACCAGGTGCTGTAGGTGTAAAAAATAAATAAAATATAAGGGATTGTAAGCTGACAAGGTCCTTGCAATCTGTGAGGTCAACCAAGGGCTGCATTGCCTAAATAAAAAAAAAAAAGAGAGAGAGAGAGAGAAGAGAACAGAACAGAAGAGAACAGAAGAGAAAGAAAAGAAAAGAAATTAGAATGGAAAGTACTAACATGTTCATAGATTGGAAAATATAACATTGTAAAATATCCATAATATAGTCAAAATCCCAATGATATATTTTACAGAAGTAGAAAAAACAATTATACAATTCTTATGAAACCACAAAGAAATCAAAAATATCCTAAGAAAGGAAAATGAGGCTGGACACATTATACTTTCTGATTTCAAATTATACTACAAAGCTATGGTAATTAAAACAGTATGGTACTGTCATGAAGACAGACTTATACACCAATGGAACATAATAGACAGCTCAGAAATAAATCCACATATATATAGTCAACTGATCTTTTGCAAAGGTGCCAATAATACATAATTGTGAAAGCAAAGTCTCTACCCCAAATGATGTTGGGAAAACTGGATATCCACAAGCAAAAATAAATAAATAAATATCACCCCTAACTGACACCATACACAAAATTCAACTCAAAATGAATTAACAACTTAAACATAAGACCTGAAAACATAAAATTCCTAGAAAAAAACATAGGGGAAAAAGTTTTTGACAGTAGTCTTGGCATTAAGTTCTTGTATATGATGCCAAAAGCACATGCAACAACAACAAAAAAAAAACAAGTAGGAATGCGTCAAACTAATAAGCTTCTGCACAGCAAAAAAACAATCAGCAGAGGAAAAGGCAATCTAGAGAATGGGAGAAAGTATTTGCAAATCATGTAACTGATAAGGATTAATATTCAAAATATAAGGCATTTCTGTAATTCAATAGCAAAATATTTAATAATAGAATTTTTTTAATAGCCTAAAGAAGCGAATGGACATTTCTCCAAAGAAGACATACAAATGGTCAACACATAGATGAAAAGGTGCTAAACATTACTAATTATCAGGAAAATGTAAATTAAAACCACAATGAGATATTACTACACACCTGTCAAGATGGCTACTGAAGGGAATTGTACAATATGTGACAACATGAATGAACCTCTAGGACATTAAATAATTTAAATAAGCCAGTCATAGAAAGACAAATACTCAATAATTTCATTTATGCAAAATATCAAAACAATCAAATTCAAAGAATCAGAGTGTAATGGTGGTTTTCAGGAGTTTGGGTGAGGTAAAAATAGTTACTAATCAAGAGGCATAAAGTTTCAGTTAAGCAAGGTTAACAAACTCTAGAGATCTTCTGTATAACACTGTCCCTATAGTCAATAATGCAATGTACAGTATTTCTTCCTTACCCATCATGGGTACTTTCCAAGACCCCCAGTGAATGCATGGAACAATAAAGGGTATCAAACACTATATATACTTTTTTTCCTATACATACATACCTTTTCACTTAAAGAAAGCACTTTATGGCTTCTCTTTGGCATATCCAAATTTCCATCATCACTATTCTTGCACTTTGGGTTGCTTCAGTATAAGCACTATGATACTGTGACAATCAATCTGATAATTGAGACAGCTAAGTGACTAATGAATGGGTAGTATATACACTTGGATATGATTGATAAAGGGATGATTTACATCCTAGGTGGGATGAGTTGGGACAGCATGAGATTTCATCCTACTATGCAGGACAGCTCACAATTTAAAACTTATGAACTGTTTCTTTCTGAAATTTTTAAGTTAATATTTTTGAACCACAGTTGATTGCAGGTAACTGAAATTGAAGAAAGTAAAACCATAGATAAGAGAGGATACAAAGGAGACAAAAAAATGGCGTAGATGATAGAGGCACTGTTCATCCCTATGGTGACCAAATCAAAGTTGTGACAGAAACAAGGAGCAAATAGCAAGGAAAATCACCTGTGATCTAGATGAACAAGTCATACAACTAGGGACACAAAAAAGAAATCACTCTGCAAGGAGAGGAGGTATGATGGAGGAAGGACAGGAGGTTATCCAGTCCCCAGCAGCTTAGTGGGACAGAGGTCATAGCAGCAGCAGACAATTGCTGCAGACACCTCTTAAAGGGGCCATGTCCGTGAAAAGACTTTCGCGGTGATGGTCCTGCTTGCTCTGAGCACCAACACCTGGTCAGCTATGCAAGGGGCACCAGGGAGTTACAGGGGGACACAGAGTTCTCAGAGTGAGGGCCGAGGCTAGATTCGCTCTGTACAGAAGTGCCAGCTGTATCCATTGTCCCTCTGTTGAGCCCTGCCCCTTACCAGTGTGTGGACTCAGGGCCGCCATAGCTGAGACATCATCAACTGGATAACAGAGGTCACTCCTTCTAGAGGATTCCCTGAAACTCTGCCTCCCCAAACTCATGTCCCTACTCAAGCCACATCCAGGTGTGTCCTCAGTCAGTCTAATGCCCCTTGCTGAGAAGTGCCTAGACTTACGCTGGTGGCAGCTGACCTATGTTTCTGGTGTGGCTTTTTGAGGCAACTATAAGCATAGCATCTGCAGATTGCTTGCCAAATCTTAATAGGTGGACCCAGAGTGGCACAGGCTGGGGTTAAACTGGGCCTGAGTTGGACCCCTCTCAGGACTTTATCACTGGACACCTAACACACAAAGCCACACTAATAATACCAGGAGACTTAGGACCTTTGCTCAGTACATAGAAACAGACACAGAAAAGGCAACCAAAATGGGAAGACAAAGAAGCAGAAACCATATGAGAGAACAGAACAGAGATCCAGGAATAATGGAGTCAAGCAATCTAAAAGAAGCAGCGTTCAAAACACTGGTTATAAAGATGCTCAATGAACTTATGGGAAATGTAGATAAATTTAGGGAGAACTTCAACAAAGATAAAAAAAATAAAAATAAAAATGGAAATTATAAAAGGGAACCAGTCAGAAATGAAGAACACATTATCTAAGATGAAAAGTATATTAAGTGAAATAAACAAAGTGAATAAAGGAAAGGATGAAATGACCTATATAAAGGATGAGAAAGCCAAGGACACTTAATCAGAATTGCAAGAAAAAAGAAGCCAAAACTATAGGAATAATTTAAGGAGCCTTTGAGAAACTGTTAAATGTAAAAATATTCATGTCATAGGGGTATCGGAAAAAAAAAAAAAAAAACTAAGAGGCTGAAAAGTTATTTGAATAAATAATGATGGGAAACTTCCCTGACCTGATGGAGGAAATAGACATACAACCTCAGCAAGCTCAGAGTGTCCCAAAAACCAGGAACCCAAAGAGGCCCACATCAAGACACATTATAATTAAAACTCCAAAGTTTAAATACAAAGAATATTAAAAGCAGCAAGAGAAAAGCTACCTACAAGGGAGCACCCATAAATATGGCAGCTGATTTCTCAATATAAACTTTGCAAGACAGAAGGGCTTGGCACAAAATATTTAACATGATGAAAACCCAGGATCTACAACCAAGAATATTTTATCCAGCAAAGCTATCATTTAGGGTTAAAAGACAGATAAAGAACTTCCAAGATGAAAATAAGCTAAAGGAATTTATCACCACTAAGCCAGTATTACAGGAAATTTTGGAGGGAATATTTAAGAAGAAAAAAAAAAACATGGATCAAAAACAGGAATAAAGAATGATAATAACTACATTCCTATCAACAAATACCTCAAATGGAAAAGAATTAAGTGCTCCAACCAAAAGATAAGGTGTTTGAATGGATAAGAAAACAACATACATATATATGCTGCCTACAGGAGACTAATTTCAGATTAAAAGACACACACAGGCTAAAATAAAGGGGGGGGGCGATATCACCTTGATGGACCTAGAGAATATTCCGTTGAATGAAATTGGTTAGATGAAGACAAATATCAAATGATTTCATGTTCATGTGGAATCTAAAGAACAAAATCAAAAACAACAAAAGTGAAAATAAACATAGATACAGAGAATATTTAAGGTCTACTACTCAAAAAGCAACTTTCAAGTACACAATACTTATCATTAACTATAGCCACCATGCTATATATTACATCCCCAGGACTCATACACTTTATAACTAGAAGTTCATACCTTTTGACCACCTTCACACATTTCACCAACCTCCCACCTCCTCCCACCTCTGGCAACTACTTATCTGTTCTCTGTATCTATACCTTTGTTTTTTTAATATTCTGCATATAACTTAGATCATGTGGCTTCTGTCTTTTTCTGAGTAACTTATTTCATTAGCTTGACACCTTCAAATGCCATTCATGTTGTCAGAAATGGCAGGATTTCCTTCCTTTCTATGGCTACATAAAGTTAATCAATTTTAACAAGGGTGCCAAGACCATTCAATGGGGAAAGAATCGTCTCTTCAACAAGTGGTATTAGAAAATCTTGTTAGCCACTTGCAAAAGAATGAAGTTGGAGGAGTGATGTCCGCAGCATGGCCATGTAAGACCGCCATCTCTCTCCCCTTGGAGTTAAGTGAGTTAGACAGCTATATTTCAACAAAGTATTCCCTGTTCAGCATATAAACATGTCTGAGACATCACACATTGAGACATCTGAAGGTGGATATATCTACTCGAACAGTGAAGACAGGATGGGGAGGGAAAGGAAAAAGAAGCCATGCATAGTCCCATGCTCACTCCAACCCCAGCAGATGAGAAAGCAGTGAAGGGCCAGGGTGCAATCTCCACTGGGCAAACCAAAATGACAAAAACAACAATCAGGCCTGGATAGCAGGCACACATTAAGGCTGGGCCCAGGGTCAGAGTTGAAGTGTGGCGCAGAAAAAATTACAAAGTTCCATGGTCCACCAACACCAGATAAAAGATTCTGAAGATGCAGGAACCTGCCTACCTCATCTCTCTGTGTCCTGCCTGGCAGTAAAATCCTCACTCAGCAGACCATGAAAGGGCTAAAATAAGCTTTCTAGCTTAAGTGGTCTGTAGTTACTGCAGCTAAACCAATGAGTAAAAGCAGAACCGCAAATGTGTGAAACTGTTATTCCCCACCTACCACTGCCCCACCCGTTGAGGTGAAGCCTGGTAGAGGCAGCTAGATTAACTTAAATAGAATATCTATACTGGTGGCTTCTGGCTACAGGAAGGCATCACTGGGAAAACTGAGATCACGGTCCAACATTTTCAGTCTACATGAATGGCATACTGAGATCAAGATGACTGGGTCATAAAAAGGACACTCACTTCCTATGGGAATACAGGGTGTTTTTAACAGACAAGGTGACACTGCCTCACAGAGATCCTGGGATCCCCAGCAGTGCAGGTAAAAGTAAAAACTTACACCTCAACACTTCCTACTGAAAAACAAAAGACCTCTAATTATTAACCTGATAAACAGTGAAATGTCAAATACTTTTAAAAGCAGATTTCATTTCCACAAATGCCCAGGCAGGAAAATAGTCCATCAAGCAAAATTAATAGCTAAAGTAACAAGGGAATTCAGAATTAAAAAGAAAATTTTCCAGAATATAAATTTAAAGACAGAAGAATGTGACTTAAAAGACACAGATTTCAAGACTGCAATTCTAAAAAATCTCAATGAAATACATGAAAACGAAGAAAGGCAATTTGATGAACTCATAAATAAAATTAATGAACAAAAGGAGTACTTCACCACAGATACTGAAACTACAAAAAGAACCAAACAAAAATTCTGATGCTGAAGAATTCAATAAGTGAGATGAAGAATGAACTAGAGAGCTTAGAAAGTAGAGCAGGCCAGATGAAGAAAGGAATTAGTAACATAGAAGATAGAAATCTAGAAATGACTCAGGTGGGAGAAAAGAATTAAGAATAAAATAAATGAAGGAATGAATAAAAGAACTCTACAAGAACTATCTGTGTTCATTAGAAAGAGAAACATAAGAATAATAGACATGCCAGAAGAAAGAGTAGAAGGGACCAGAGAGGGTATTCAAACAAATAATCAATGAGAACTTCCCAAATCTATGGTAAGAACTGAATACTCAAATACAAGAAGCTAACCAAGAGCCTAATTACCTCAATCCAAAAAGGCCTTCTCCAAGGCACGTTTTAATGAACTTTCAAAAACTAACAACAAAGAAAGAATTCTCAAGGCAACCAGGAAAAAGAAGACAGAATTCTATTTTAAAAAATTCATTAGATTATGATTTAATTTTTCATCAGAAACCCTACAAGCTAGGAGAGAGTGAAAGTAAATATCAAATTGTTGAAAGAGGAAAATCACCATCCAAGGATAATATATCCAGCAAAGTTATTGTTTAGATATGAAGGAGAAATAAAGGCTTTCTTAGACATACAGAAGCTAAGGGAATTTACCACCACAAGACAAGAAATATATAAGGGTGCTCTTTTACCTGGAACAAAAAGACAAAAGAATACAAAACTATGAGTAATGTAACAGACAGACAGAAGCAAAAAATTGTGATGCTTGTTCAGAAGGGTATATTAAACAAATACAACAAAAAAAGTTTTAAAAAAAGAGAGAGAGGATTGCTACTGCAATTTGTAAATGAATTTATAGCATAAAAAGAATAATTTGTGACAACAAAAACATAAAAGGGGAGAGAGAAGGATTGAACTCACACAGGTGAATGGAGATAATATACAATCAGAAGACACAGGAGTACCATACATGTGAAACTTTCTTTTGTTTAACCCTAATGGTAACCATGAAAAATATAAAACTGAAACTCATAGCATAAAAAAGAAGAAACTGAGAGAAAAATCATTAAATACCACCAAACTAAGATAACAGACAGAAACACAAGGGAAAAGAAACAATGGAGACACAGCTACCAGAAAATGTAAGCTAAGATGGCTTTAGGAAATCCTCACATATGCATAATCATGCTAAATGTAAATGGATTAAACACAACAATTAAAAGGCACAGAGTAGTGGGTGGATCAAATAACAAAATCTAACTATATGGTGTCTTCAGAGGACACATCTCATCTGCAGGGACAAACAGACTCAAATGAAGGGATGAAAAATGATACTCAAAATAAATGGTGTCCAAAGAAAAACAGGGATAGCTGAACTTATAGCTGAAAAAATATATTTCAATATAAAAATGGTAACAAGATACAAAAATGTACATTTTATAATGATAAAGGGGACCATATTTGCACCCAATCTGAGAGCACCAAAATTTATAAAGCAACTACTAAAAGAAGTAAATGCAGAAACTGACAAAAACACAATTATAGTAGGGGACCCAAATATCCCATTGACAGCTATGCATAGATCATTCAAACAGAAAATCAGTAAGGAAATATTGACATTAAATGATACATTTGACCAAATGAACATAATTGAAACTTACAGAAGTTTTCATCCCAGAACACCAGAACATACATACATTCTTGTCAAAGTGCACATGAAACATTTTCAATGATAGACCATATGTTGGGACACAAAACTAGCTTCAACAAAATTAAGAATATTGAAATTATACCAAGCATATTCTCCAACCACAATGCTTTGAAACTGGAAATCAACTGCAATAAAAAGAAATGGGAAAAAACAAAAACCTGTGGAGATTAAATAACATGCTACTAAATAACAAGTGGGTCAAAATAAGAAAAAAAGACAAGATAAAAAGATACATATAGACAAATGAGAGTGACAATACTACATACCAATTTTTTTGAAGTACAGAAAAAGGAGCAATAAAAGAAAAGTTTACATCATTACACGCCTACCTAAATAAACAGAAAATTCTGAAGTACAAATTAGTAGTTACAAAATAGTCATGGGATATAAATATAACATAAAGAATGTAGTCAATAATATTGTAATAACTAGGTATGGTGTCATGTAGGTACTAGATTTATTAGTGTGATCACTTTATAAGTTATTTAAATGTCTAATCATTATGTTGTACACCTGAAACTAATATAATATTGCATATCAACTGTAATTAAAATTTTTAATATTAAAAAATAAAGTAAAATACATAGGAAAAAACATAAATACTAAACTTATAGACCTTAGATTCAGAGATAATTTTATAAACATGACTCCAAAGGTGAAAGAAATAAAAACAAAAATACATAAGTGGGACTGTCCAAATTAAAAGACTTTTCCAAACAGCAAAAGAAACCACCAGCAAAACAAAAAGATGATCAACTGAATGGCAAAAGATATTTGCAAATAATACCTCCAATAAGGGGCTAATACCCAAAATATATAAAGAACTCATACAACTCAACAAGTAAAAAAAATCCAATTAAAAAATGAGCAGAAGACTTGAAAAGAAATTTTCCAAGAAGACATGCAAATGGCCAACAGATATATGAAAAGATGCTCAACTTTAGGCCAAAATGGAAATGCAAATCAAAACCACAATGAGATATCACCTCACACCTGTGATAGTGGCTATCATTAACAGGACAAGTAATAACAAGTGTTGGAGAAGTTGTAAGGAAAAAGAAGCCATCATACACTACTGGTGGGACTCCAAATTATTACAGCCACTTTGGAAAATAGTATGGAGGTTCCTCAAAAGACTAAGAATAGAATTACCATATGACCCAATAATTCCTCTTTTGGGTATTTACCCCCAAAAAACCTGAAAACATTTATCAGGGTCAAATATATGATCCTGATATTCATAGCAGCCTTATTTATGGTGGCCAGGAAATGGAAGCAACCAAAGTGTCTTATGATAGATGATTGGATAAAGAAGATGTGGTACATTCATACAATGGAATATTACTCAGCCATAAGAAAAGATTAAACACTGCCATTTGTGACAATATAAATGGTTCTTGAGACAATCATGCTAAGCAAAATAAGTCACACAGAAAAGTTAAGAATAATATGATTTCACTCATACAAACATCACAAACACCCATGGACACAGAAAGTAGATTGGTGGTTACCAGAGGGAATGAGAAAGAGGGCAGGTAGATAGGAGTAAAAGTAAAATATTTGGTGATGGAAGTAAATCTAACTTTGGGTGGTGAACACATATGCAATATATATATATATATATATATATATATATATATATATATATATATATATATATATATGAAATGTTTTTGAATTGTACACTTGAAACATTTGATTTTATTAACCAATGTTGCCCCAATAATTTTAATTTTAAAAAATTGAAATGAGTATTCAAACAAATACTTGTACATACATGTTAGTAGTAGCACTATTTACAATAATGCAAAGTTGTAAACATCTCATATGTGTCCACCAACAATTACTGAGTAAACAAAATGTGGTGTATCCATACAACAGAATATTATTTAATCCATAAAAGGAAATGAAGTATCTGTATATGCTCCAACATGGACGAACCTCAAAAACATTATGCTAAATATAAGAAGTCATGTAAAAAAAAGATAAAATATTATATGATTCCACTTACATTCAATATCTAGAATGAGTAAATCCATAGAGACAGAAAGCAATCTAGTTGTTGTCAGCAGCTAAGGGGATAGGTGAATGAGGAGTTACTGCTAAATGTTTATAAAGTTTCCTTATAAGATGATGAAAGTATGTTGAACTAGATGGAGGAGATGTTTGTATAACATTGCAAATATATTAAACATCACTGAATTGCATACTTTAAAATGGTTAATTTTATGTTATGTGAATTTAACTTTAATTTTTAAAAACTGCAGAAAAACAGTGTAAGAGAAATCCAATCATCCTAAGTACCTTTCTATGATATATCAAAATGATGAAAGACCATGATTTGGAAACAGTGGAAAACAGGGCAGGAAGATTCCTGGAATGAGAATCTAGAAATCAGGGTTCAGGCTCTGCTATTAATTAGTTACATGTGCAACAAGTTATGTAGCATCTCTGGATATCAATTTTTACATTTGCAAAATGAGAAATCTTAAATTTGGTTATCTCATCATAAAAAGTTTCAGAAGAGCCTCCTGCAAAAAAAGTTCTTTAAAAGATGCATACACACAAACATCCACCCAACCTCATGGACTTATTGAAAGAGACAGATGAGTCAATGAGTGAGATAATGCTTGAGGTTAAAGGGCCAGCTTAATTAAAAATTACAAAATTCATGCCTGCCCCTTTCATTAATTTAGAAAACCTATTATGTTTCAGTGTGCTATACACTGAGGATACACAGATAATTAAGACACTGTCTTCTCAAGAGCCATCTAATCTCGTAGGAAAGACAGGTAAATGGATAATTAGGCTGTGATGAAGAGATATGATATAGGACTCACATCATATGAACTGGGCAGATACTTTGGGGGAAATGAAACTAGCTCACTTTCTTATACCATGTACAGGAATAAACTCAAAATGGATTAAAGATTTAAATATAAGACCTAAAACTATAAAACTCCCAGAAGAAAAAATAGGTATTATACTCTATGACATTGCTCTTAATGATATTTTGTCTGATATATCTTCTCAAGCAAAGGATACAAAAGAAAAAATAGACAAATGGGACTACATCAACTAAAAACTTTTTTCACAGCAAAGGAAATCATCAGTAAAACAAAAAGACAACTTACTGAATGGGGGAAGATATTTGCCTATGATACATCTGATAAGGGGTTAATACCTGAAATGTATAAAGAATTCATATAACTCAACATAGAAAAAAACTATCTAAAAAAATGAGCAGAGAGGGGTGGCTCCATAGTATAGTGGAGTTCAAAATACTTTCATCATTCTTTACATGCAGAAGGTCCTGGGTCCATGTCCCAGGTGGAGCCATGGGCCAGGCCCTGGGCGCCCCAGGCCCCAGGGGCATGCTGTAAGCACATGGGAGGAGATGCCCTGCCTTCCAAGATCCACTTCTTAAGGGGAGATAGCAACATCCATAGGTGAGGGTGGAAGTTTGGTTGGGGACATTAAAGAGGGGGGGGATGGTCAGAGGACCTGGATAGGTGTTTCTCCAAAGAGAACATACAGATGGCCAACATTCTGATATATGACAAGATACTCAATATCATTAATTATCAGATAAATGCAAGTTAAAACCACAATGAGATATCACCTTACAACTGTCAGAATGGCTATCATCAATAAACCAAAGAACAAGTGTTAAAGAGGATCTGAATAAAAAGGGAACCCTCATGCACTGTTTGTGGGGTTGCAAATTGGTGTAGCCATTATGGAAAACTATATGGAGGTTCCTCAAAAAATTAAAAATATAAATATCGTATGACCCAGTAATTAGATTTTCAGGTATTTATTTGAAGAAATTCATAAGAGTAATTTGAAAAGATATATGCATGCCTGTATTCAATGCAGCATTATTTACAATAACTAAGATATGGAAGCAGTCTAAGTGTCCATCAGTAGATAAATGGATAAAGGATATGTGGTATATGTGCATATATATATACACATATATATGTATATGCAATGGAAGATCACTCAGCCATTAAAAAGAATACAATATTAACCTTTGTGACATCATGGATTCACCAAAACGGTATCATGCTAAGTGAAGTAAATCATACAGTTTAAAAGACAAATATGATATGATTTTACTCACATGTTGAATTTATAAAAACAAAATAAATGAATAAACAAAACAAAAACAAACTCATAGATACAGAGAACAAATTGATGGTTGCCAGATGGGAAGGGGTTGGGGGAACAGGTATAAAAACTGAAAGGGATTAAAAAGTAAAATTGCCAGTTATTAAAATGATAATGGAGATGTAAAGTATAGCATAAGGAATATAATGAATAACATTTGAATAACTATGTATGGTATAAGATAGGTACTAGACTTATCAAGTTGATCAGTTCTTAAAGTATACAAATGTCTAATCACTATGTTGTACACCTGAAACTAGTATAATATTGTATATCAATTGTAATTGAGAAATAAATTTTTTTAAAGACAGGAAAAAATATTTTCTGGTAAAGCTAGATTATAGATTCAGTCAGCTCTTGACACAGAAATATACATCTCCAACTAGGCCATCTGGATCCTGACATTGATTCAGACAAGATTATTCCTACTGTTGGCCTGGCATGACATGTTGGCTCCAGACACTGTCAGGGCAGTGGCCTGGGAACTATATTTGGAAGCCTGTGTGCATGGCTTCTCTTCCTCATCTCCACGTGGATGAAATTCATTTGACTGATTTCTGGAAACACATTGTAGGAGGAATGTGAAGTAGGTTTCTAATCTTGCTCTGCTTAGACATAAATTAGGATCTTGTTTGTTCAGAATGACTACTGCCACACCCTGCCAGAAACTTCACTGTGCTCTCTGGGGTGTGTAACCTCTATTTATTAGGTTGTTTTGTTGGTCAGGGACTCACACTGTGCTTTGCTCTCATTGCCCTGCCACTCCCATGGACTGGGTACCTAGCAAACAAGACAGTGAGCCCTAATTCACTCTTCCTCCAATTCTATTCATATTTCTTCATTGTCTTTGGATGATGTGACCAAGCACCTCAAAGCAGATACAAGGAACCTTGTGTACTAATCCAGAGTGACAAATTTCTTCCAGGCCCTGGATACAGGAAATCAAGCTGTAAGACATCTTCTCCTGGCCCCACCAAGCAATAGCAGTAGAGTTAAGGACATGGAACTCTGAAACATCAGCAAGCCTGGCCCTATTTTAAGGCAGAGCAGAACTGCCTACAAGGATTTTGAGGAAAATCAAAAGGCCTCTCTAGCCCGAACATATCCATTCACCCACCTATACTCCAATATGCTTGGAATCACTCCTTTTGGTTAAGAAACTATGTTTCTAAAAATTCCCCAAAAGGTAAATTGATATAGTGAAGGGGCCCACAACTAAGTTTCAGATTGCCTAGATTCTAGCCCTATTTCTGCTATATGATTTTGGACAAGTCCCTTTCCTTTTCTGGGCTTCAGTTTCTTCAATATACTACAAAAGAGGGGATTAGATGAGGTCATCTCTAAGGCCTCTTATGACCGTAACATTCTATATTATTTTGACCTAAGTTTAAATTCAAATATCACTTTGCAGGGGCTACCATTTAATTTGCTAATATTCACTGGTTCATTTGTTTAAATTGACTAGCTATCTCACTAGAAAAAGAAAGAGCTAGGGACATGGATAAGACACATAGATATCCTAAAGAAAGAGACCCTTCATAAAAACAAATTCTGATAGCACAACCAGAGAGATTAAATAGGTTTCATCTTCCTCTCTTCCCTAGTTGCTTCATTGCCACCTTATTTACCTCTATTCCCCACCACTGACTCTCTTGGCTGGGAGAAGGTAAAAGCCAGACATAAGGTAGAAAAACACACTTAGGAAAACAGGCAGGACCTTCTAGATTGAAGAAGCAAGACAAAATCCTAAATTAACTGTTTTCTAAGAGCCCCAGATTGAGGCCCCAGAAACAACAGCCCCAGGCTGCTATACATTGGAGGGGCAGAAAGTGGCTTTCCCCAATAGGAAAAGGTATGTTTTCAGAGGCTTAAAAAAGCGACCACTATGTGGTCGCTTTTTTCAGAGGGGAGGGAAAAGTGAAAGTCTGGAATCCCAGACACCCTACCCTGAGTTCCTAGGATAGCCTAGAAAGGGTTCCTATAATAATAATGGTAGCCAACATGTATTAGCACTTTCTATGTGCCAAGAAATATTCTAAGCGTTTCATATAAATCAAAACAATTAATCCTTATAACAATTCTATAAGTCAAGTACTATTAATATCCCCATTTTATAGATGAGGTCACACAGCCAAGAAAGGGGTGGTCCAGGATATAAACCCAGGCAGTCTGGCTCCATATCTTATGCTCTTAATCCAACTATGAAAAGATAAGTATCCTCTCCAATGTCACAGATCAAAACTGAGAAGATCCTTATGGACATCAAAGGCCATCCCTTCATTTTATACATAAGGGAAATGAGACTCTGAGAAAAAAACTAGTCAAATATCACTAAATGAATGAGAGTATAACAAAATCAGAACCAAAGCCTTGTCTGCTGACTCTCAACCAGTGCTCTTTCTACTACTGCTTCTGATTCTTTGTTGGGTCTCTTACTTGAATTGCCTTCCTATTAACATTGCTTACTTGGTCATTTTCACAATCTGTCCAATAAGAATGGAGGGGCAGCCATTTGTGTAGTACAGTCATTATCTTCTCTTTCCAAAATATAAATAAGACTAGAGCTGGTTCCAATCAAGCATTTCTCGAATAATCAGATCCCTAAATCCCAATATCACCTCTTCAGGGTTACCAATAGAATTCAAAACCAATATTTTCCATCCATCAATACATCAACACTCAACCATGCCAAGGCCCCAAACTTCTGAGCATATGAGTATTCAACAATGTATGAGGCCTGCATCATGCTCAGACAGATTCACAAATTCAAATATGAACTTTTTAATGATCATTTAAGGAAATCAATATCAAGCTCAGCTGGAAAAAAAATCTGCCTGATTCATTGAGAAGTGACAAGTAGAGTTTGTGGAAGTGGAAAATGGGATTAGGCAGTGGGCTCTGGATGGAGTGGGGCTAGCCTGTTTTATAATGCCATCAATGTGTGCTGGCTAGTGGTAAGAAGATGGACAGTTCAGGTTCTTCAAAGGCCCAGGCCAGTCTTCTACTAGTATAGAGTTGTGTATGGCTCACTTCCCAGAGACATTGGATTTCACAAAGCCATCCTCCCTATCCCACTCCCCACTCTACCCTCCCAATGGATGTGGGAAACAAAAGACTCCAGTATAGATGGAAAGCTCTAAAGGCCTCTTGTGGGGCTGAGCCTTTGGTCCACATGAGACACTCTGTCCATTACCCAATTTCTTTACAGACCTCTGAGCTGGACAAACAACACTGAGCCTAGTGAAACAGCAGACCTACCTCCCCCTGAGGGTGTGAGATAGGAGTCAAAGAGCTTTAGAAAGGCAGAAAAGTAAGGAAAGAGAGAAACCTTTCCAGGCAGAGGAGGAGAGTGATCCCAAGAGGTTGGTTGATGCCCCAAGGTAAGATTAGTGCCACTTTCTATCATATTCAGACTTTCTTGTTTTAAATGCAAATATAAAAACATGTAACTCATGTACAGACTTGGTTACATTAAAAGTAGAGTAAATGATTGATTTTAAAGCAACTATGAGGCAAAATACAAATAATGTCAATCACATTCACTCACTTATTTATTCATTTATATATCTGGACAACAGTATTTATGTATGTCCCATGTGCAAAGTATCATGGAGAATAGAAATATACAAGGCAGGAGTTTATTCTCCAAAAGCTTACACTCACAAGAGGCCTATACTCATTTCCAAGCACCACCCAGTTATGCATGGAAAATGTTTTTAAATGCTATAAATGAGAGAAGCAGTGTTCTGATTTAAAGGACCTTTAGAAAAGATCATCTAGTGAAATCTCTTCAGTGCATGAGAAAAGACAGAAATCCAAAGAGGAAAAGAATATTCTCACAGTTATATAGCCAGGTAATAACAGAAGTGATCTTCACACTAGAAATTCAAAGGACTCAAAAATTACTCTATTTGGTGTGGCAAGACAAAGTTTAATAGAAGTTTTGAGTTTAGATTTAAAGAATAGGGAAGATATTTTTACTAATATTTTATTATGAAAAAGTTTTAAAATATAGGAATCAGCTGCATAATTTATGGGACTTAGTGCAAAATGAAAATCTGGGCTCCTCATTCAAAAACTGGGGGAATTCCACCTAAAGATACTAAAATACAAAGGTTTTTAATTTTTCTGTACATGTGTTCATGTTCTCTCACTCTCTCTAATTGTCCTGGTGTTTTCTATCTATTACTTTTTATTTTAAGTAAAAATATAATTAAAATTTTAAAGTATTAGCATGGATTTTACTTTTCATCTTTATATTGTACAATATCTCTTTTTAATGCAAATATAAGAGCATGTAACTCACGTGCAGGATCACTAAAATTACACATTTGTATGCCATAGCTCTCATATACCTATGTATTTCATTTTTACAGTGGAAATGCTGCAAAAAACTAATTCAACTGATTTTTACTGCTTTTTTTTCTGTTGACAAAGTCCAGTCTTTGAGTTCTGGAGCATTTTTAATTTGTATACCTTTCACATTTTTTCTCCAATAAAGTTTTCAATCTTTACACCCTCCTATGCTTTATTTGTTGCTGCTGCTGTTTAATTATTTTTAAAATAAGTTTTTACTTTCCAATTACAGCTGACAGACAATATTATATTAGTTTCAGGTGTATAACATACTCATTAGATATTTATATAACACAAATTGATCACCTTGATAAATCTAGTACCTATCTGACACCATACATAATGATTACAATATTATAGACTATAATCCCTTTGCTATACTTTACCTCACTATGATTATTTTGTAACTACCAGTTTGTACCTCTTTATCCCTTCCCATTTTTCACATACCTCCACAATCCCCCTCCCATTTATTTTGCTTTTTATATTCCACATATAAGTGGAATCATACGGTATTTGTCTTTCTCTGTCTGACTTATTTCATTCAGCCTAATGTCTTCTAGGTCCAGCCATGATGTTGTGATAACAAGATTTAATTCTTTTTGTGGCTGAGTAATCTTCCAGTGTATATATGTACCATTTGTTTATTCATTCATCTATTAATGAACACTTAGATTGCTTTCACATCTTGACTATTGCAAAGAATATATGGGAGAATATGTCTTTATATTTTTAATTAAAACTGTCGGGGTGACATTGGTTAATAAAATCAAATAGGTTTCAAGCATGCAATTCAATAATACAAACACTCTGTGTTCATCACTTGAAGTTAAATTTCCTCTATAACCCAATATTTGAACCCCTCTGCACTGTCTACCTACTCCCCTCTTCATTCCCTCTGGTAACCACTAATTCTCTATCTGAATCACGAATCTGTTTGTTTTTCATGTTTGTTGATTTCAGTTTTATATACCACATATGAGTGAAATCATATGGTTCTTAGCTTTTTCCATCTGACTTTTTGATTAGCATGATAATCTCAAGATCCATCCATATTGTCACAAATGGCAATATTTCATCTTTTCTTATGGCTGAGTGATATTTCATTGTATAAATGTACCACATCTTCTTTATGCAATCATCAGTTGAAGGACTCTTCAGCTATTTCCATATCTTGTCCATCATGAATAATGCTGCTATAAACATCAGGGTGCACATATCTTTGCAGATAAACATTTTCAAGTTTGGGGGTAAATACCCAGAAGAGAGATTACTGGATCATATGGTAATTTTTTTCTTAGTTTTTTGAGGAACCTCCATACTGTCTTCTTTGGTGGCTGCACTAATTTACATTCTTACCAGGAATGTATGACAATTCTTTTTCCCCCACAACCTCTCCAACACTTGTTATTATTTGTCCTGTTGATGATATCCATTCTTACAAGTGTGAGGTGGTATCTCATTGTGGTTTTGATTTACATTTCCCTAATAGCTAGTGAAGTTGAGCATCTTTTCATATGTCTGTTGGCCATTTGTATATCTTCTTGGGAAAATTGTCTGGTCAAGTCTTCTTCCCATTTTTTAATTGGATTGTTTCTTTTTATTGTTGAGTTATATGAATTATTTGTATAATTTTAATATTAGGCCCTGATCAAAGGCATTCTCTTCATATATTTTCTCCCATTCACTTGGTTGCTTTTCTGTCTTGTTGATGGTTTCTTTTGCTGTGCAGACGCTTTTTGATTTAGTATAGTCTCTTTCATTTATTTTTGCTTTGACTTCACTTGCATTTGAGGTAAAATTCACAAAATCTTCTCTAAATCCATGATCCATAAATTTAGTACCCATGTTTTCTTCTATGCCATATATTGTTTCAGATCTTATATTCATGTCTTTGTTCCATTTTGCATTAATTTTGATGTATAGTAAGAGATAGTAGTCTAATTTCATGTTTTTTTGCATGTGGTTGTCCAGTTTTCCAATCACCATTTATTAAAAAGGCTTTTTTCCTTCATTGTGTATTTCTAGCCCCTCTGTTGAAAATTATTCTAACACACACACACACACACACACACACACACACACACACACACACACACACACGGGATTGTCTCTGAACTCTTAATTCTGTTCCATTGCTTTATGTGTCTGTTTTACTGCCAATACCATGCTATTTTCATTATTGTCACTTTATAGTGTAATTTGAAGTTAGGCAGAGTGATACATCTGGCTTTGTTCTTTTTTCTTAGGTTCACTTTGGCTATTCCAGGTTATTTGTATTTCCATATAAATCTGATAATTTTTTTATTTCTTTTAAAAATGCCACTGGGGTTTTTATGAAGATTTCACTAATTCTGCATAATGCTTTAAGTAATAAGGTCATTTTAACTATGCTCATTCTTCCACTCCATGGACATGGAATATCTATTTTTCGCATCTTCATTAATTTTTTTAAATAATGTCATAGGTTTTATTGTGTAGGTTCTTCGTATGC
Source organism: Cynopterus sphinx (assembly GCA_030015415.1). Taxonomy (NCBI): domain Eukaryota; kingdom Metazoa; phylum Chordata; class Mammalia; order Chiroptera; family Pteropodidae; genus Cynopterus; species Cynopterus sphinx. The sequence goes on from CM057388.1 coordinate 40,431,215, forward strand.
TTCATTAGGTTTATTCCTAGGTATTTTATTATTTTTGTTGCAATTATAAAAATAATGTTGCTTTTATGTCTTTTTGTGAAAACTCATTGTCAGAGTATCAGAATGCTATGGATTTTTGAATATTGATTTTTTTGTATTCTGAAACTTCACTGTATTTTTCTGTTTCTAATAGTTTTTTTTAGTAGAGTATGGTTTTATATAAAGAGAGTCATGTCATCAGCAGTAAGTGACAAATTGACTACTTCATTCCCTAGTTGGATACATTTTATTTCTTTCTCTTGCCCAATTGCTCTAACTATAACTTTCAATACAATATTGAATAACTGTGGTAATAGCAGACAGTCTTGAATTACTCCTGAACTTAGACAGATGGTTTTTAGTTTTGTATTACTAAGGATGACGTTAGTTAACAGTCATATATGGCTTTGATTATTTTGAGGTACTTTCCTTCTATACCCATTTTATTAAGTGTTTTAATCATAAATGGATGCTATATATTGTCATATACTTTTTCTGCACCTATCAATATAGTCATATGATTTTTATTCTACATTTTGTTTATGTGATGTTTCATATTAACCTATTTGCATATGCTAAACCATTCCTGTGCCCTGTAATGAAGCCCACTTGATCATGATATATAGTCTTTTTAATGAGTTTTTGTATTTGATTTGGTAATATCTTATTTAGGATTTTTGCATCTGTGTTGATAAGATATTGATCTGTAGTTTTCTTTTTTTATGTTATCTTTACCAGGTTTTAGTATTAGGGCAACTGATCTCATAAAATACTTAAAGAAATATTGCCTCTTTTTCAATGTTTTGGAAGAGTTTGAGAAGAACAAGTATTAAATCTTCTTCGAATGTTTGGTAGAATTCACTAGTGAAGCCAGCAGGTACTGGAATTTTACTTTGGGAAAGGTTTATGATGGTTGTTTCAACTTCCTGACTGTTTGTCAGTTTATTTAGATTTTCCAGGTCTTCATGACTCAGTCTAGGAAAGTTGTATATTTCTAAGAATTTGTGCATTTCTTCTAGGTTATTAAATTTGTTGGCATATAGTCTTAAATAGTATTCTTACATGATCTTTTTTATATTGGTGGTAACTTCTCTTTCATTTCTGATGTTGTTTATTTGTGTTTTTTTCTATTTTTTTCTTAGTGAGTCTAGCCAGGGATTTGTCGATATTCTTAATATTCTCAAAGAACCTGCTATTTGTTGCATTAATTTTTTCTGTTGTCTTTTGTTCTCAATTTCATTTAATTCTGCTATAATTTTGATTATTTCCTTCCTCCTGCTGACCTTGGGCTTCATTTATTCTTTTTTTCTAGTTTTTGAAGATTTAATGTTAGGTTATTTGCTTGGGATTTTTCTTGTTTGTTGAGATAGGCCTGTAATTTCATGAATTTCTTCTTATAACATTTTTGCTGTATCCCAAAAGTTTTGATATATTGTACTTTCATTTTCGTTTGTTTCTATATATCTCTTGATCTCTCCTTTTATTTCTTCTATGATTCAGTCATTTTTTAGTAGTATGTTGTTTAATCTCCACATATTTGTGGTTCTTCCTACTTTCTTTTACAGTTGATCTCCAGCTTCAAAGCTTTATGGTTATAGAATATGCTTGATATGATTTAACTCTTCTTAACTTTGTCAAAACTAGTTTTAAGTCCCAACATATGGTCTATCTTGAGAATGTTCCATGTGCACTAGAGAAGAATGTATAATTCTGATGTTTTGGTATGGAACATTCTGTAAATGTTGATTATGTCTAACTGATCTAAAGTGTCATTTAAGGTTGATATCTCCTTTTTGATTTTCTGATTGGAAGATCTATCCATAGCTGTCAATGAGGTATTTATGTCCCCTACGATAACTGTGTTTATATCAGTTTTTCCCCTTAGTTCTGTCAGTAGTTTCTTTATATATTTTGGTGCTCTCTAATTGGAAGCATATATAGTGATGTGTTATGCTTTCTTGATGTATGGTCCCCTTTATCATTATAAAGTATCCACCATTGTCTCTTGTTTCCTTTTATATCTTGAAGTCTATTTCATCAGATATAAATATGGCTACATCCACTTTTCTCTGGATGTCATTTGCTTGGAGTATCATTTTCCATCATTTCACTTTGACTTTATATTTGTCCTTGCAGCTGAGATGTGTCTCTTGAATGCAGCATATGATTGGGTTTTGTTTTTGATCCAATCTGCTACTCTGTGCTTATTTATTGTTAAGTTCAGTCTATTTGCATTTATGGTGATTATTGAAATATAAGGTTTTCCTATAGCCATTTTATCTTTTGTTTTCTGGTAGCTCAGTGTCTCCATTGTTTTTTCTTCTGTGTTTCTGTTATTTTAATTTGATGGTGTTCTATGATTTTTCCCTCTGTTTCCTCTTATTTTACATTATGTGTTTCAGTTCTGGATTTTTGCATGTGTGGTTACCATTAAGTTTATGTAAAGGGGAGTACGGTTTTACAGAAGTGCAATCTTGAACTCTCTGTCATGTTGCATATTTCTATGTCTTTAAATTTATTTTCTCGATATTTTTCATTTTCTTTCTAAGTTGCTTTGTGACTTTGGTTGCTCATGGTGTTTTATGAGATATTTCTCTGCCTAGGCATTAATGGATTTGTATTCTACTTTTAGAAAAGAAAAAAAATTATTTTATAGTGATCTTTCTTTAACAGGTTGATAAAAACAAATTTGTTTGTTTGTTTGTTTTTTCTAGTCGGTTGTGCCCAAGCCTCCTGCACTGCCCAAGCCTCCTAGATCTTTACTTTGAGGTTAAAAATGCCCTTTGGGGAAGGTGGATAGAATTGAAGGTAGTCAAATATTTTGTGATGAAAGGAAATTTAATTATGGGTGATGATCACACACGCAATATACAAATGATGTATTATTGAATTGTACACTAAAACCTTTTTGATTGTATTAACCAATGTTACCCTATTCATTTTATTTTAAAAAGAAAGAATGCAGCACTGTAAAAAAAATGTCCTTTATTTTCTGAGGAGGTGTGAGTTTCCTCTGTAATCAGGTCACCTCTTTCCCAGAGCCCCACCCACATGGGAGAATATGGAGAGGTCTGAGCCTCTGAAAAGGCCCTGAAGTCTTAGTATTGCCCCAACAGTAAGATGTGATGCTCAGTTGCTTCCTTCTGAAACAGCCTGACTGGGTGGAGGTGGGGTATATTGGGAGAGGCCAGGGTGTGTATGACTTTTCCTTTCAGCAATGCTGGCCCTCAAGTTTCATTTGCCTTGCTTCTATATCAGTACCCCTGGTTATTGGGATTGGCTGCAGTGTGGATTTCAGTTCTGGATGCTGTAAATTCCCCTGTGGCTCAGGGTTAACTCTGGGAGGCTACAGGATGGGGGAGGTGGCCAGGCTCTGTGACTCAGCTTTCTGCCTTCCAATGGCAGTAGCTAAGACACAGCTGCCACCCCTTCACACCTAACCTCTGCCATGCTCTCTGCTCTGATAACTGGATTCCACTGGTTTGAATATGTTGATCACTCAAGCAGGGCCTTTGGGGCCTCAAAGTGCCAAAATATCACCACATAATTCCTTCTTACCTCTCATTTTGCAGGGAGCTCCAGGCTGCATTCAGCAGCACCTGTCTTTGATTTTCTTTCCCTTTTCTCCTCATTTTCTTACATGATTGAACCAACTTCACATACTCTGAAGATCTCTTAGAGATCTTGTGTGCAGGTTGGGTGTTATTTGTTAGATTGGATGTGTTAAGCTTATAATTTCAAGGGGAGAAATCAAGGGAAATCTTTCATGTTGCCATTATTCTGACATCACTTGAATATGTCTTCTCAAATTAGTGTTTTGCACTTTTCTAGATATATCCCCAGAGATAAATTAATGGATCCTTCTTTTTCTTTTACTATAGCTTTTGTTTTAAAGTCTGTTTTGCCTGGTATAAGTATTGCTACCTTAGAGTTGTTTTCTTTTATTTCCATTTGTATGAGATATATTTTTCCACCCCTCTACCTTCAGTCTTTGTGTGCCTTTCAATCTGAAATGAGTCTCTTATATGCAGCATATGTAAGGGTCTTGTGTTCTTATCCAATCAGTCACTCTATCTTTTGATTGAAACATTTAATTCATTTACATTAAAAGTAATTGTTGATAGGCTTCCAGTCAGATGATAGAATGGTAAATGCTGTGCTTCCTCCCCTCACAACCACATCGAAGTTACAACTACAGAATAGCCATCATTGGGAGTTGCCTAAAGTCCAGCTGAACAGAAATCCTACAACTAAGGACATAGAAAAGAGGCCACCTTGAGACTGGTAAGAAGGGCAGAAATGTGAAACATCCAGTACCACACCTGAGTGTGGTGGCTAAAAATCGGGAGGTATATCTAGGCTGCAGAGGTCCCTCCCAGATTAGTGAGGTGTCTGAATCCCACACCAGACTTTCCAGGCCAGAGTTCCAGTTCCAGAAAGAGAATTCTCCACAACTTCTGGTTGTGAAAGCCAGTAGAGGTCATGGCTGAATGAGACAAAGGGCTGTAGTTGTCCTGGGCATCTCTCTCTTTTTTTTTTATTAATGCCACACTTTTATGTGATAAAAAACACAAAACATAAAATTTACCTATTATAACCACTTTTAGTGTACAGTATAGTAGTGTTAACTAAATTCACATTATAACACAACAGATCTCTAGAAATGCTTTGTCATGGAAAACAAAAATCTATACCCATTGAACAACTTTATTTTTCCCTCCCCATAATTCCTGGCAACCATCATTTTACTTTATATATCTAAGAAGTTGACTATTTTTGATATCTCATAAGTGAAATCATGTAGTATTTGTCCTTCAGTAAATGGCTATTTCACTCAGCATAATTTCCTCAAAGTTCATCCATGTCATAGCACTTGACAGGATTTCTTTCTTTTTCAAGGCTAAATATTGTTCCATTGAGTGCTTATCACCCAATTTCTTTACCCATTCATCTGCCAATGGACATGTAGGTTACTTCCATCTCTTGGCTATTGTGAATATGCAATAAACATGGGTATGCAAATACTTCTTTAAAATCCTGTTTCAATTCTGTTGGATATATATCCAGAAGTAAGAATTCTTGGTCATCTAGTAATTCTATTTTAAGATTTTTGAGGAACTTCCATAGTGTTTTCCATAAAGTTTGCATCATTTTACATTCCCACCCACAGTCCAGGCATCCCTCTTGGAGGGCCAGAACATGAACATACTTGCTGACAGTTTCAATCACTATGAGCTCCAGTGCTGGGGTAGCAGTTTGAAAGGTTCCAGGGACATACATGGAGGAATTGAATGGTTAGGATTTAGGGCAAGTGCTGGAGGGGCAGCTTTCTCCTAGACAGAAGTACTGGTAGAATCCATTCTTTCTTCGTAGAGTCCTCCACTGTCACTGCATGCAGACACAGGCAGTAGCTATATCTAAGTCTCCATCAACCTGGCTAACACTGGTTGCACTGCCCTGATGATTCCCTCAGCCATGCTCTCACCCAAATTGAAGGGCCACCCAAGCTGCTTCCAATGACACTTCTATATAAACAGCATTTCTTGGCTTATGCTGTGGACTTTCCTAAAATGTCTTAAAGTTTCACAAACCCCAAACAAACAGCATTAGGCCTCAGCATGTCCTGTACCTATTGTTGAGAAGCCCAAAGCCCGGCACTAGAGGCAGGCAATCTCAGTTTATAACTTGGCCTTTCCAGGCACCTCAAAACCCAGTGTGCTCAATGACCATCTGAGGATCACTTGATGGCTCATGCCAGGTGACATTAGGCAAACATTGGTGGTTGAACTGACCCTTGGTGGGGCCCCTTCCTTGAGACTCCAGAGCTGGCATGCTTAGTTGCTATGTTAGGACAAAGACAAAACACTACTTGGGGCTGCATCTGAGGATGACACACTCAAAGGGAAAACGTAGCAGACAGTTGAGTCCTTTTAAAGTGAATCCTGTTCCATAGGGTAAGCCTCTATACAACTGCTCCTCAACTGTACTCACCATCTAGTCCTCAAAACCAATCAGCATAAGGGTCAAACCCTCCCATTCTTGATGTGCAAACAGCAACCAAGTCTCAACTGCAACAGGAGGGCACACGCAGCCTATATAAGACATACCTGAGCTCAGGTGACCAAGAAAGTACACCACTGGGCCACACAGGGCAACTACTATAGAAGACCAAAGACATAGGAGCCCTAGCTAATACATAGAAACAAACACAGGGAGGCAGCCAAAATGGGAAGAAAAAAAGCAGGAACCATATGAAAGAATGGAACAGAGATCCAGAAATAATGCAGTGAAGTAATTTAAAAGAAGCATAATTCAAAACATTGGTTATAAACATGCTCAATGAATTTAGGGGAAGTATAGAGGAACTTAGTGAGAATATTAACAAAGAGATAAAAAAAAAACATAAAATGGAAATGGAAATTGTAAAAGGAAACCAGTCAGAAATGAAGAGTACACATGCATGAAGAGTGTATTAGAGGGAATCAACAGAGTGGAGGAAGAAGAGAATCAAAACACTGTTATAGAGGATGGGGAAGCCAAAGACAACCAATCAGAATGGCAAGAAAGAAGTAACCAAGAATGTAATAATAATTTAAGGAGCCTATGAGATAAAATTAAGGGTAACATTTATGTTATAGAGGTACCTAAAAAAGGAGAACAAGAAGTTGAATATATATTTGAAGAAATAATGATGAAAAACTTCCCTCACCTGGTGAAGGAAATAGACATATAACCCCAGGAAGCTCAGAGAGTCCCAAGAAATTGGAACCCAAAGAGGCCCACACCAAGGCACATCATAATTAAAATTCCAAAGGTTAAATACAAAGAAAGAATCTTAAAAGCAGCAAAAGAAAAGCAGTTAGTTACCTAAAAGTGAGTGCCCATAATACTGGCAGCTGATTTCTCAAAAGAAACTGCAAGACAGAAGGGCTTGGCACAAAATATATGACCTGATGAAAACCCAGGATCTACAACCAAGAATACTTTATCTAGCAAAGCTATCACTTAGAGTTAAGGGACAGATAAAGAGCTTCCCAGACAAAAATAAACTAAAGGAATTCATCAACACCAAGCCAGTGCTACAGGAAACGGAGGAACTTTTTTTAAGAAGATAAAATATGTATCAAAATCAGGAATAAAAGAGTAGTAATAACTATGTATGTATCAATGACTACCTCAAATGGAAAAGAATTAAGTGCTCCAACCAAAGGTTAGGATAAAAGAGTTGATAAGAAAACAAGACCCCTACATATGCTGCCTATAAGAAACTCACTTCAGATTAAGAGACGTACACAGACTGAAAGGAAGGGGGTAGAAAAACATATTCCACACAAATGAAAATGAAAAAAAAAAGCTGAGGTAGTGATATTTGCATCAGATAAAATAGACTTCAATATGAAGGCTATAATAAGAGACAAAGAAGATCATTACTTAATGATAAAGGGATCGATAAATCAAGAGGATGTAACCCTATTAAACATATATGCACCCAACGTAGGAGTACCAGCATACATAAAGCAATTATTTACTGAAATAAAAGGAGAGATCAATAGTAATACACTCCTAGTAGGAGATTTTAACAACCCATTGACACCAAGGAACAGATCTTCCCAGCAAAGAATCAACAACGAAACAATGGGCCTAAAAGACACACTAGACCAGATGGATTTTTTAGATATTTTCAGAGAATTTTACACCAAAAAAGCAAAATATACATTCTTCTCAAGTGCATATGGAACATTTTTCAGGATAGACCACATGTTAGGACACAAAACAAGTGTCAATAAATTTAAGAAGATTGAAATTATATCAACTATCTCCTCTGATCACAATGGTATGAAACTAGAAATCAACTACAAGAAAAAACTAGAGAACACACAAACACTTGGAGGCTAAATAACATGCTACTAAACAATGAATGGCTTATTAATGAGATCAAGGAAGAAGTCAAAAGATACTTAGAGACAAATGAAAATGAAAACACAATGATACAAAATGTATGGGGTACAGGGAAAGCAGTTTAAAGAGGGAGATTTACAGCAATACAGGCCTACCTCAAGAAATAAGAAACAGCTCAAATAAACAATCTAACATTACACTTAAAAGAACTAGAAAAAGAACAGCAAACAAAGCTCAATTTGAATTGAAGGAAGGAAATAATAAAGATCAGAGTGGAAATAAATGAAATAGATCTAGAAAAACAATACAAAAGATTAATGAAACCAAGATCTGGTTCTTTGAAAGGATAACAAAATTGACAAACCAATAGCTAGATTTATCCAAGAAAAAGTGAGAGGATGCAAATAAATAAAATCAGAAATGAAAGAAGAGAAATAACTACAAACTCCACAGAAATACAAAGAATCATAAGAAAATACCACAGTAATTATATGCCAACACCTGGACAATGTGGAAGAAATGGACACATTCCTAGAAATGTAATCTCTCGAGACTGAGTCAAAAAGGAACATAAAATCTGAACCAATCAATTAAAACTATTGAAATAGAAACAGTAATCCACTCCCCCCGTGTCTCCTTCCAAAAAAAATCCTGGACCAGATGGCTTCATAGGTGAATTTAACCAAACATTCAAAAAATTATCACCTATTCATCTCAAAGTATTTCAAAAATTTCAAAAGAAGAGAAGCCTCCCTGAACCTTTTTATGAGGCCACTATTACCTTGATTCTAAAACCAGACAAAGATATTACATTAAAAAACTATAGTCTGATATCTCTTATAAATATTGATGTAAAAATCCTCAACAAAATATTAGCAAAACTAATTCAAAAATATATTAAAAATTTCATACACCATGATCAAGTTGGATTTATTCCTGGGATGCAAGGTTGGTACAATATCTGTGAATCAATTATGTGATACACTACATTAACAAATTAAAAGATAAACACCATATGATCATATTGATAGATGCAGAAAAAGCATTCAAAATCCAGCATCCATTTACAATAAACACTCAGCAAAGTGGGAAGAGAGGGAACATACCTAAACATAATGAAGACCATATATGACAAACCCACAGCTAACATCAAATTCAGTGGGGAAAAGCTAAAAGCATTTTCCTTAAGATCAGGAATAAGACAAGGATGCCCACTTTCAGCACTCCTCTTCAACATTGTATTGGAAGTCTTAGCCACAACAATAAGACAAGAAAGAGAAATAAAGGCATCTGAATTAAAAAGGAAGAAGCAAAACGTTGGTTATTTGCTGATGACATGATACTATATAGAGAGAACACTAAAGATTCCACCAAAAAAAAAACTGTTAGAACTGATCAATGAATACAGTAAAGGAGTAGGTTACTAAATAAATATTCAGAAGTCCTTGACATTTTTATACACCAATGAAAAAGTTTCAGAAAGAGACATTTAAAAACAATCCCATTTACAATTGCATTGAAAACTATAAATACCTGGGAACCAAATTAACCAAAATGTTAAAAGACCTGTTCTCAGAAAATTATAAGTCATTGAAATAAAAACTGAAGAAGATACAAATAAATGGAAGCATATATTGTGCTCATCCGTAAGAAGAATCCACATCATTAAAATGGCCATACTACCCAAAGCAATCTAATGATTCAATGCAATCTGTTATAAAATAGCAATGGCATTTTTCAGAGAGATAGAACAAATAATCCTAAAACTTATATAGAACCATAAAAGACCCCTGAATAGCCACAGCAATCTTAAGAAAGAACAATATTGACCTTTGGAAACATTGTGGAGTTAGAAATGTCCCCAGATCACTCCCCTTGAAACAACAATGAGCTGAACATTTAAAACTCAACAACAACAACAACAACAACAACAACAACAACAACAACAACAACAAAAACACCCAAACTGCATGCGAGCATGTCTAAGCATGGGATCTACACATAAGACCTACCACAGGTCAGAACCCGGGAAGTCAGGAAGTAGACTGGGAGAAACAAAGAAGCTGCCACTCACAGCCAGAGCTCCCTGCAGGAGGAGGGGGACAGGAGAGGATGTGGCACATTCCCTGAACAACCCTGACAGCAGCAGCGCTCAGGGATCAGGGCAGAAAGCAGAAAAGTGGAGATAGCAGAGCATTGGAGACAGTAGAGAAGCAACAGTTTATTATTACCAGATGCAGCTACAAAACACGAAGCAGAGCCAGACCCTCCAACCTTCAACCCAGAGGACCCATCCCCCCATATTCTCCAATATAAACTCCACAGAGACCCAGGGGAATCTGAGCAAATGCTACCAAAACTGTTGCTAACACTAACAGTGACTGAAACTAAAGATAGTGAGGGTGATTTAATATCTATCAGAAAAATAAAAAGGCATTTTTAAAGATTTATATAAAGCAGGGATCCAAGAGGCTTAGATGCCAAAAACTGGGGGAAAAAGAAAAGCACCTTCTTTGCAGCAGGATAAAGAGAGACGAGACCTTTATGTAATAAATCTTCCTTCTGAAAAAAAATATATATTTTCATTAATGGTCAGAAAATAAGCTTACAGACATAGAAATATGCAACTTAAATGACAGAGAATTCAGGATGGTAATTCTGAAAAAATTCAGTGAGTTCAAAAATGAGTTAAATCAATAATTTCAGGACAGAAAAACAACTAGATGAACAGAGAAAGGAGAATGAAAGCCTCAACAAAAATAGAATAGAATTTCTTGAGATAAAAAACACACTGTAAGAGATGAAAAAATGAAATAGCAAACTTGGGAAATAGAGTGGACCAAATGGAGGAAAGGATCAGTGATATTGAAGACAGAAATCTATAAATCAATCAGAAGGAAGAAGAGAGAAAACAAAGAATGAAAAAGAACGAGAGAGAAATACAAAAAAAGTTGATACTATCATGAGAGGAAACAAGAATATTGGGCATTATTGAAGGGTAGCAAAAGTAGCAGGGATTAGAAAGAATTTTCAGACAAATAGTGGGCGAGAATGTCCCAAATCTAAGGAATGAGCTGGAGCTTGGAATTCAAGAAGTCAACAGAACACTTAATTATCTCAACACAAAATGACCTTCACCAAGACACATTATATTAAAGTTATCAAAAATCAATAATGAACACAGAATTCTCAGGGCATCCAGGGATAAGAAAACGGTAACATATAAAGGTAAACCCATTAGATTATCATTGGACTTCTCAGCACAGACCTTACAAGGCAGAAAGGAATGGAATCAAATATTCAAACTATTAAGTGAAAGGAACTACCAGCCAAGAATAATGCATCCAGCTAAGCTCTCCTTTACATATGAAGGAGAGATTAAGATCTTTTCAGACATACATAAATTGAGGGAATTATCCAGTACAAGGTCTGCACTACAGGAAATAATGAAAGGGTTCAGCTCACCTAAAACCAAATGAAAATATATATCTATATTTAGGAGTAAGGTGCCTAGCAGGCTGATAGAAGCAGAGGAGTGTAACTCATACTAGGAATAATGTATTATAAGCTTAAATAATAAGATAATTGTTACATCAAGATAATAATGAATGTTCAGCATACATAGGAACAAATTGAGATAACAATGGTTGAAAAGGGGAGGATTCAAAGATGCAAATTCACAAGGGGGATGGAGATAAGGCACATGTCAAAGAAAAGTTTTATACACACACACACAAACACACACACACACACATATATCTTTTATATAAATAACTATTATTTACATATTCATAATGATAACCACACCCTAAAGATTCAGAACTAAAGTATATAACATAAAACAAGAAGAACCAGAAGCAAAACCCACAAAAACCAACAAAAATAAAGAAAACAGAAACACAAGGACAAGGAAGCAATGGAAACACCAAGCTACCAGAAAGCAAAACATAAAATGGCTACAAGGAGACTTCATATTTTAATAATCACCCTAAAGGTAAATGGACTGAACTCACCAATAAAAAGGCACGGAGTTGCAGAATGGATCAAAAAAACAAAACCCAACCATATGCTGCTTACAGGAGACACATCTCAGTTCCAAAGACAAACGTAGACTCAAAGTGCAAGGGTGAAAAATAATGTGTCAGAAAATGGAATTCAGAGAAAAGCATGAGTATCAGTACTAATATTGGACTAAATAGATTCAAAATAAAAAAGGTAAAGAAAGATACTGAGGGACACTTGATAATGATAAAGTGAATCATACACCAAGAAGAGATAACACTTATTAATATCTATGCTCCCAATCAGGGAGCCCCAAAATATATAAAGCAATTACTATCAGAAGCGAAAGGGACAAACAGACCAAAACACTATCATAGTAGGATACCTAAATACTCCACTGTTGGATATGAACAAATCATCAAAACAAAATCAACAAGGAAATATCCTTAAACGACACATAAGACCAACTGGACTTCATTGACATTTATAGAGTCTTTCATCCCAAAGCAGCTGCTTATATACATGCTTCTATAGTGCACATGAAACATTCTCAAGGATGGACCACATACCAGGGCACTGTGATAGCCTCAAGACATATAAGAGGACCTAAATAATATCAAACATATTCTCTGATCATAATGCTTTGAAGCTAGAGATCAACTGTAAAAGGAAAGTGGGAAGGACAAATATATGGAGATTAAACAACATGCTACTGAAGAATGACTGGGTCAGAGAAAAAACAAAAGGAAAGATCAAGAGATACACAGAAGTGAATTATAATGCTATTACAATATATTAAAACTTGGGAAACAGCAAAAGTGTTAATAAGAGGAAAGTAAGTTCACATCATTATAGGTCTACCTCACAAAACAAGAATGAGCCCAAATAAACTACCAAATACTTTCTCTTAAATAACTATACAAAGAACAAATGAAGCCTAAAGTCAGCAGAAGAAAAAAAAAATATATTAAAATTTATAGCAGAATTAAATGAAATTGAAAAAAAAAAGAAAAAAGAAATGGAACAAAGAGCTGGTTCTTTGTGAAGGTGAATAAAATTGACAAACTCCTGGCTAGACTCATAAAGAAAAAAGAGAAAAGACACAAATAAATAAAATCAGTGGTGAGAGAAGAGAAATGTTGACAGACACTGCAGAAGTACAAAAGATCATACCTGAATACTATGAGTTTAAAACACCAAATTTAATAACAGAAGAAATGGACCAGTACTTAGAAAATACAAACTTCCTAGATTGAATCAAGAACTGAAAAATCCAAATAGACCCATCAACAGTATGGAAGTCTAAACAATCACCAAAAATCTACCAAAAAGTAAAAGTCCAGGATCAGATGGCTTCACCAGTGAATTTTACCATACATTCAAAGAAGATTACCTAGTCTCCTAGAACTCTTCCAAAAATTTGAAGAGGAGGCAATATTTCCCAACTCATTTTAGGAAGCCAATATTACCCTGATACCAAAACCCGGAAAGGATAACACACAGAAAAGAAAACTACAGACCAATATCTCTCATGAATACAGATGTAAAAGGACTAAATAAGGTATTGTGAACGAAATACAGCAACATATTTAAAAAGAATATACACCACGATCAAGTGGGCTTCATCCCAGAAGCATGAGGATGGCTCAACATACACAAATTGATTATTGTGATACACCATGTAAACAAGTTAAAAAATAAGAATCATATGATCATATCAATAGATACAGAACAAGCATTCAACAAGATACAGCATCCATTAATGATCAAAACACATAACAAAATTTGTATAGAAGGAAATTACCTTAATATAATAAAAGCCATATATGACAAACCCTTAGCCAAGAGCATACTTACTGGTGAAAAACTAAAAACCTTCCCTCTAAGATCAGGAACAAGGCAAGGCTTTCCACTATTGCCACTGTTATTCAATATAACACTGCAAGTCCTAGGGAGTGCAATCAGACAAGGGAAGATATAAAAAGTATCCAAATAGGAAACAAATAAGTCAAACTGTCACTATTTGTGGATGGCATGATTCTCTATATTTAAAAACCCTAAACACTCCACAAGAACACTACTAGAAACAAGAAGCAAATACAGTAAAGTTTCTGGATTCAAAAATCAATGTTCAAAAATTCATAGCCTTCCTATACTCTAATAATGAAGTGTCAGAAAAAGAATTGAAAAAAATCACTCCTTTTGCAATTACAACAAAAAGAATAAAATACCTAGGAATAAATTTAACAAAACATGTGAAGGACCTATATAATAAAACCTATAAGACTGTATTAAAATAAATTGATGAAGATACAAAGAAATAGAAAGATATTCCATGTTATTGAATTGTAAGAATCAACATAGTTAAAATAACCTTACTACCTAAAGCATTATACAAATTTTATGCAATCCTCATGAAAATCCCATCAGAAATTTTTAAAGAAATTTAACAAAAAATCATCAAATTTGTATGGAAGCACAAAAGACTCTGAATTGCCTACGCCATTCTGAAAATAAAGAATGAGTCTGGAGGCATCATTCTGCCCAACTTCAAGTTATACTACAAAGTAACAGTAATCAAAATGGCATGATATTGGCAGAAAAACAGAAACACTGACCAGTGGAAAAGAATTGTGAGTCCAGAAGTAAACCCAAGTTTATATGGTCAAATAATTTTTGACAAAAGAGCCATAAACATACAGTGTAGAAAGGAAAGCCTCTTCAATAAATGGTGCTGGGAAAACTGGAAAGCCAACTGCAAAAGAATGAAACTAGAGAATGAAATTAGACTTTTGTCTATTAACACACACCAGAATTAACTCAAAATGAATTAAGGACCTGAATAAAAGGCCTGAAGCAATCAATTGCATAGAAGAAAACATAGGAACTAAACTCAAGGACCTTGGTCTTAAAGAGGATTTTATGAATTTGACCTCAAGAGCAAGGGAAGTCAAAGCAATGATAAATAAATGGGACTACACCAAACTAAAATGTCTCTGCTCAGCAAAAGAATCTGTCAACAAGGTAAAGAGATAACCATCTGAATGGTAAAGTATATTTTCAATCAATGCTTTCAATAAGGGCCTAATAGCCAAAGTATACAAAGAATTAATACAACTCAATAACAACAAAAAAACAAAATGCAGTCAAATAATGGGCAGAGAACCTGGACACTTCTCCAAAAATACATATAAATGGCCAACAAACATATGAAAAGATGCTCAACATCACTAGCTATTAGGGAAATGCAAATTTAAAAAAAAACAATGAAATACCATCTCACACTTACTAAAATAGCTGTTATCAACAGGTCAAGTAATAATGAGTGTTGGAGAGAATGTGGAGGAAAAGGAACCCTCATAAACTGCTGGTGGGACTGCAAATTCATACAGCCACTGTGGAAAACAGCATGGAGGTTCATCAAAAAAAAAAATGATTTACCATATGATCCAGCAATCCCTCTACTGTGTATTTATCCCAAAGACTTGAAAACTTCTATCTGAAAAGATATTTGCATACTGATGTTCATAGCAGCATTATTCTCTGTGGCTAGGACATGAAGCAACCTAAGTATACTACAATAGATAATTGGATAAAGGAGATGTGGAATATATACAATAGAATATTACTCAACCATAAGAACAGATGAAACACTGCCATTTGCAACAACATGGATGGACCTCAAGATAATCATGCTAAACAAAATAAGCCTGACAGAAAATGTTGAAAACCACATGATATCACTTGTATGTGGAATATAAACCTAAAAGCAACAAATGAACAGAACAAATAGGGACTCATGAACATGGACAATAGACTAGTGTTTACCAGAGGGTGGGGTGGAGTGGGGAGAACAGAGATAGATAAGGTCAGAAGGGTCAAATATGTGGTGACAGAAAGAAATCTAACCATGGGCAATGTACACACACACTGTATGTGTGTCTGTGTGTGTGTGTGTGTGTGTGTGTGTGTGTATGCCTTACTGCTAAATTGTACACCTGAAACATTGGATTTCATTAACCAATGTCTACATAATTAAAAAGAACATTAAAAATAATAAATTAAAATGTAAAAAAAAAGCACAATATCACTTTATACCTATCAAAGTGGCTAAAATAAAAACCAGTGACAACACAAAATGATGAAGATGTGGAGAAACTGTATTTCACATACATCATTTTAGGCATGTAAAATTATTTAGACATTCTGGAAGATAGTTTAATAGCTTCTCAAACACCTAAACCTGTAAAGTTTTATGACATGATGATTTCAAGTAATTATTCTGGAGATAAGTAACCCTGTGTTTACACAAAAACCTATACAAATGTTCATATCAACTTTATTTTTATTGTGTAAAAACTTTAATCAACCCAAAAACCCTTCAATAGGTGAATGAATAAACAAACCATGGTACACCCATATCATGGAATACCACCTAGCAATAAAAAGGTACAAACTATTAACACATGCAGTAACTTGGATGAATCTCAGGGGCAATATGCTAAGTGAAAAAAAGTCAACCTCAAAAGGTTACAAACTATATGGTTACATTTGCATAACATTCTTAAAATGACAAAATTAAAGTGATAGCAAAGAAATCAGTGATACCATGTATTAGGGACGGTAGAGGAAGTAACTATAGACACAGCACTAGAAAATTTGTGCTAGTGGAACTGTTCTTTATACTAATTGTGGTGTTTGTTAACAAGTCTATACATATAAAATGTCATAGTACTTGTCATGTAATAAATTATCTCCCTTCAAATCTCATATATTGAACCCTCAATCCTTCAAAATGTGACTGCATTTGGAGATAGGGCATTTAAAGAGGTGATTAAGTTAAAATGAGGCCATTAGGATGCACCACAAACTAATCTGACTGTTGTTTTTATTATATTAGGACACACTGAGAGATGCAAACACATGTAAAGAGCCAGAAAGAGTGCTTCTGTCTGCAAGTCAAGGAGAGAGTCCTCAAAATGAAAGCAACAATGACAACACATTGAGTTTGTACTTCTAGCTTCCGGAAGTATAAGAAAATAAATTTCTGTTGAATAAGCTACCCAGTCTGTGGTATTTTGTTATGGCAGCCCTAGCAAACTAATACAGCACTATACACCAAAATGAAATTAGTACATATAAAAACTAGTGAAATAGAATAAGACTATATTAATCTTCTTGAGCTTCCATAACAAAATATCAGATTTGGGTGGCTTAAACAACATAAATTTATTTTCTCATAAGATTAGAGGCCAGGAGTTAAAGATCAAGGTACCAGAGTTTGTTTCTTCTGTAACCTCTTTTCTTGGCTTGTATACAGACAGTTTCACTCTGTGTCCTCACATGGCCTTTCTTCTGTGTGCACATGGAGCTGGAGGGGAGAAGGGGAGAAGGGTAGTGAGGAGAGGGAGGGAAAAAGAGGGAGAGAATGGGAGACAGACCTGATGTTTCTTCCTCTACTTATATGGATACCAGTTCTGTTGGAATAGTTCCCTGCCTTAATACCTCATTTAACCTTAATTATCTCCCTAAAAGCCCTATATCCAAATATGGTCACATTGAGGGTTGTGGCTTCAACATATAAATGCGGATGGACACAGTTCAATCCATAGTATTGTACCAATGTCAACTTCTTGATTTTGAAAATGTACATTGTTGATATAAAATGATGTTATCATTGGGGAAAGTTGTATGAAGGGTACATAGGAACTCTGTACTATTTTTTCAACTTCTTATGAGTCAAATTATTTCAAAATAAAATGTTTAAAACAAAACAAAGTAAAAGAAATCGGTATTTTAAGAAGTCCTGCAGTATACAAGTTATTGTCGTGACTCTTTCCATACCACAGAAGAACCAGGACAGGTTAGATCCTGACTTCACAATTTACTAGCTCTGCAACCTTCAGCAATTCACCTAAATTTTCTGAGCCTCATTGTCTATATCCTTTAATAATCATTGTATGCAGGGCAGAGCACTGCAAAAAGCATTGGAAGCCCTGGATCTATGCCAATATTTTCTGTCTCCCATTAACTTCTAGATAGGTTTTGAAACATCTCTTCCTTTACTTTAGTAAAATAGGGATGATCTCTAACCTGTCCTCTCTAACAAAGCTATAGTGAGGATCTAGGGTGGCAACGCCAGGCTTCTGTCTCACTGACATCCTCATATTGCTTTTAGCATTTTCTTCCCCAAATAGCAAAAATAAAAGACAAGGAGGGGTGAGAATTAAGAAACATGTAGAAAGGAGGAGGGGAGAAAGCTGCACGCCAGATGTTTTTTGAGTAATGAAGAAAGTGTGAGGTGAAGTAAGCGTTTGACAAAAATATTCAGAAAAAAGATTAATCACCATTTCAGTGTTCCATGTCCAAAGTGATTGTGTCTTTCCTTGTTTGGCTGGGTCTGAATTCAGAATTAGAGTAATCAGCTTTCTCATTAAAGCAAGATGGGATGGGGGTGGAGAGACAGATCTGAGCTCCTCTATGCTTGGCCACTAATAGAGGACAGATGGAAATGACTTGAATGCCCTTAAATAAAGCAGAAAGCAACTGAGAGGAAAATTGTTAAAAGAAAGTACATAAACAGTTTTACCACAAACTACCAGGTTCTGACTTGATGATAGGGGCATAAAACTAACTTTTCAGCTTGGTTTTAAGTGCCAAACAGTGGGTGTTGAAGTGCAAGAAGGACCAATCAACAGGCACAGTCACTTCCCACTGTTCAATATCTTTCCATGGCTTTTCACTACTCACCAGGAAAAGTCCAAACTCTTCAATGTTGAATGTGAGGTCTTCAGTAGACTGGCCCAAGCCTGCCTTCCAAACTTCTCCCTGACTGTGCCCGAGATCTATGAAATGAGATTAACCTATTGACAGCCCTTTCAAAAACAACATTTTTAAAAAAATGGCGCCGATACAAAGAGGCTCTATTCATTCCTCTGGCAACCAAATCAAAGTTTTGACAGAAACAACGAGCAAAAAGCAAGGAAGATCACCTGGGTTCTAGATGAACAAACCATACAACTAGGGAGAAAACTAAAAATTACCCTTCAGTGGCAGAAGGTAGGATGGGGCAAGGACATGAGGCTACCCAGTCCTGAAAGGCTGAGTGGGAGAAAGCAATAGCAGTGGCAGCACAAAGCTGCAGAGGCCTCTTAAAGAGGCCATGTTCATGAGTGAACTTTTGCAGTGATGGACCTGCAGGCTCTGAACACCAGCACCATTTTGGCTGCAAGAGGCAGCAGGGACTTACAGGGGAACACTGAGTTATTGGAGTGAGGGACAAAACAAGACTCATTTTGTACAGAAATGCTGTCAGTATCCATTGTTGTTCTGTCGAGTCCTCTCTACTCTCAGTGTGCAAACTTAGCCCCGCCATAGTTGAGACATTATCAAACTGGATAACAGAGGTCACTCAGCCCTGGGACACCACCTCCCCTGATTCGTGACCCACCCAAACCACATCAGGTGTGTCCTCACTTAGTGTGGTGCTCCTTGTAGAGCAGCATCTAGACTCACACTGGTGGCAGCTGGCCTGGGTTTCTGGTGTGGATTCTTGAGGCAACTATAAGCCCAGCATCTGTGGATTGCCTGTCAAATCTTAATAGGTGGCCACAAACACCACAAACGGGCAAAGGCTGGGGCACAGGACTGTGCCACTGAATACCTACCACACGAAGCCACACTAATCAGAACAGGAGACTTAAGACTTTTGCTTAGTACATAGAAATAGACACATAAAGGCAGACAAAATGGGAAGACAAAGAAGCATAAACCACATGAGACAACAGAACAGAGATCCAGAAATAATGGAGTCAAGCAGAAGCTAACAGAAGCTGGGCTCAAAACACAGGTTATAAAGATGCTCAATGGATTCACAGGAAGTGTAAAAGAATTCAATGAGAACTTTAACAAAGAGATAAAAAAATAACATAAAATGGAAATGGAAATTATAAAAGGGAACCAGTCAGAAATGAAGAACACATTATCTGAGATGAGAAGTATATTAAATGGAATATACAGAATGAATAAAGAAGAGGATTAAATAAACTATATAGAGGATGAGAAATTTAAGGACACTCAATCTGAATGGCAAGGAAAAAGAATGCAAGACCATAATAATAATTTAAGGAGCCTATGGGACACTGTTAAATGGGAAAACATTCATGTCGTAGGGGTACCAGGAAGAAAGAAAAAAAAAGATGTTGAAGAGCTATTTGAAGAAATAATGATGGAAAACTTCCCTAACCTGGTGAAGGAAATAGACATACAACCCCAGGAAGCTCAGAGAGTCCCAAGAAACTGGAACCCAAAGAGGCCCACACCAAGGCACATCATAATTAAAATTCCAAAGTTTAAATACAAAGAAAAAATCTTAAAAGCAGCAAGAGAAAAGCAGTTATTTACCTATGAGTAGTGCCCATAATACTGGCAGCTGATTTCCCAAAAGAAACTATGCAGGACAGAAGGGTTTGGCACAAAATATTCGACATAATGAAAACCCAGGATCTACAAACCAAGAATATTTTATCTAGCAAAGCTATCACTTAGAGTTGAGGGACAGATAAAGAGCTTCCCAGACAAAAATAATTTAAAGGAATTCATCAACACCAAGCCAGTGTTACAGAAAATGTTGGAGGGACTTCTTTAAGAGGAAAAAAAAACATGTATTAAAAACAGGAATAAAGAATGATAATAACTACATTCCTATCAACAAGTATCTCAAATGAAAAAGAATTAAGTGCTCCAACCAAAAGATAGGGTGACTCAGTGGATAAGAAAAAAAGACCCCTACATATGATGTCTACAAGAAATTCACTTCAGATTAAAAGACACAAACAGACTAAAAAGAAGGGGATGGAAAAAGATATTGCCTTGATGTACCTAGAAAGTATTGTGCTAAATGAAATGGGTTGGATAGAGAAAGACAAATACTGCATGATTTCACGTACACATGGAATCTAAAGAACAGAATAAACAACAACAACAACAGTGGAAATGAACTCATGGATACAGAGAATATTTTGAGGGATACTAGATGAGAATGGGATTGGGGGGACAAAAAAAGCCAAAGAGATTAAGAAGTACAAATGGATAGTTGAAAAATAGATATGGAGATATAGAATGTATCAAGGGGAAATTGTTAATAATGTTATAATAAATATGTAAGGGGGAAGAGAGGTACTAGATTTAGTGGGATGATCACTTTGTGAGTTATGTGGATTTCTGATCACTATGCTATACAACTGAAACTGGTATATTATTTTATGCCAACTATAATTTTTAAAAACTCATTGAATTTTGCAGTGTAAATAAAATCAACTGTCTATTATATATTTCAATAAAAATGGGGAAAATTTTTTTAAAAAACAGCTTTAGACTGGCAGTCATGTGACTTATGTTCAAGCCTTCACATTCCTATTAACTGGCTATGTAACCTTGAAAAAAAAACCTAACTTTTCTGAGCCTTAATTTCTTCCTCTGTGAAATGAGGATAATAATCCCCACCACAATAATATTGTGGGCTTTCTGTGGACACAAAAGCATATTGTAGATCACAACAGGTTTTAAGCCCTAGGTCTCTGTTAGTCCTGGCTGCAGCATTTTAATCCTCGAAATTTGATCAGTCTCAAATTTCTCCTACTTAGGAAAGAATTTGTGTGTAACCAGATGCTTCATTATTTGAGCCCCCTCTGAATCTTCACTAAAGATGTTCTATGAGAACCCTGGTATACTGTTAGTAGAAATGTAAATTGGTGCAACCACTATGGAAAACATTATGGAGGTACCTCAAATTTTTAAACTAGAACTATCCTACAATCCAGCAATCCTTCTGGGTATGTATGCAAAGAAATTTAAATAAGTGTCTCAAAGAGATATCTTCACTTCCATATTTATAACAACATTAGTCACTATAGCCAAGACATGGAAACAACCTAAGTGTCCATCAATGGGAAAATAGATAAAGAAAATGTATATGTGTACAAAGGAATATTATTCAGCCTTAAAAAGAAAGAAATCCTGCCATTTGTAACAACATGGATGAATCTGGAGGACATTGTGCTAAGTGACATAAGCCAGACACAGAATGACAAGTACCACATGATACCACTTGTATGAGGAATCTAAAATAGTCAAACCCATAAAAGCAGAGGGTAGAATAGTAGTTGCCAGGGGCTGGGGGTAGGGGGAAGTAGAGCGGTATTAGTCCAAGGCTATGAACTTTCAGGTACACAAGATGAATAAGTCTTAGAGTTCCTCTGTACAGCAGAAAGCCTGTAGTTAACAATAATGTAGTCTATACTGAAAATTTTGCTAATAGAGTAGGTCTTAGGTTAAGTATTATTACAAAATAATAATAAATAAATAAACAAGACAGGAGAAAACTATTGGAGGTAATATATAAATTTTTGTCTTTGATTGTGATGGTTTCATAGATGTGTATGTATCTCCAAACTCATCAAATGGTATATATAAATATATACAGCTTTTTGTATACTTAATAAGATGATTTATGAGAGTGTGTTCACATCTCTTTTGCCTCATCTCTCAGACAAAGTTCACCTCTACCTTCTCTATGTACTTTATATAAATTTCAATGGCTTCCACTAGTCACACTGTATTTTAAATATCTGCATATGGGCTTGTTTCCCCAACTAGATTATGAGATACTCAAAGGCAGGAATTGTGTCTTATTGAATTTAATATGCCCAACACCTAGAATGCAGTAAGTCTCAACAAGAGTATATAAAATTGGACTTCTTGATTGAAGGGCTCTTCAATAATTTGGGATAATATTAAACAAATGTAGAGTTCATTATAAAATCAATTACAATTAATCCAATTAATTTCAACAAAAATGGACTTAGAAAAAACTACATACAAGACACTAAGCTAAGAGGGTTAAATTTTCAGTTATAACTTATTAATAACATAAATAAGTTCCAGGGATCTAATGCACTCATGGTGACTATAGTTAACGATATTGTATTATATTGTATACTTAAAAGTTGCTATGAGTAGAACTTTAATTTTTTCACTATAACAACAACAATAAAAAATTTGTCATTATATGTATGCAATATACATATGTATGAAATCATCACATTATACATCTGAAGATTACCCAACGCTATATGTCAGTTTATTTCAATAATGCTGGAGAGAGAAAAAGTTAAATGATTGCAATCCTAGGTGACATCATAACTACACGTTCATGAGGGACTCAGACAAAATCACTTGGCTAAGTCACTTTCAAATTCCTGACCCACAGAAACTTTATAAAATAATAAATATTTATTACTTTTGAAGCCACTAAGATTGAGGGTACGTCATTATGCAGCCATAGTTAATTAGTGCCTATTAAATATATTAACATTTTTTCAAAGATTTTCTGCAAAATTATGAAAGAGGTTGATCAAGAAAGCAATTTTGGATGGTCAATCAAAATGGTGACATAAGAAGCTCCCAAGCTCCCCTCCCGCTATCCTGCTATGAATGCATTCAATGTATTGCTACATGCAAAATAATTTTTGCAGAAAGAGATCCAGAAACTCACTGAAAAACTCCTACACATTGGGTGAATGAGAAAATACCCACATCAAAAGGGTAGAAAAGGTCGAGACATACTCTCACCATAAATCTTACCCATAACACAGTACTATATAGTCAGGAGAAAACCCCCAACTCCCAGCTTCTCACTGAGCAGAAAAGGTTTGTACCTTATATCTAGTGAAGTACAGGCTCCTAGGCGAATGTCAGAGTTCAGTATATCTACCAATTTTACCCTTGGCCCACCATCTTTTATGTGAAACAATGGATTTTTGCATCTTTTAACTATTGTCACTCATTCTTTCTTTTATAAAGAAAATGGAGCTAATGATGAGAAAATCATATTCTGTGAAAGGAAGTCTGGTCCATAGGGTAGAAAAGGAAATTTTAACTTTGCACAGAGTTATGGCCAAAAGCAAACCTATAGAAGCATTAGGCTCATGAGAATTAAATTAGGGCACTAATTTGACCATCAGATGAGGAGACTCAAACCACCATGACAGGCCCCCAGAACCTCAAGGGAAAGCAAACTCATAATTTCTGAAGGAATCCCATTGCCATTTTGACCACCTCAAAATTTTCTTTCATCTTATCCCAATGCAAACATCAATTACCCTTTTCTCCAAATGAAAAATCTCATACTCCATATACCTTTCTTCTATTCTGCCCTATAATAATACACAAGCCCCAATCCTCTCAAGAGGCTAATATAATTCCACACTGCCCAGCTAAAGTGAAACAAGTCATTGAAGCTGTTGCAGACTATACTATAGGCATTTGGGGCTGCAGTCCTCACCTTCCCAGACCAGAGGAGGCTTTGAAAGAGCCTTGGAGACCTTGCTCAAAGGTGGCCTTCACACATGTCAGCTGATCTGGTCCTGGTGAAAGGTTCAGAGGAAGGGTGACACAGCCAAACAAAGCTAGTAAGTTCTTAACCATTGCCTTTGGTAATTAGAGACTGCAGCTCCTGGCTTGACATGTGAAAGAAATTAGAAAGAAATGGGAGTGGAAAAAAAAGATGAAAGTGCATGTAGAACAAGACAGTCCAACCCATAAAGTGGCAAAGGGAAATGCCTGATAACAGGGAAAACAGAGCTTTATTTAGAATGCTTCCCCACCCCTAGCCACAAGTTTTCAACATATTTTTGAGTCGTCCTCTACTGTGCAGGAAGAGCCACTACAAAAGAAAAAGGAGGCTCTATGTCTTTCAGTCTCAGCCAAACTCCTCTCATATAACTTCATATGCTATGAAATAGCAGCCAACTTTCAGAGAAAGTAAAAACTATACTGGCTCCTTCACTCTTTATCTATTTGCATGCCATTTGGGACCACTTCCCAAGTCCAGAGAGTTCACAGTAATTAAGGATAAAGAACTTGGGGACCTGGGAATTTTCAAATACCTCTGGTTTCAGATCCAGACCTGCTGCCTCCTGGGTAAGGTGAACAGACACACAAGTAACTTCAGGAACCCCTCTCACTCACCCCTCCCCTAAACCATCACCACTACTACCTATGAAATTACTCATGGAGGATGAAATGAGCATTCATTTCACAACTCAGAAATTTGGAGGAGTCTTTATGTACTCATGTCTCTGTCTCAAAAATATCTCTCTTAGCTAAGATGAACTGTACACCAGGTTTTCCACTGTAAAGTTCATATTTTCTTCTTTGTAATAATAAGTAATTTGTGGTAAGATTTTTTGAGTATATGTAAATATCCTATTCCCATCATACTTTCCCCCACTACTTTTAGCACTTATTGATGATTCTTGTCTGAATCAATAATTACTATGATAGTTTCAGAGTAGTTATTTTTCTAACTCTATGATTTCTTCTAAAACCAACATCATGGAGCTTCTGATATGATGCACAGAGAAGAACACAACATCACTTCTGTGACATTTCTGCCAAAATTCATATTCTTGATCTAATCATGAATAAGTATCAAATTGAGGGACATTTTACAAAATAACTGACCCGAACCCTTTAGAAGTGACAATGTCTTAAAAGAAAATACTGAGGAACTGTTCTAGGCTAAGGGAGACTGGAAGTAAAATGTATGATCCTGGATTGAATTCTGAAACAGGAGGGAGATATTGTTATAAAGGACATTATTGAAACAATTATCAGTATTTGAATATGGACAGTAAATTAGATAAAGATATTCTATAAATCTTAAATGTCCTGAATTTTACTGTGGTGATATATGAAAATGTCTTATATTTAGGATATACACACTAAAATATTTAGGGGTGAGGCATCAGAAAATCTGCAACTAACTCTCAAGTGATTTAGAAATAATAAAAAATGATTAAGATTATAAAAACAGAGCAAGTGTTAATGTGGCAGAATGTGAACAGTTAATAGATATAAATGAAGAATATATGGGAGTTCTTTGCATTATTGCAAAACATTTCTATGAGTTGAAATATTTGCAAAATTAAGGTATATACAGTGATTATATACTATTGCACAGTATATATGTATAATATAGTATATATCTAGTATCTATTATATAATAGTACATATGTATATAATAATATATACTATATGTATATATAATATACATATATTATATTATATATAATATTATATATGTACATAGTATACACCAGTATATAGTGTATATGGCCATATATAGCATACGTAATAGTATTATATAGTAATTGTATATAGGACCAAGTAGGTACATATGTGTATCTATTATATACACTGTTATATAAGGTATATTATTATGTATTTATGTAGAGATATTTATTTATTTTTATTTATCTCCACACTCTTCTATACTCATTCTCTTTCTGCAGTATCAGAGAGAGAAGTGCTCTTCTTCTTTTTAAAAGTTGAACTTTATAATTGGGCTGTAGGTCACATCTCCTCCCAGTCTTCTCTAGGTCTTTGATCTATACATTATCTCACTTTTTGTATCTTCCAACATCTACCTCCATTGACTCCTTCCACACCGATATTTCACCCATCTTACAAAATCTTCCACCTGCATTTAACTGCCTCTGACCTTTCTTTATTCTTTCCACTTGAAGTTTCCTCCAATCAGTCAGAAACTAATAACTGCTTCCTCCATTTCCTCACCATGAATTTACTCACAACATGGAATTCCTGTTCCTCATCACTCACATCCAACTCACCAGGAGTCCTGTCCCTTTAATATTCAAAATAGATCAGAATATATCCAGAATCAAACAAATCTTCATCACCTCCACTGCCACTATCTCAAACCACCATAACTCTTCCCCGAGTCACTGCCACAGCCTGTTAACTGATTTCCCTCCTCTCTTGACTTTCTTCAAACCATTCTCTACAGAACAACCAGAATGATTTTTAAAATATATGTCATTTAAGTCATACATGTTTTAAACCCCTCAGTTGTACTTAATTGTCTACAGGATAAAATAGAAATTCTTTTAAAGTTTTATATGGTCCTGCATGCTCTGGACCTTGTTTCCCTTTGCAGTCTCATTTTTAGCCACTCCCCACTAAATATTCCTCACTTCAGCCACACCAAAAGACTTGCTGTTTCCAAATTATACCAATCATTCTCATCACCACTTCTATGCTTTTGCACATACTGCTCCAGTCTCCTGGAATACCCTTTGCTCATATTTCTGGATGAACTTAACATTCAAAATTCAACCCAACTGTCAATTGCAAAGAAAATAACTATTGATCAACAAAGTGTAATTGAGAAAGCATGGCCTACATATCAGAAAGACCAGAGTACAGATCCTGACTATGATTCCCTAGGTTAGCAAACTTGAGCAAGTTATTAATCTCCATGAACTTTATTATTCTTATGTTTAAAATGAGTACAATAATATCTACCTCATAGGGTTTTTGTGAAAAGTATATAATACACTTGAAGTGTTTGGCACAGTCCCTGACATATAATGGGTCTTCAAAAAAAGTTTCCTTCTCTCTCTCCAAGGTAGGGTTTAATCGTTTTGTTCTCATGGAATCCGTAACACTTTGATCAGATCTTTACAATAACCCTGAATGCTATTTGTTTGTTCATTTATCTATCTATCTATCTATCTATCTATCTATCTATCTATCTATCTATCTATCTCTACAAACTAGACCCTTTAAGGGCTTAGGCAGTGTTACTCATCTTTGAATCTACAACTAATACAATGCCTAAGAGTCAACAATAAAATACCAAATATATATGTTGGATTTTTGTTTGTTTGAGTCTGGCTTCTCCTCAAATACCTAAAATGGTTGCCCCATAAGTCACCAATGGCTTCTTCATTGCCATATCAATTGATGCTCATGTTGCTATTCCTACCTGGAATATTTTTTCTTTTTTCTACCCACCTAACAAATCTTTCTCACATTAGCACATATCTCTTCTCCCAGAAGCTCTTCCTGAAAATCTTAGTAAACTCTCCTTCTCATAAGCTGATACAGTTCTTACGTGCATCTCTAAGTGAGATTCCCTGGTTTAGAAAAAGGTAAAGGAAAAAGAATGAGTAAATAAAATAAAAAGGAGCAAGAAGAATGATGAAAAAAAAGAAATCAGTATTAAAAATGTATTAGCTCACCACATGAAGAGGCCATATCTAAGAAAAATAAAATATACTTAAAATAGGCTTCTGGTCAAGATGGTGGGATAGTTAAAGGCTGTGCTTGCCTCCTCTCACAAATGCATCAAAATTACAAGTAAACTACAAAACAACCATCAACAACCATCAGCTAGAATTACCTGAATTCTAGCTGAATAGAACACCTATAACTAAAAATATACAGAGGAAACCACCTCAAGACTGGTAGGAGGGGCAGAAACACTAAACAAGCTAGTGTCACACCTGCATGTGGAGGTTAAAAATCAGGAAGGATATCATGGCTGTGGAGGTCCTACCTGAAGACCAAGGGGTCCCAGCCCCACACCATGCTCCAGAATCTAGTGTTCCAGTGCCAGAAAGAGAAGTCCACACAACTTCTAGCTGTGGAAGTCAGTGGAGATTTTGGCTGAGTAAAATAGAGAGCCACTACAGTGTCAGGTGTTTCTCCTAAAGGGTCCACGTGTAAACTTACTCACTGATAGGCTCACTTACTCTGAGTTCCAGGACTGAAAAAACAGCTTGAAGAGCACCAGGGTTATAAATGGAGAAACTGAATTGTCTGACTTCAGGGCAAAGGATAGGGTAAGATTTTCGCCAGGACTAAGGTGAAACCAAAGGCCACTGTTTCCTTGTTAAGCCTTCCTGTCATGCAGCCTGAATGAACAGGCATGAGCCATGTCTGGGTCTCCATAAAACTAGCTAACATCATTTGCCCTGCCCTGGTAATTCCCTGAGGGCCCATTCAACCCAACTTGGAGGTCTACCCAAACCACTTTCAATGGCTTTAAATACAAACAGCCTGTCTTTGTACAAGCTGCAGACATTCCTTTGCAAACTTTGGCATTTCCCATACATCTTGCTAAGCATCCTCACGACTGGCACTAGCAGAAGACAGATGTGGTTCACAACTTAGTGTCTCCCAGACACCTCCAAGTCCAGTACAAGTGGCAACCATCTGCAGATAACTCTGTACCATGTAGTAAGTGGCCCCAAGCAGGGCAAAAGCAGCAGCTGACTTAGACCTAAACCATCTCAAGAATCCCCAGAACCAGAACACAAGGTGGCCAGCTTCAGACAATACCACAAAGCACCACCTACAAATGACACTCCCAAAGAGCAAACTTGGATGAGACCAGAGATCCACTTAAGTGAATCCTGTTCTGTAAGGTCAAACCTTCACACCAGCTCCTCCACTGGAGTCAAAAAGAGAGAATCTTAAAAGCCACAAGAGAAAGTCAGATAGTTATTTAAAAGGGTACCCCTCGTAAGAATGTCTGCTGATTCTTCAATGGAAACTTTTCAGGCTAAAAGGGAATGACAGGAAATATTCAAAGTTATGAAAAACAAGAGTCTATGAACACAAATATTTTACCCAGCAAGGCTTTCAGTTAATATGGAAGATAGATAAAGAGATTCCCAGACAGGGAAAAGCTTAAAGAATTAATCAACAATGAGCCAGTATTAAAAGAAATGGTAAAGGAATTTCTGTAAAAAAAAAAAAAAAAAAGAAAAAAAGAAAAGAAAATAGAAATAACAAAAATGAATAACAAATTGGCAGTAACTGTGAACCTATCAGTAATCACTTTAATTGTAAATGTATTAAATGCTCCAATCAAAAGATATAGGGTAGAGTGACATCAGAAACATGGCAAAGTGAGAGATATCCATGGATCTCTCCCCTTGAAAAAACAATAAGCTGAGCATCTAAAACTCTACAAAAAATACCCAAACTGTACACCAGCATGTCTGAGCATGGGATCTGCACGTAAGAGCTACCCCGTATCAGAACCCGGAGTGTCAATGCGATCGACTGAGAGAAGGAAGGAACCTGCCTCTCTCAGCCGGAGCTCCCTGTAGAAGGAGGGGAAGTGGAGAAGGTGCAGTGATTTCCCTGAACAGCTCTGCCTAGGAGAGTTGTGAGCTCCACTCAGCCAGCAGCAGGGCTCATGATCAGGGAAGAAGGCTGAGAAATAGAAATGGCAGAAAAGTGGGACAGCAGAGAAACAATAGTTGATTTTTACCAGCCATGGTTGCAAAACCAAGGCTGAGCCACAGGTCTCATCCCCCAACCCAGAAGGCCTCTCCCTGAATACTCTCCAAGATGGAAAGCTGCAGAATCCAGGGCAATCTGAGTAAATGCCATCAAAACTGTCATTAACATTGTCAGGAACTGAGACTGAGGGTAGTGAGTGTGAGTTAAAATGTATAAGAAATAAAAAGACATTATTAAGACTTAATATAAAGCAGAGATCCAAGAGGCTTAGACGCCACCTACTGGAAACCAAAAGAAAAACACTTTCTTTGTAATAGGCTAGAGACCAATATATAATAAATCTTCTTTCTGGAAAAAAAATCAAAATAAATTTTCATTAATGCCCAGGCAGAGAAATAGTTCATTAAACACCATGAACAACCAAGGAGATAAGGCATCTTAGAAAGAAAGATAAAAATCTCCAGAAAAAAAGCTTAAAGACATAGAAATATGCAACTTAAATGACAGAGAATTCAGGATGGTACCTCTCAAAAAACTAAATGAGATTCAAAATAATTCATATCAACAATTTCAGGAACTTAAAAAACAAGTGGATGAGCAGAATGTTCTTTAGCAAGAAGAATGAAACCCTCAAAAAAGAAAAATGAATAGACTTACTGGAGGAAAAAAACTCACTGAAAGGGTTGAAAAATGAAATAACAAGCTTGGGGAACAGAGTCGACCAAATAGAGGAAAGGATCAGTAATATAAAAGACAGAGATTTAAAAATAAATCAGAAGGAAGAAGAAAGAAACCAAAGAATGAAAAAGAATGAAAGAGAAATAAAAGAACTAGCTGATACCATCAGGAGAGGAAATGTAAGAATAATGAGCATTCTCAAAGGGGAGGAAAATGAGCAGGGATTAAAAAGCATTTTCAGATGAATAGTTGGTGAGAATTTCCCAAATCTAAGGAATGAACTGGAGCTTGGAATTCAAGAAGTCAATATAATACCCAATTATCTCAACCAGAAAAAGATTTCAACAAGACAAATTGTATTAAAATTATTAAAAGTCAAAGACAAAAAATTCACAAGGGAGCCAGAGAAAAGAAGATGGTAACCAATTAAGGAAAACCCATTAGCTTATCATCAGAATTCAAAGTACAAACCTTACAAGCCAGAAAGGAATGGAAGCAAATATTCAACTATTAAATGAAAGAAATTACCAGCCAAGAATAATGTATCCAGCTAAGCTTTCCTTTAGACATGAAGGAGAAAGTTAGACCACTCCAGACTTACAAAAAAATTGAGGAAATTCTTCACTATGAGGCCTGCACTACAGGAAATCCTTAAGGCATCAGCTGACCTAAAATAAAGTGACCAAAAAATGCATAATTAGGAGTAAGGTGACCAGCAGGCCTCAAGAAGTAGAGGAGTACAATCCTTACTAGGAACAATGGATTATAAGTTTAAATAATAAGAGAAATGTTATAACATGATAGTAATGAATGTTCAGCATACATAGGGACAAATTGAGATAACAATGACTGAAAAGGGGGGATTCAAGGATCCAAATTCACAAAGGGGAATGGAGATAAAGTATACACAGAAGGAAAGGGATGACTGTATGTATGTGTGTGTGTGTATACATATATATGTATATGTGTATGTGTATGTATGTATGTATGTATGTATGTATATGTGTATGTATATGTATATATATATATATAACTGTCCTTTACATATTCATAATACTAACCACATGCCAAAGAATCAGAACTGAAGTATATAACAAAATAAGAAGAATCATATGGAAAATCCACAAAAGCTAACCAAAACTAAAAAAAAAAAAAAAAAAAAAAAAAAAAACAGAAACATAAGGAAGAGGGAGCAATGGAAACACCGAGCTACCAGAAAGCAAAACATAAAATGGTATAAGAAAACCTCATATTTTAATAATAATTCTAAATGTTAATGGACTGAACACACCAATAAAAAGGCACAGAGTTACAGAAAGGATCAAAAAAAAAAAGAAACTAACAACCATATGCTGCCTCCAGGAGATACATCTCACATCTAAAGACAAATATAGACTCAAAGTGAAAGGGTGGAAATGATATTTCAAAAAAAATGTCATCCAGAGAAAAGCAGTAGTGGGACTAATATAAGATGAACTAGAGTTGAAATTTTTTTAAAATGTTAAGAAAGATACTGAGGGACACTTCATGATGATAAAGTGAATCATACATCAAAAAGACTTAACACTTATTAATATCCATGCTCCCAATCAGGGAGCCCCGAAATATATAAAGCAATTACTAATAGAACTAAAGGTAGAAACAGACCAAAACACTATCATAGTAGGGTACCTAAATACACCACTGTCAGATATGGACAGATCATCCAAACAGAAAATCAATAAGGAAATAACATCCTTAAATGCTACAGTAGACCAACTGGACCTAATTGACAATTACAAAATCTCCCATCCCAAAACAGCTGCTTATACATTCTTTTCTAGTACACATAGAACATTCTCAAGGATTGATCACATACTGGGACACAGAGAGAGCCTCAACAAATATGAGGGTTACTTCACCAGTGAACTTTACCAAACATTCAAAGAAAATTTAATACTTGTCCTTCTCAAACTCTTCTAAAAAATCAAAGAGGTGGCAATACTTTCTAGCTCATTTTATGAGGCAGATATGACCCCGAAACAAAAACCTAGTAAAGATAACACAAAAAAAGAAAACTACTGACCAATATCTCTCATGAACACAGATGCAAAAATCCTAAGATACTAACAATCCAAACACAGCAACATATTGAAAAGATTATACACCACGATCAAGTGGGTTCATCCGAGAGGCACAAACATGGTTCAACATATGCAAATTGATTAATGTGATACACCACATAAATTAAAAACTAAGAATCATATGATCATATCAATAGATGCAGAAAGCACCTTCAACAAGATACAGCATCCATTTATGATCAAAATACTTAATAAAATTGGTATAAAAAATACCTTAACATAATAAAGGCCATATATGACAAACCCTCAGCCAACATTATACTTAATGGTGAAAAACTAAAAACCTTCCCTTTAAAGTCAGGAACAAAATTATCCTGTCCACTATTACCACTGATATTCAATATAATATTGAAGGTCCTAGAGAGAGCAATCAGACAAGAGAAAGTTATAAAAGGTATCCAAATAGGAAACAAAGAAGTCAAACTGTCACTATTTGTGGATGACATGATTCTTTATAGAGAAAACCCTGAAGATTCCACAAGAACACTACTAGAAAAAATAAGCAAGTAAAGGTTCAGATACAAAATCAATGTTCAAAAATACATAGCATTCCTATACTCTCATAATGAAATTTCAGAAAAGGAAGTGGAAAAAATAATTCATTTAGCAATTGAAACAATAAGAATCAAATACCTAGGAATAAATTTGACATAACAGGTGAAGGACCTATATAACGAAAACTATAAGACCCTATTAAAAGAAATTGAAGAAGCTACAAAGAAATGGAAGGACATCCGTGTTTTTATATGGGAAGAATTAACATAGTTAAAATGACTATATCACCTAAAGCATTATACAGACTTAATGCAATCTCCATTAAAATCCCATTATCATTTTTTAAAGAAATTGAATAAAATATTATAATATTTGTATGGAAGCACAAAAGACCCTGAATTGCCAAAGCTATCCTGAGAAGAAAGAATGAGGCTGGAGGCATCACTCTGCCCGACTTCAAATTATACTACAAAATGGCAGTAATCAAAACAGCATGTTATTGGCAGAAAAACAGACACACGAACCAGTGGAACAGATTTGAGAGTCCAGAGTAAACCTGATAGGTAAAAAATTTTTGACAAAGAAGTGAAAAACATAAGTGGAGAAAGAAAGGCCTCTTCAATAAATGGTGCTGGGAAACCTAGAAGTCACTTGCAAAAGAATGAAACTAGACTGTTGTCTACCAATACACACCAAATTAACTCAAGATGAATTAAGGACCTGGATATAAGACCTGAAACAATAAGATGCATAGTAGAAAACATAGGAACTTAATTCAAAGACCTTAGACTTAAAAAAAATTATGATTTTGACCTCAAAAGCAAGGAAAGTATAAGCTAAAATAAATAAATGGGACTACATCAAACTAAAAAATTCTGTTCAGCAAAAGAAATCATCAACAAGGTAAAGAGACAACCATCCAAATGGGAAGAAAATATTTGCAAGCAGCACCTCCAATATTAGGCCAATAAGCACCTAATATCTGAAATATAGAAAGAGCTTATAAAACTCAACAACAAAAATGATCCAATCAAAAAATGGGCAGAGGACCTGAACAGACACTTCTCCCTAGAGGACATACAAACAGTGAACATATATTTGAATAGATGCTCAACATTGCTCACTATTAGGGAAATGCAAATCAAAACCACAGTGAGATACCACCTCACATTTGTTAGAATAGCTATCATACACTGCTGGTTGGACTGCAAATTGATACAGCCACTATGGAAAACAGTATGGATTGATCTACCATAATCCAGCAAGCCCTCTACTGAGTATTTACTCCCAAAAACTTGAAAACTCGTATCTGAAAAGATATTTGCACACTGATGCTCATAGCAACATTATTCACAGTGGTCAAGATATGGAAGAAACCAAACTGTCCTATGATAGATGATTGGCTAAAGAAGCTGGGGTACATACATACAATGTATTATCACTCAGCTATAAGAAGAGATGAAATACTGCTATTTGCAACAACCTGGATGGACCTCGAGATAATCATGCTAAGCAAAATAAGCCAAATTATATGATATCACTTATATGTGGGATATAAACCTAAAAGCAACAAATGAACAGGATAAACAAACATAGACTCATGGACACGGACTATAGACTAATGGTTACCAGAGGATTCGGAGTGGGGCATGAGCGGGGAGATAGACAGGGTAAAGGTGGTCAAATATGTGGTGACAGAAAGAAATCTAACTATGGGAGGTAAACTCACAGTTTAAATATATATGTGTCTTACTTTTAATGTGTATGAATGAAACTTATTGGATTTCATTGACCAATTTCACCATAAGAAAAAATAAATAAAAATAGAGAGAAAAAGTAGCATAGATGATAGAGGCTCTGTTCATCCTTCTGGCAACCAAATCAAAGTTGTGATGGAAACAAAGAGAAGCAGCAAGGAAAAGTTGCCTGTGATGAACAAGCCATATAACTAGGGATAAATCCAAGAAAACACACTTCAATGGCAGAAGTAGGATGGGGCAAGGATGCAGGGCTGCCTGATCACGAGTGGCTGAGTGAGGTGGAGGCTGCAGCAGCGATAGATGCCTCTTTAAGGAGCCAAGTCCATGAGCAAATTTTCATGGTGACAGACCTGCTCACTCTGAGCACCAGTTCCAATTCGCCTGAACTCAGAAGGCACCAGGGACTTATGGACAGATGTTTTCAGAGTGAGGGCAGAGGCAACTCACTGTGTACAGAAGTTCCAGCGGTATCTAATGTTCCCTCTACCAGTGCACCCAAATATCTGTCTGATCAGTGTAACTGAAGAAAATCAAGATGTTGAACAGCTGTTTGAAGAAATAATTATGGAAAACTTCCTTTACCTGGTGAAGGAAATCTACATAAAACCCCAGGAAGCTCAGAGAATCGCAAAAACCAGGGATCCAAAGAGGCTTGCAGAAAGACACATCAAAATTAAAATGTCAGAGTTTAAATACAAAGAAAGAATATTAAAAGAAGCAAGAGAAAAACAGACAGTTACTTATAAGGAAATACCCATAAGACTGGCAGCTGATTTCTCAAAGGAACTATGCAGGACAGAAGAGCTTGGAAAAAAATATTCAACACTATGAAGACCCAGGATCTACAATCAAGAATAATTTATCCAGCAAAGCTATCATTTAGAGTTGATGGACAGATAAAAGTTTCTCAGACAAAAATGAGCTAAAGGAATTTATCACCACCAAGCCTGTATTACAGGAAATGTTGAGGGCCTTCTTTAAGAAGAAAAAAACATGTATCAAAAACAGGAATAAAGAATGGTAAAAACTACATTCCTATCAATGAGTACCTATAATGGAAGAGAATTAAGTACTCTAACAAAAAGACAGAGAGGCTGAAAGAATAAGGAAACAAGACCCCTACATATTAAAAGGAAGAGGATGGAAAAAGGTACTGCTTTGATAGACCTAGAAAGTATTTAAATCAGACAGAGAAAGATAAACACTATATGATTTTACTTATATGTGGAATCTAAGGAATTAAAAAAAATGAACTAATCAAAAACAGTTTCACAAATATAGTGGACAATTTGGTGATGAACAGAGAGGAAGGGTTTGGGGAGGCTGGGAGAATGGGGTGAAGGGTTAAATAAGTACACATTTGTAGCTGATAGTTGGTCACAGGAATGGGTAACACAGCATAAGGAATGCAATTAGCATTAATACATTGGCTAGGTAGAGGGTCAGGGGAGGGAGGGAGTAATTGGAGGGATCATTTACAAAATACATAGATGTCTAATCAATGTACTGTATACTTGAAACATTAAAATAAATAAATTTTTAAATAAAATAAAATAAATAAAAAATAAACTGTTTTCCTTAACATTAAAAAAAACTCTCAGCAAAGTGGGAATAGAGGGAATATACCTCATCATAATAAAGGTCATGTATGACAAACTGACAATTCTACAGCTAACATCATATTCAATGGGAAAAGGCTAAAAGCATTTTCCTTAAGATCAGGAACAAGACAAGGATGCCCACTTTCACCACTCCTCAACAACATTGTATTGGAAGTCTTAGTCACAGCAATAAGACAAGAAAGAGAAATAAAATATATCCAAATTAGAAAGGAAGAGGTAAAACTCTCGTTATTTTCTGGTAGCATGATACATATAGAGAACCCTAAAGATTCCACCAAAAAAACTGTTAGAACTAATCAATGAATTCAGTAAAATAGCAGGTTACAAAATAAATATCCATAAATTCCTGGCATTTTTATATACCAATGATAAACTTTCAGAAAGAGAAATTGAGAAAACAATTCCAATTACAATTGCATCGAAAACTATAAAATACCTGGCAACTAAATTAACCAAGGAGGTAAAAGACTTGTTTTCAGAAAATTGTAAGTAATTTAAAAAAAAAATTGAAGAAACAAATTAATAGAAGCATATACAATGCTCATGGGAAGAAAAAATCAACATCATTAAAATGGCCATAATACACAAATCAATCTATAGATTCAATGCAATCCCTATTAAAATACCAATGGCATTTTTCAGAGAGCTACAGCGAAAATCTCAAAATGTATATGGAATCATAAAAGACCCAAAAGAGACACAGCAGTCTTACGAAAGAAGAACAAAGTTGAAGGTATCACACTATCTGCTATCAAACTATACTATAAGTCTACAGTAATCAAAACAGCATGGTACTAGCATAAAAGCAGATATATTCATTGATGGAACAGAATAGAGAGCCTAGAAATAAATCCTCACCTATACACTCACTTAATATATGACAAAGGAGGTAAGAACATACAATGGAGTAAAGACAGTCTCTTCAATAAATAGCGTTGGGAAAATTGGACAGATACATGCAAAATAAAGAAAGAAGCTGGACCACCTTCTTACACCGTATACAAGAATAGACTCAAAATGGATTAAAGACTTAAATGTAAGACCCAAAACCATGAAACTGCTAGAAGAAAACATAGGCAATAAACTCTGCGATGTTGCTAACAGTAATTTCTTTTTGGATATATCTCCCCAGGCAACAAAAACAAAATAAAACAAAACAAAAAATAAACAAATGGAATTATGTCAAACTAAAAAGCTTCTGTACAGCAAAGGAAACCATTGACAAAACAAAAAGACAACCGACTGGGAGAAGATATTCACTAAGGATACATCCGATAAAAGGTTTATATCCAAAATATATAAAGAACTCATACAACTTAACAACAACAAAAATAAATCTATTTAAAAAACAGCATAAAACCTAACAGATGCTCTAAGAGGAAATGTAGATGTCCAATAGACATATGAAAAGTTGCTCAATGTCACTAATCATCAGAGAAATGCAAACTAAAACTACAATGAGATATCACCTCACACCTGTCAAAATGGCTAGCATCAATAAATCAAAAAACAAGTGTTGGCAAGGAAGTGGAGAAAAGGGAATCCACATACATTGTTGGTGAGATTGCAAATTGGTATAGCCACTATGGTAAACAATCTGAAGGTTTCTCAAAAAATTAAAAATGAATATACCTTTTTACCCAGCAATTGTACTTCTGGGTATTTATCCAAAGAAAACCAAAACAAAAATTCGTAAAGATCCGTGCATCCCTATGTTTATGGCAGCACAACTTACAATGGTCAAGATATGGAAGCATCTTAAATGCCCATCAACATACAATTGGATAGATAAGTTATGGTTCATATATACAGCCATTAAAAAATGAAATATTACCATTTGCAATGACATGGATGGACCTAGAGGTTATTATGCTGAATGTAATAAGTCAGACAGAGAAAGATAAATACTATATGGTTTCACTTATATGTGGAATCTAAGGAATAAAAAAGAACAAAGTAACCAAAAATAGTTTCACAAATATAGTGGACAATTTGGTGATGGAGAGAGAGAAGGAGGATTGGAGTGCTGGTAAAAATGGAGTGAAGAGTTAAAGAAGTACAAATTATTAGTTTATAGACAGTCACAGGTTGGGTAGCATGGCATAGAGAATGCAGTTGGCATTAATATATTGGCTAGGTAGAAAATCATAGGAGAGAAGGTGCAATTAGAGGAATCATTTTATTAACTATATAGATGTCTAACCTATGTACTGTATACTTAAAACTAATTTTATAAAAGAAAAACAAAAAAAAAGAAAAGAATGACATTGAGACAAGGCCATTCATTAAAAAAAGTGCTTCCTAGATGAAAAAATAATTAATTAATTAATTAATTAAAAAACTAAAGGAGATTATAACCATCAAATCAGTTTTACAAGAAATATTAAGGGGGAAAGAAGAAGAAAAGGAAGAAGAAAAAGAAAAGAAATTAAAAATATAAATAATAAAATGGCAATAACCCCATATCTACCAACAATTACTTTAAATGTAAATGGATTAAATGTTCTAATCAAAAGACATAAAGTGGATGAATGGATAAGAAAATAAGTCCCTTACATATGCTGCTTAAAAGAGACTCACTTCAGATCAAAAGACACACAAAGATGAAAGTAAAGAGATAGAAGATATTATTTCACAGAAATAGAAACAAAAAAAACTGGGGTAACACTACTTATATCAGACAAAATAGACTTTAAAATAAAGGCTATAATGAGAGACTAAAAGCTACCCAATAATTCTACTTCTAGATATTTATTCAAAGAAACCAAAAAATCTACTTAGAAGGAAGACATAAATCCATATGCTCCTAGCAATATTATTTACAATGGACAAAATATGAAGGCAACCTGGGTGTTTATCAATGAATGAATGTTTATTAATGGATAAAGAAGAGGTGGTACATATATACAATAAAATATTAATCAGTCATGTGCAACAACATGGGTGAACTTGGTGTGTATTGTGCTGAGTGAAGTAACTCAACCTGAGAAAGATAGGTGCCATATATTTCATTTACATGTGGAATCCAAAGAGAAAAAAAAACAAGCAAAACAGAAACAAACTTATACATAAAGAAAAAATTTTGATGGTTGTCAGATGGGAGGGGGAACTTGGAGGGGAAGGATAAAAGATCAAGAAGTGCAAATTGGTAGTAACAAAATAATCATGAGGATTTGAAGTATAGCATCAGGAATATAGCCTATAATATTATAAAAACTATGTATGGTAGCAAATGCATTAAATTTATCAGGGTAATCACTTTATAAGTTTTATAAATGTATAATCACAATGTTTTACACCTGAAATCAGTATAATATTATAAGTCAACTGTAATTGGAAAATAAAAATTAATAAAATAAGTAAGAAAAATGAATGTTAAAGGAACTGCTTTAAGAAAAAAAGCTCAAACATAAGAATAATAAAATGACAATAACTATATATCTATCAACAATTTCTTTAAATGTAAGTGAATTAAATGCTTCAATTAAAAGATATGGGTGGCTGAATGGATAAGTAAACAAGACTTTTACATATGCTGCCCATAAGAGACACTTCAGATCAAAAGGCACACACAGACTGTAAAGAAATGAAAATGAAAAAACTGGGGTAGCAATATTTATACCAGAAAAATATATAATTTAAATCAAAGATTATAATAAGGTACAAAGAAAGATCAAATAATTCCACTTTTGAGCATTTATTTGGAAAAAAAAACAAAACACTCATTCAAAAAGACATATGCATCTAAATGTCCATTGGAGCATTATTTATAATAGCCTAGATGTTGAAGCAACCTAAATTTCCATAATACATGAATGAATAAAGAAGAAGTGGTACATATATACAATGTAATATGACTCAGTCATTAAAAATAATAAAATCTTGCCACCTGCAACAACATGGATGGACCTAGAAGATACTGTGCTGAGTGAAATAAGATGGAAAAAGACAAATGCCAATTCATCTATAAGTGGAATTTAAGAAACAAAATAAAACATATATAAACTCATAGATACTGAGAACTTTCTGATGGTTTCCAGATGTGAGGAATTGGGAGGATGGGTGAAGTGTGTGGAGAAATTAAGAGGTTACAAATTGGTAGTTATAAAATAGTTATAGGGATGAAAATTATAGTATAGGGAATATAATCAATAATGTAATAACTGTTGTCAGATGTGTACTAGATTTATTGGCACGATCACCTTGTAAGTTATATAAATGTCTAATCACTGTGTTGTATACCTGAAACTAATATAGTATTGTATGTCAATGGTAATTTAAAATTGTTTTTAAAGATGGGAAAGAGACTTGTGGTTATGATAGCAGAGTAGGTAAACTCTGTTCATGCCTTTTCTTGTGACCACAACAAAATTACAACAAAGCTATAGCACAATTATGATTGAAAATCACCTGAAGTCTAGCTGAACAGAAGTCCTATAACTAAGGATATACAGAAAAAGCCACCTCAAGACTGGTAGGAGGGAAATAAATGTGGCAAAGGCTGTTCCCAAACCCACAATTGGCAGTTAAAAATGGGGAGGGATATTCCAACCCACACTGAGCTCCTCAGTCCAGGATTCCAATTCAGGAAAGAGAAGTCCCCACAATTGCTGGCTGAGCAAACCAGAGAATATTGAGGCTGAGTGAGACAGAAGGCAGCTGGAGTTACAGGTGTTCCTCTTAAAGGGCCCACTTGTGAACTTACTTGCTGACAGGCTCACTTGCTCTGAGCTCCAGCTCTGGGTAGAAGTTTCAAAGGAGTCAAGGATATATAGGAAGAAACTAAATTGTCTAGCTTCAGGGTGGGGGCTGGAGTGGCAGCTTTCTTCCAGAGTGCTAGCAGAATCCATCGTTTCTTCGTTGAGCTCTTCCCACTCCTTGTGGGCAAATGCAGGTGACTGCCATATTTGAATTTCCATTGAACTGGCTAACATTGGTTGCCATACCTTGGTAATTCCCTGAGACCCTGCTCCACGCTAATTGCTGGCTAACCCAAGATGCTTCTGGAGACTTTTCCATACAAATGACCTGTATTGGCTCATGCCGCAGATTTTCATAAAATTTCTCAAAGGCTCACAAAACCTAAACATCAGCATCTGTCCTCAGTATTCCCAGTACCCCTTGCCGAGCAGCCACAAACCTGGCACTAGAAGCAACTGGACTCACTTTGCAATTTGGCCTCTTGAGGTACCACTAAGTCCATCGCAATGGTGACCATCTGTGGATTCCATGGTGGCTTCTGTTAGGTGATCTTCAGCATAGCACAGTCTGTGGCTGAACCTGGCCTGTAGCAAGCCACTCCCATGAGGGCCTGGCACTGGCACACATGGTATCTGGCTATGGACCCAGCCAGAACACAACCCATGGATGCATCTAAGGATGACACACCCAAAAAGCAGAGTTGGCAAGCACCAGAGTCACGCTAAAGCAAACCCTGCTCCATATGGTTAGTCCTGCAAAATAGCTCCTCTACTATAGTCACTGGCCAGTCTTCACAACCAATCAGCCTGAGAGTCAATCCTTCTCATTACGATGCAAACAGCAATCAATGCTCACTACAACACAAGGGCACACACAATTCATAAAAGAGATACACCTGGAAAACTTGGCCAAGGTGACCAGGGATTCTGGGTGCCAGGGCCCACAGGACACTTATTACATGAAACCACTCTACTGAGACAGAGAGATATAGCAACTCTAACCATTACATAGAAACAAACACAGGGAGGCAACCAAAATGGGGAGACAAATAAACATGTCCCAAATGAAAGAACAAAACAAAATTCCAGAAAAATAACTAAGCAAAATAGAGACAAGCAATCTACCAGTTGCAAAATTCAAAACATTGGTTACAGAAGGCTCAATAAAGTTAGAGAAAGAGTAGATGAACTCAATAATAACTTAAACCAAGAGACAGAAGACATAAAAATTGTGATAGAAAATATAAAAAAGAACCAGTCAGAAATGAAGAATAGAATAACTGAAATAAAAAAAAATATGCTAGAAGGTATCAACAGCAAATTACATGCAATAGAGGCTCAAAGCAGTGATTTAGAAGGCAAGGTAACTGAAAACACCCAATTAGTACAGCAAAAAGAAAAAAGAATCCAAAAACTAGTAATTATTTCAGGGACTTCTGGGATAACATCCAGTGTAAGAGTATTCACATCATATGGGTAACAGAAAAATATGAGAGTGAGCAAGGGACTGAGAACCTATTTGAGGAAATAATGACAAAAGAAAAACTTCCCTAACTAGACATACAAGTCTAGGAAGCACAGACTCCCAAACAAAATGAACTCAAAGAGGCCCACACCAAGTCATATCATAATTAAAATGCCAAAAGTTAAAAACAAAGAGAATCTTAAAATCAGCAAAAGAAAGCAGTTAGTTACCTACAAGTTAGCTCCCATAAGACTATCAGCTGATTTCTCAACAGAAACTTTGTAGGCCAAAAAGGATTAGCTGAAAGTATTCAAAATAATGAAGGGCAAGGAACTACAACTAAGACTACTCTACTCAGCAAGGCTATCATTTAAAATTTAAAGGGAGATAAAGAGACTCCCAGTCCACAGTAGCTAAAGAAATTTATCACCACCAAACAAATATTACAAGAAATGTTAAAGGGACTTCTGTAAGAAGAAAGAACATATGTACAAATAATAAATTAGCAACAACTATGTACCTGTCAATAATTACTTTAAATGCAAATGGATTAACTGCTCCAATAAAAAGACATAGGATAGATAAGAAAACAAGGAGGCAGGGAGGGAAATGGCATAGATGATAAAGGCTTTGTCCATCCTTCTTGTGACCAAATCAAAGTTGTGACAGAAATATGGTGCAAACAGCAAGCAAAGTCACCTGGGATCTAGATGAACAGAAGAACTACAACGAAGGAGAGAAATAATTAATTGACCTGAACAGTAGAACTTACGAGGGGTGAAGATCCAAGGCTGCTTAGTCCTGAGTGGTTGAGTGGGACAGAGGCTACAGAAATGGCAGCTGGCAGCTACAGACACCTCTTAAAGGTGCCATGTCTGCAAGCAGACTTTCGCAGAGATGGACCTGCTCACTCTGAGCACTAGCGCTGGGTCAGCTGCTTGGGCATCACCAAGGACTTACAGGGGGACACTAAGTTGTCGAGGTGAGGAGGAGGCAAGGCTCTTTCCCAGGCAGAAGTGCTGGTGGTATCTATTCTTCCTTTGTTGAGCCCTCCCCAACACCCAGCATGCAGATGCAGTGCAGCCATAGCTGAGATGTCATCAAACTGAATAACGGAGGTCACTCTGCCCAGAAACATTTCTGAAACTATGTGTTCCCCAACTCACAGCCCTACTAAAGTAACATCCAGTGTGTTCTTGGCAAGTCCAGTGGTCCTTGCTGAGCAGAACCAAGATTCACACTTGTGGTAGCTGGCCTCAGTTTCTGGTGTGGTTCCTTGAGGCAACTATAAAAACAACATTCGTGGATTTCATGCAAAAGTTTAACAGGTGGCCTTGAGAGATACAGGCTGGGGCTAAACTTGGCCTGCAGCTGAATCCCTCTCAGGACTGTGCCTCTGGGCACCTACTACACAAAGCCACACTAATAAGACTAGGAGAGTTAGGAGCTTTGACTGGTACGTAGAAACAGACACAGAAAGGCAGTCAAATGGGAAGACAAGGAAGCAGAATCAGTATGAGGGAACAGAACAGAGACCCAGAAATAATTGAGTCAATCAATCTAATAGATGCAAAGTTCTAAACACTGGTTATAAAGATACTCAATGAACTGAGGGGAAGTGTAGATGAATTCAATGAGAACTTTAACAATGAGATAAAAAAACCATAAAAATGGAAATGGAAATAATAAAAGGGAACCAGTCAGAAATGAATACATTATCTGAGATGA
The DNA here is from genome assembly GCA_030015415.1 of Cynopterus sphinx. Classification (NCBI taxonomy): domain Eukaryota; kingdom Metazoa; phylum Chordata; class Mammalia; order Chiroptera; family Pteropodidae; genus Cynopterus; species Cynopterus sphinx. The sequence goes on from CM057388.1 coordinate 40,475,825, forward strand.
AGAGTATATTAGAGGGAATCAACAGAGTGGATAAAGAGGAGGATCAAACCACCAATATAGAGAATGGGGAAGCCAAGAACACACAATCAGGATGGCAAGAAAAAAAGAAACCAAGACTATAATAATTTAAGGAGGCTATGGGACAGAATTAAATGTAAAAATATCCATGTCATAGGCATACCTGAAGGAAAAAAAAGTTGAAGAGCTATTTGAAGAAATGATGATGGGAAACTTCCCTCAGCTGTTGAAGAAAATAGATGTACAACCCCAGGAAGCTCAGATAGTCCCCAAAAAAATGAACCCAAAAAAGCCCACACCAAGACACATCATAATTAAAATTCCAAAGGTTAAATACAAAGAAAGAATCTTAAATGAAGTAAGAGAGAGCAGTTAGTTACCTACAAGGGAGCACCCATAAGATTGGCAGCTGAGTTCTCAAAAGAAACTATGCAGGGTAGAAGGTCTTGGCACAAAATACTCATCATGATTAAAACCCTGGATTTACAACCAAGAATACTTTATCCAGCAAAGCTATCATTTAGAGTTGAAGGACAGATAAAGAGATTCCCAGACAAAGATAAGTTAAAGAAATTTATCAACACCAAGCCAGAATAACAAGAAATGTTGGAGGGACTTCTTTAAGAAGAAAAAAAACACGTATCAAAAAGAAAAAATCAAGAATGGTAATAACCACATTCCTATCAACAAGTATCTCAGATAGAAAAGAATTAAGTAGTCCAACCAAAAGATAGGGTGGCTGAATGAATAAGAAAACAAGATCCCTACATATGCTGTCTACAAGAAACTCACTTCAGATTAAAAGACACAGACAGACTAAAAAGAATGGGATGAAAAAAGATATTGCCTTGATGGGCCTAGAGGGTATTATGCTGACTGAAATGGGTTGGATAGAGAAAGATAAATATCACATAATTTCATGTACACATGGAATCTAAAAACCAAAATAAACAACAACAACAAAAACAGAAATAAACTCATAGATGCAGAGAATATTTTGAGGGAAATTAGATGGGAGGAGGGTTTAGGGGATGGCAAAAAGGCCAAAGTAATTAAGAAGTACAAAAAGAGAGTTACAAAATAGACATGGAGATACAAAGTGTGACATAAGGAAAATAGTTAATAATGTTGTAATAAATATGCAAGGGGAAGAGGAGTACTAGATTTAGTGGGGTGATCACTTTGTAAGTTATATAGATTTCTAATCACTATGCTGTATAACTGAAACTAACATAATATTGCATGCCAACTATAATTGAAAAAACTCATTGAATTGTACAATGTAAATACAAGCAATTAATTGTCTATTATATTTCAATAAAACTGAAAGAAAAAGAAACCAATACCCATATATATGCTGTCTACATGAGACACGCTTCAGATAAAAAGACATACAAAGACTGAAAGTAAAAGAATGGGAAAGAAATTTCATGCAAATAGAAATTTTCAAAACCTGGGATAGCAACAGTTATATCAGATAAAAAAAATAGACTTTAAAACAAAGGCTGTCACAAGAGATGAAGAAAAATATTACATTGTAATCAATAAAACAAGAGGCTATAATTCTTGTAAACATGTATGCACCCAATATATAATACAGTGAATAAACTGAAAAAGATACAAATAAATGAAAGTATATACTATGCTCACAAATAGGAAGAATTAACATAATTTAAATGTCCATACTATCGAAAGTAATTAATAGATTAAATACTATCCCTATCAAAATACCAATGCATTTTTCACAGAACTAGAAGAAATAATCCTGAAATTTATTTGGAGCCACAGAAGACTCCTAATAGCCAGACTAAACTTGAGAGAAAAGAACAAAGTTGGAAGTATCACACTACCTGATATCAAACTATACTACAGGTGATAGTAATTGAAGTGGCATGGTACTGGCATAGAGACAGACACATAGATCAATGGAAAAAAATTAAAAGCTCAGAAATAAACCCATGTTTATATGCTCAAATAATCTATAACAAAAGTAGAAAGAATATACAATGGGGTAAACAGTCTATTTAATAAATGGTATTGGGAAAACTGAACAGATACATGCAAAACAATGAAACTGGACCACATTCTTACTTCATATACAAGAATGAACTCTAATGGAATATTCCTCAGCCATAAAAAGGGATGAGATACTGCCATTTGCAACAACATGCATGGACCTTGAGATTATCATGCTAAGCAAAATAAGCCAGACAGAAGTTGAAAATCACATGATATCACTTACAGGTGGAATATAAACCTAAAAGCAACAAAGGAACAGGACAAACAGAGATGCATGGACATGTACTATAGACTAGTGGTTACCAGAGGGTACGGGTTGGGAGATGAGGGGTGAGGTAGATGAGGTAAAGGGGGTAAAATATGTGGTAACAGAAAGAAATCTAATTATGGGAGGTGAACACACATTGTAAATACATATGTTCCTTATTGTTAAACTGTACAACTGAAACTTATTGGATTTAGTTAACCAATGTCACCATAAAAATTAATAAATAAATATTTAAAAATTTTTTTAAAGAATAAACTCAAAATGGGTTGAAGACTTACATGTAAGACTCAAAATAATAAAACTTGTAGAAAAAAACATAGGCAGTAAACTCTCTGACATTTCTCTTGGTAATATTTTTTCTAATATGTTGCCCGGAGCAAGGAACACAAAAGAAAAACTAACTAAATGGGACTATATCAACTTAAAAAGGTCTTTTTGCAGCAAAGGAAATGATAAACAAAACTGAAATGCAACCTACTAAATGGGAGAAAATATTTACCAATAATATATCTGATAATGCGTTAATATCCAAAAAGTTTTTAATATCCAAAATTTATAAAGAACTCACACAACACCAAAAAACTAACAATTCAATTTAAAAATGAATCTGGGATTTGAATAGACAATTCTTCGAAGAGTACATATAGGTAGCCAATACACATAAGAAGAGATGTTCGACATCACTAATTATCAGAGAAATACAAATAAAATTCATTGTGAGATTTCTCCTCACTCCTGTCAGAATGATCACCATCAATAAATCAACAAATAACAAGTATCAGTTAGGATGTTGAGAAAGTGAATTCTCATGCACAGTTTGTGGGATTGAAATTTGGTAGAGCCACTATGGAAAACAGTATGGAAGTTCCTCAATAAATTAAAAATAGAATTACTTTATGACCCAGCAATTTTGCTTCTGGGAATTTATCCAATGAAATCCAAAACAGTAATTTGAAAAGTCACATCCACCCCTATGTTCATTGCAGTATTATTTACAATTGCCAAGATATAGAAGCAACCTAATTGCCTATCAATAGATGATTAGATAAAGAAGAAGAAATACATATACACAATGTAATATTATTCAGGCGTGAAGAGCAATAACATTTTAGCATTGGTGACCACATGGATGGGCCTAGAAGATATTATACTGCGTGAAATAAGTTAGACAGAGAAAGATGAACACCATATGATTTCACTCATATGTGGAACCTAAAGGACAAAATAAATGAACAAATTAAACATAAACAGACTCATAGATGCAGGGAACAAGTTAATGTTTGTCAGATGGGAGGGGTGTTTGGGAACTGGGTGAAAAAGGTGAAGGGATTAAGATGTACAACTTGGTAGTTACAAAATAATCATGGATATCTTAAGTATAGCATAAAGAATGTAGTTAATAATATGGTAATAACTAAGTATAGTGCCAGGTGGGTGCTAGATTAATCAAGGAGGTCACATCATAAATTACATAAATGTCTAACCACTATGCTGTACATCTGAAACTATTATACCATAATATTAAATGTCAACTGTAATTGCAAGGTGACAGGGAATAAGAGTTTTGAACATCTTGATATAAAATTAATGAGCTATGGGGATGTAATATACAGCATAAGAAATATAGTCTATAATATTTTGATAGCATTGTATGTTATCAGATGTTTGCTGGACTTATAATGATCACTTCTTTAGGTATATAAATGTTGAATAATTATTGTGTGCACCCAAAGCTAATATAATATTGTGTTATATTTTAGTAAAAATATTTAAAAATAAAATAATTAAAATGGATATCAGCTGTAGTGACAATTTTTTCGAATGACATCAAAGGAAAGACAAAAATAAACAAGTGGAACTATATCAAACAAAGAAGCTTCTGCACAGTAAAGGAAAACCATCAACAAAATGGAAAGTCAACCTACCAAAAGGGATAAAATATTTTCAAACCCTATATCTGATAAGGGATTAATAGCCAAAATGCATAAAGAACAGATACACTTCAATAGCAAAAAGGAACAAACAGATTTAAAAATGTGTAGATCTAAATAGACATTTTTCCAAAGAAGACATATAAATACACAACAGGTACATGAAAAGATGTTATACATTATTAATCATCAGGAAAATGCAAATCAAAACCACAATAAAATGTCACCTCATACATGTTAGAATGGCTATTGTCAAAAAGACAAGAAATAACAAATGTTGGCATAGATGTGGAGAAAAGAGTACCCTTGTGCACTGTTAGTGAGAATGTAAACTGATACAGCCAATATGAAAAAGCAGCATGGAGATTCCTCAAAACATTAAAAATAGAACTATTATATGATCTAGCATTTCCACTTCTGGGTATTTATTCAAAGGAAACAACAACACTGACTCAAAAAGATATGTGTACCCCCATTTTCATTGTAGCATTATTTACAAAAGTCAAGATATGGAAGCAACTTAAGTTTCCATCAATGAATGGTTAGATGTGTAAAGAAAATGTCATATATATAAGCAATGAAAAATCATTCAGCCATATAAAGAAAGAAAATCTTGCCATTTGCAACAACACAGATGTACCTTGAGTACATAATGTTAAGTGAATTAAGTAAGACAAAGAAAGACAAATACCACATCATCTCACTTATATGAGGAAACTAAAAATAATCCTCATAGATGATGCAGAGGACAGATTGATGGTTACCAGTGGCTAGGGGTAGGGTTGGGCAAAATGGGTGAAGCTGGTCAACAAGTACAATTCAAATAAGTCATGGTATGTAATGTACAACATGGTAGTTGTGTTTAATACTGTATTATACATTCAAAAGTTGCTAAGAGAGCAGATCTTGAAAGTTCTCATCATAAGAAAAAAAATTGTAACTAAGTGTGGTGATGGATGTTAACTAGACTTACTGTGATGATTATTTCACAATACATACAATAATCAAATTCATTATGTTGTACACTTAAATCTAAAATAATGTTATTTGCTAATTATATTGAAAGGAAGAGAGAGAGAGAGAGAGAGAGAGAGAGAGAGAGAGAGAGAGAGAGAAAAGAAAGAAGGAAGGAAGGAAGGAAGGAAGGAAGGAAGGAAGGAAGGAAGGAAAGAAAGAAAGAAAGAAAGAAAGAAAGAAAGAAAGAAAGAAAGAAAGAAAGAAAGAAAGAAAGAAAGAAAGAAAGAAAGAAAGAAAGAAAGAAAGAAAGAAAGAAAGAAAGAAAAAGAGAGAGGGAGGGAGGGAGGGAGCGAGGAAGGGAGGGAGGAAGGAAGGAAGGAAGGAAGGAAGGAAGGAAGGAAGGAAGGAAGGAAGGAAATGGAGGAGATATTTCAAGTTTTGTAATAAATAAACCCTACCAACCTAGAATTCTATATCCAGGAAAACTATTCTTCAAAAGTGTAGGAGAAAAAAAGACTTTTTTAGACAATCAAAAATTGAGGGGGCCATTAGCATCATGGCAGATAGAACAACTTGTAGTATCTCCCCCTGAATCTACAACTAGCCATACATCAATAACTAACCATACATCAATAGCACAACAAAGGTTTTTCTTCTCAACACACTAGAATACCTAAGAGATGCACATATCAGTACATCTGGAGGTAAGAATATTTGAATGTGAAGGGGAGGCAAAACAGGGGGAAGAACAGAGGTGGTACTCTCAGATGCCATTCCCTGGCTATTGCAGCTAATCCCACAGCCCAACCAAATGTGGTAGCAGTGCAGAAGTTGAAATGCAGCCCCACACCACTGTCTATTGAGGGTTAAGAAGCAAATCAACTGAAACAGCACCTGGGAATCTGGCTTCCTCCCCTGCAGGTGATAGGACCTCAAAATAGCAGCAAAATACATCTAAGTTCTTCCATGGTGCCAGCAGCTATACAGAACCAGGCATCAGTGTGGCAGGCTCACAAACTCAGCTCCTCCCAACCCATCACATCTCCCTACAATGCTGGTGGTGCCCTGATACCCTGGTGACCTAAACACAGCAGGGACACCCACCACCCCAATCACCCAGTTGGTTACTCCCAAGACCACAGGAACAGCCCTCCACCATGACACTGGAGTCTCAATTAGCCCGGGTAAAAGAAAATTAAAATTTGCACTAAAGCACCATCTACTAGAAAACAAAGAAAGACCTCTAAAAAATCAACCTGATGAATTGTGAAAATAACAATAATACCTAAATAAAAATGTGTTCACTACTTCGAATGTGCAAGCACCATGAAAACCAAGGTAACATGGTAATGTAGAAAAAATGACAATTTTCCAGACATTGAGCTCAAAGTTATGAAAGTATGTAATTTAGATAATAGAAAATTCATAATAGCAGTCATTAAGAAACGCACCAAGATACAAGAAAAGTTAGAAAGGCAGTTTAATGAGCTAAAAAACAAAATTAATGAGCAGAAAGAGCACTTTATAAAAAAGATCGAAACCATAAAAAAGAACCAAACAGAAATTCTATGGCTTAAGAACTCAATAAATAATATGAAGAATGCATTAGAACACATTGGCAATAGAGCGGACCATGTGGAAGAGAGAATTAACAAATTTGAAGATAGAAATCTAGAAATGACTCAGGTCAAAGAGGAGAGAGAAATAAAATTTTTTTTTAATTAAATAACTCTACAAGAACTATCTGACTCCCTTAGAGGGGCAACATAAGGATAATGGGCATTCCAGAAGGAGAAAAGAGGAATTAAGAAACAGAGCATTTTTTAAGTTTATTTGGGTAACATTGTCTAATACAATTATATAATTTTCGGGTATACATTATAATTTCACATCTATATATTCTGTTATGTGATTAGCACCCAGAGTCCAGTTTTCTTCAGCTACCATATATTTGATCCCCTTTGTCCACTTCACCCTCCACCAAAACCTCTATATTACATCCCCTTTACCCTGTCTACCTCTTCCCTTGTCCCCACTCCTTACCCTCTGGTAACCACTAGTCCATTTTCTGTGTCCCTGAGTCTCTGTTTGTCCTGTTCATTTGTTGCTTTTAGGTTTATATACCACATATAAGTGATATCATATGATTTTCAACTTTTTTCTGTCTGGCTTACTTCACTTAGCATGATTATCTCAAGGTCCATCCAGGTTGCCACAAATGGAAGTATTTCATCTCTTCTTATGACTGAGTAATAGTCCATTATATATATGTACCACCACTTCTTTAGCCAATCATCTATCATACAGATGACACTTTGGTTGCTTCAATGTCCTGGCCACTGTGTATAGTGCTGCTATGAACCTCGGTATACAAATATCTTTTTGGACATGGGTTTTCAAGTTTTGGGGGTAAATACCCAGTAGAGGGATTGCTGGATCATGTGGTAGATCAATTCTTAGGTATTTGAGGAACCTCCATACTATTTTGCATACTGGCTGTACCAATTTGCAGTCCCACCAGCAATGTATGAGTGTTTCTTTTTCTATGCATCCTCTCCAACATTTGTTATTACTTGTCCTGTTGATTATAGCTATTCTAACAGGTGTGAGATGGGAGCTCATTGTGGTTTTGATTTGCATTTCCCTAATAGCGAGTGATGTTGAGCATCTTTCCATATACTTGTTGGCCATTTGTATGTTTTCTAGGGGGAAGTTTTTGTTCAGGTCCTCTGCCCATTTTTAATTGAATTGTTGGGTTTTTTGTCATTGTTGTTGTTAGTAAGAAGTATGAATTCTTTATATATTTTGAATATTAGACTATCATAAGAGGCATTGCTTGCAAATATATTTTCCCATTCAGGTGTTTCTCTTTACCTTGCTGAGGGTTTCTTTTACTGAACAGCTTTTTTAGTTTGATGTAGTCCCATTTATTTATTTTTGTTTTTACTTCCCTTGCCTGTGAGGTCAAATTCACAAAATTCTCTTTAAGTCCAAGGTCCTTGAGTTTTGTTCCCATGGGGAAAAGAGCATATTTTAAAAAACAATTGATGAGAACTTCTGAAACCTAGAGAAAGACGGGACATTCAAGTACATTAAGCTAACAGAACTCCAAATTATCTCAACATAAGAAGATATTCTCCAAAACATTATATTAAAAACTGTCAAAAGTTAATGATAAAGAAAGACTTCTCAAGACAGTCAAAAAAAAAAGACAGAAACCTACAAAAGAAACTTCATCAGTATCATCAGATTACTCAGCAGAAACCTTACAATCCTGGAAAGAGTGAATGATATATTCAAAATATTTTTAAAAATAGAAAGTACCAGCCAAGGATAACATATCCAGAAAATTTATCTTTTATATATGAAAGAGAAATAAAGGCTTTCCAAGAGAAACAAAAGCTGAGGAAATTTACCACCACAAGACTTCATTTCAAAAGCTAGAGAGCCACCCTGAGGTTTGGGCATGCTGCAAGTGTGTCACAAGCAAGGGTGGCAGGTGTGCTGCTGGAGGAAACCAGAGGCCTGAGACTTGAGGGGAGGAGAGGGATAGCAGTGATGCTGGAGACCCTGCATAGCAACTGGTGAGCATGCAGCAGGTTTTCACATCTAGGATGAAAATTTTAAGTGACAAGTTAAGAGAAGCTAAAGTAAAAACCATTCCAAGAGCTATTTAATATTTGCCAAAGTATTCTGCTGGACTATAATTACTTAGCAGGTACAAAGATACATGGGCTGCACTTCACAGAAGAGCCAAAGAATGTGCTAGTGCTGGAGAGGTTCTAAATTCCATATTTCTTCTACTTGAGCTCCCCAACAACTGAATTTTTGAATAAATTTGGTGGAGATTCTGGCATCACTTTCCATTAGGCACCATTCCCCAGCATTGCCCATTATGGCCACAGCTACACACCACCCTGTTCCACCTCAGATTCTAGCTGCCCCCGCACCAGCTGCTACCAGCCATGATCTTGGCAAACCCACTGCTGAGCTTGTCAACCCCATGTCCAAAGTGCTTGAATCTTTGAAATGGCTGCATCCTTCAGTGCAAGGTTACAATAGAAAAAAAAATAAAGAAAGAAAAGAAAAGTTACCTGTTGGGAAAAAGGGGCAACATGGAAACCTGTCTGTCTTCATGACAACTTGGAATAAAATATTCTTCTTTTTGTATTTGTTACCATAGTCTTGGCCTCACATGAGTGTAGGGCTCTAATTTATACTTCTTGCATGATTAGGGAATCACTACATTAAGAAATGAAAGGGCCACAGGTAACTGGGTTTTTTGATACCCAGCAGATACAAAGACAAATTATACATGGATGAAACTTTGTAAACCTAGGCCTCTCAAGATTACTACAGATTAATTCCTCACCACTCCCTCCAAAAAGAATTATCAAACACACAAATAAATATATCACTAAAAGTTTTAGAGTCATAAGAACCAACCAGTAAGATTCAGACCTACAAAAAACTTCAGATATCATACCATTAGACATAGACTATTCTATAGGTATATATAAAGTTTTTTTAAAGAGATAAAAAAATAGATTAAAAATGAGTAAGGAATAAGACTACCAAATGTGACTTTTAAAAGTCATTAAAATTAAAAAGTTAAGGATGTACTTAACAACAGTTATATACAGCTGAAGAAAGAATAACAGTGAAGTAGAAAATAAAGTCAGTTACCCAAAAAGGATCTCTGAAATAAGAAAATGGAAAATATGAAAGATGAGTTAATATACAGAAAATATATATAGAAGGCCCTCAGGTTGAACAAAGTGATATTACCAATATTGGACCAATTTTTTGTAAAATTATAATTTCATGAGTCAGCTTAATATTATCTAATAAACATTCTATAAAGAGAATGAGGAAAAGACAATGTAGGAAAAGATAAATGACTGAGAATTTTCCAAAAATTAGATATGCAAATCTTTAGATCCAAAAAATACAACAAGAAAGCAAAAGAAATAATTATCTATATCTTGACACTTCATATTGAAACTACAGAACACCAAAGGTAAGGAGAAGAGCTCAAGGCAACTAAAGAGAAAAGGTAAGTCACTTATAAATGAGTTCACAGCTTATTTCTCAAACTGCTGTCAAGAATGATGGCAAATTCAGTCAATTTCAGGAAAAAATAGAATTTTTCATCAATACTGACCTAATAAAGGAGCAACTAAAGAATATATTTTAGGATAAATAAAAATGATTTTGGAAGATATATCTGAGATATAAGAAGGAATAGTGAATAGATAAAATAGTAAACCAAAGATAAATCTAAACAAACAATGACTACGTATTTATCAGTCATCTAATTTGTGGGATTAAAAATGATAGAACAAAAATGCTGGATAGCAATACCCTTTATGTAAAAGGCAGATTATATGAGTTAAAGCATTCTAAAGACCTTGTATTATTTACAAAATATGCATAGATTTTGATTAACTTTAGATTTAAAGTTAAATATGGAGGACAGAATTTCAAGGGTAACCAGTGAAGAACAGAAATAGCATCATCTCTTAATTAATTTCAATAATACATTTCTGAAAATCAGATGGAATGTGCAAATTCTAACCAGAAACCTATATCTTACATTCTAAGTTGGAAAAGTTACATATACTATGTCAACCTCAATCTTCAGCCAACTTCCTTAAATATATTTAAAATTAGTAAAATGTCTATACATGGCTAGCAATCTGTTAGAATGCAAAGTGCTTAAAACTTTGTTTTTTGAGTACCTAACTTGATATAGTCATTAACAAACAGTTGCTTCCTGTGTAGTAGTATGGTCTCTCAACACTAGCAATATGTAAGACATATATCTCCTTTATAAATAAACTCTTCATACTGCCTTGTAATTCTGAAAGTCTAACAATTGTATTTGAATTCTATTATTTATTTATTTATTTACTTACTTACTTACTTATTTATTTCCATTTTTAATTAGTTTTTTATGGTGACATTGGTCAACAAAATCCAATAAATTTCAGCTGTACACATTGGCAATAAGGCATATACATATTTGAACTGTGCATTCACCTCCCATAGTTAGATTTCTTTCTGTCACCTTATATTTTACCCCTTTTACCCTGTCAACCTCACCCTTTCCCCAACCCCCTACCCTCTGGTAACCACTAGTCTGTAGTCCATGTCCTTGAGTCTCTGTTTGTTTGTTCTGTTCATTTGTTGCTTTTAGATTTATATCCGACATATAAGTGATATCATGTGATTTTCAACTTTTTCTGTCTGGCTTATTTCACTTAGCATGATTATCTCGAGGTCCATTCATGTTGTCACAAATGGCAATATTTTATCTCTTCTTATGGCTGAGTAATATTCCATTGTATTATGTACCACAACTTCTTCAGCCAATCATCTAACATAGGTCACTTTGGTTGCTTCCATGTCCTGGCCACTATGAATAATGCTGCTATGAACATCAATATGCAAATATCTTTTTGGATATGGATTTTTAAGTCTTTGGGGTAAATACCCAGTAGAGGGATTGCTGGATCATATAGTAGATCAATTCTTAGTTTTGTGAGGAACATAATTTGAGAATTTTCTCACACGTTGTTTTAAAATGTGCATCAAGTTTAAATATAAAGTTTTTCTGCATAAATATTAGCCCAAAAAATGATGAAAGAAGTTCTTCGACCTGAAACAAAAAACAAAGTACAAGAAACATTGAGTACAGTGACAAACAGACAGAATCAGAAAATTGCAACTTTATTTCAGGATAGGGTGCTAAGCACTTAATTATAACATAAAGGTTAGTGGGGGAAGCATTAAAAATAATATAGCTACTTCAATTTTGTAACAAGTGAAAAACATAAAAAGGAATAATTTTTTCAACAAATACATAAAAGTAGAGGAATAAAAGGATGTAACCTGTATAGGCAAATAAAGATTTATCTATGAAACATTTTATACAAAACTATGATAATCATAAAACAAAAATCCAGAGCTGAAATGTGATATATAAAAAAGTTGAAATAAAAAAAAAAGCGTAATATAAAACCACCAAACTATAATAGCAGACAGAAGCACAAAGGAAAAGAAACAATGAAGATACAGAGCAATCAGAAAACAAAAGATAAAATGGTTATAGGAAAATGTTACATAACAATAATTACCCTAAATGTAAATGAACTCAATTCACAAGTCAAAAGTCATGGACTAGCTGAATGAATTAAAAAACAAGACCTAGCTATATCCTGACTTTAGAAGACACATGTCTCCTCCAAAGACAAATATAGGCTCAAAGTGAAGGTGATTCAAGCAAATGGTTTCCAGAGAAAAGCAGGTGTACCCATACTTAGACAAAATAGACATTAAGACAAAAAAAGATAACAAGAGACAAAAATGGACATTTTATACTGATAAAAGGTACAGTCCTTCAAGAAGACATAACATTTATATATATAGATAGATAGATAGATATAGATATATAGATATAGATATAGATGATATAGATAGATATAGATATAGATATAGATATAGATATAGATGATATAGATATAGATACACACACGCACACACACACACACACACATTCAGCTTAGGAGCACCAAAATATATAAAGCAATCATTAGCAAATCTAAAGGAGGAAATCAAGAGGAACACAAGAGTAGGAGAGAAACATTCCACTACACCAATAGATAGATCATCCAGACAGAAAACCAACAAGGAACTATCAGCTTTAAATGACACATTAGACCAAACAGACTTAATAGATATTTACAAAATTTTCCATCCAGAAACAACAGAATACACATTCTTCTCAAGCACACATGAACCATTCTCAAGGATAGACCAATTAGGACACAAAATAAGTCTGAATAAATTTAAGAAAATTGAAATATCAAGCATCTTTTTCAATTACAACAGTATGAAACTAGAAATCAAATACAAGAACAGAGCTACAAAAATCACAAATCTGTGGAAATTAAACTGCATGCTACTGAATAACTATTAGGTCAGTGAAGAAATAAAAAAAATAAATGATACATAGAAAAAATGAAAATAAAATATACCAAAATCTTAGGGATAAAACAAAAGTGAGACTAAGAGGGAAGTTCATAGCAATATATGCCTACCTCAAAAAACAAGAAAAATCTCAAATAAATAATCTTACACTTTACCTTGAGGAACTAGAAAAAAAATGTTTCCAAAGTCAGTAAAAAGAAAAAAATTACAACAACACTCAAAGCAGAAATAATGATAAAGAGAATAAAAAGACAACAGAAAAGTTTCATAATATTATCAACAACATTAGTAACAAGTGTTTAAAAGGTAGTGGGTAAAATAGAACCCTCATGCACTGCTTGTGGGAATGTAAATTGATACAGCTACTATGGAAAACAGCATGAAGGGTTCTCAAAGAATTAAGCATTGAATTGCCATATGACCCAGCTATTATTTTCTGGTATCAACACCAAAAATAAGAAAACATTTATCCATATAGATGTATGCACCCTTATGTTCATTGCAGCACTATTCACAGCAACCAAGACATGGAAACCTCCAAGGTATCCTTCAGTAGATGACTGGATAAAGAAGTGGTACATATATACAATGGAACATTACTCAGCCATGACAAAGATGAAATATTGCCATTTGTGACAACATGGTTGGATCTTGAGATAATCTTGCTAAGCAAAATAAGTCAGACAGAAATAGCTGAGAACCATATGATTTCACTCATATGTGAGATATAAAACTGAAAGCAACAAATGACAAGACGAACAAAAAAATCTCAAAGAACAGTTTAGTGGTTACCAGAGGGAAAGAGGGAGAAGGAAATAGATAAGTGTAAAAGAGGTCAAATATATGGTGATGGAAGGAGATATGATTTTGAGTGGTGAACACACAATGTAACATACAGATGATATATTATAGAATTTTACACTTGAAACCTATATAATTTTATTAACTAATGTCACCTAAATAAATTTACTTTAAGAAGAAAATATTAATGAAATAAGAGATGGTTCTTTGAAAAGAAAACAAAATTGACAAATCTTTAGCTAGACTCACTAAGGAAAAAAGAGAGAAGATGCAAATAAATAAAATTTTAAATGAAAGAGAAGTTATAATGAATGCCACAGAAATTCAAAAGATTATAAAAAATATTATGAAAGGCTGTACACTACCAAATTGCACACCTGAGAAGAAATGGACAAATTCTTATACTATCTTCATAGATGGAATCATGCAGCATTAGAAAACCTAAATAGACTCATCACTAGTAAGGAAATTCAAACAGTAATTAAGAACCAGCCAAAAAAAAAAATAGCGCAGGCCCAAATGATCATGACAACATTACTCTTATGCCAAAACCAGACAAGGACGATGCAAAAAAAAAATAAGCCAATATCTCTGTTGAATGTAGATGCAAAAATCTTCAATAAATTACCAGCAAGATAAGTTAAAAGAAGCTCTTCAGAGAGAAGGAAAATTATATAGGTCAGAAACTCAGATATATATGAAGAAAGGAAGAGCATTAGAGAAGGAATAAAAGGAGGTAAAATTTAAACTTTAATTTTTTATTCTTAATTAACCTAAAAGATAACATTTTTTCAACATGATAATAGCTATAATGTATTTTATGGCTGTACTTTATGGATAAATGAAATGAATGACAACAAAGATACAAGAGAAGGTACAAAAGAATTACAAATATTTTGTTATAAGGAACTTGTACTACCTGTGATGTGACTTACTGTTATTTGAAAGTGGACTGAGATTAGTTGGAAATGTATGTTGTAAACTCTAGGGCAATCACTAAAAAACAATTTATAATTTTTAAATTACAGTTGGAATACAATATTATATTAGTTTTACATGTCTGATATAGTGATAAAACATATAACTAGTAAAGTGATCACCCTGATAAACCTAGTAACCATCTGACACATACAAAGTTATTACAATATTATTGACTATATTTCTTATGCTATATTTTACATCCCCATGACTATTTTGAAACTACCAATTTGTACTTCTTAACCTCTTTCCCTTTTTAACCCACCCCAACTTCCTCCCATCTGGCAACCATCAAAATATTCTCTGCATCTATGAGTTTTCTAATTTGTTTCATTATTTTGTTCTTTAGATTCCACATGTAAGTAGAATCATATGGCATTTATCTTTCTGCCTAAATTACTCCACTCAGCACAATACCCTCTAAGTCCATCCATGTTGTTGCAGATGGCAAGATTTATTCTTTTTAATGGCTCAGTAATATTTCATTGTATATGTGTAACACCTGTTCTTTATCCATTCATTCATTGATAGACACAGAGAGCCTACATATCATGACTATAAATAATTCTGCAATGAACAGATGGATGAAGGTGTTCCTTTAAAGTAGTATTTTAGGTTTCTTTGGATAAATGTCCAGAAGTGGGATAACTGGAACCCTCTTTATCTCATGACAACCTTTGTTTTAAAATCTATATTGTCTTGTATAAGTAATGCTAGCTTAGCATTTTTTGTATATGTATGTTTCCATTTTCATTGAACATCTTTTTTTCACCTCATTACTTTCAGTATGTGTGTGTGAAAGTACAGTATGTGTCTTTCAATATAAAATGAGTCTCTTATAGGCAGCATATAAGTCTTGCTTTCTCATCCATCAAGCCATCTTATCTTTTGATTGAAGCACTTAATCCATTTACAGTTTTTAATCCATTTACATTAAAAGTAATTATTGATAGGTAAGTAGTTATGGTGATTTTATTATTCATATTTTTTTTAATTTTTCTTCTTCTTCTTCTTTTTAAAGAATTCCCTCTAACATTTCTTGTAATATGGTTTGGTGGTGATTAACTCCTTTAGCTTTTTCTTATTGGGGAGGCTCTTTATTTGCCCTTCCATTCTAAATGATAGATTTGCTGGGTAGAGTAATCTTGGTTTTAGGTCCTTGCTTTTCATCACCTTGAATATGCCATGCCAATCCCTTCTGGTCTGCAAAGTTTCTATTGAGAAATCAGTTGACAGCATTTTTGTGGCTCCTTTGTAGGTAACTGATTGCTTTTCTCTTGTTGCTTTTAAGATTCTCTGTCTTTAACCTTTGGCATTTTAATGATGATGTGTCTTAGTGTGGGCCTCTTTGGGTTCATCTTATTTGGGACACTGTATTTCCTGGGAAAGTAATCAGTCACTATTTCTTGAAGTAGGTTTTCAATTCCTTGGTTTCTCTCTCCTCCTTCTGGTATCCCTATGATATGAATGTTGGTATGTTTGATTTTGTCCCAGAGGCTCCTTAAACTATTCTTTTTTTTTTTAGATTCTTTTCTCTTGTTGCTGTCCTGATTGGGTGTTTTCGGCTACCTTACCTTCTAAATCACTGATTCAAACCTCTGTTTCATCTAATCTACTGTTGATTCCTCCCAAGGTATTCTTCATTTTGGTTACTGTATTCATTTCTGACTGATTCTTTTTTGTTTTCTATCTCCATTTTTATGTTTTGTATCTCTTTATTAAAGTTCTCACTCAGTTCCTCTACTCTTCCCCTAAGTTCATCGAGCATCCTTATAACCAGTGTTTTGAAGTCTACATCACGTAGATTGCTTGTCTCTATTTTTAGTTCTTTTTCTGAAGTCTTTTTCTGTTTTGTTTTTTTTTTTTTTCCATTTGGGACATGTTTTTTTGTCTCTCCATTTTGGCTGGCTTACTGTGCTTGTTTCTATGTATTAGGTAAGATGCTCTTCATCCAAGTTTTGGTTGCCTTATGTAGTGGGTCTCCTGTGGGAACCAGTGGCACAGTCTTTCTATACACCTGAGCTGGGTGTTCCAGGTGTATAAGTTGTGTAAGTTGTCTGTGCCCTTTTGATCAATTCGAGCCTTGGTTACAGTTTTCACACCAGTGGGAGAGATTGACCCTAGGGTCGATTTGTTGTGAGGACTGGCTGGTGACTACAGTGGAGGAGTTGCTGTGTAGGGGCTGACCATACAGGTCAGGATATGCTTTATCAGGGCTCTGGTTTCTTTCCAGTCTGCCCTTTTGGTATGTTATCCTCAGATATGGCCCTGGGTTGTGCTCTGGCTCAGAGCATGCAAGGTAGGTCCTTTGAGGAGGGGTCCTGCCACAGGCCAAGTTCAACTGAAGTCTGTGCCCTGCCTGAGACCACCTATAATGAGTCACCAAGCAACCCACAGATGACTAGCACCCATGCTGGGCTTAGATGTGCTTTGAGAGGCCAAGCTGCAAATTAAGGCCAGATACTGCTAATGCTGGGCTTGAGACTACACAGCAAGAGGTAAGGAGCACACTGAGGTCAAAGGCTGTTTGCTTAAGCTCGGTGAACCTTTGAGAGATTTTAGGAATGTTTGCAGCATGAGCCAAGACAGGACATTTGTACATAAACCCACTTTAAGTGGCTTGTGTGGGCCTGCAAATTGGGTGGGGTGGCATCTCAGGGTAGCCAGGTTAATCAAGATGAAGTTATGGTGGCCAACTGCATCTACAAGCCAGGCAGAGATGGGCTTAACAAAGGAATAATGCCCTCAGCCAGGAATTCTGTCTATGAAAAAGTTGCACTTCCAGTCCTCTCCCTGAAGCCAGACAAATCATCTCCTCCCTGTATGTCCCTGGCGCCTTTTGAGCTGCTGCCCCAGTGCTGAAGCTCAGAGAGAATGAGCTCATAAGCAAGTAAGTTTGTGCATGTAGGCCCCTTAAGAGAAAAGTCTGCAACTCCAGTGGCCCTCTATCTCACTTTGCCACAATCTCTGCTGATTTTCACAGCCAGAAATTATGGGGACATCTCTTCCCGGCACTAGAACCCTGGGTTTGGAAGCCCAGTGAGGCCCTGGGATCCCATACTCCTCCAGCAGGGTCTCCACGGCTGAGATATCCTTCTTTATTTTCAACCACCACATGTAGTTGTAGGACCAGACCATTCCACATCTCCACCCTTTTGATGAGTCTCGACAAGGCATCTTCTGTGTGTCACTGATTGTAGGACTCCTGTTCAGCTAGACTTCAAGTGACTCCCAATTATGGCTGTTCTAAAGTTTAGCTATAATTTTGATGTGGTTCTAAAAGGAGGCCAGCACAGTGTTTACCTACTCCATCATCTTGACCAGAAGCTCAAAAATCAGTTTTTTAAAAGTATAATGATATGCTAAGGAAAGAGAGAAAATGAAATCATATAAAATGCTCCATTAAAATCACAGAAGGCACACTTGAAACTAATATAATATTGTATGTAAAGTGTAATTTAAAATAAATTAATTTTTTAAATCACAGGTATAAATAGAGAAGATAAAAAGAAACGAAGAACAAGTGGAAAAAATAAAAAAAACAGTGAAATATGGTAGATATTAATCCAACTATATCAATAATCTCTTTAAGTGTCAACATTTAAAACACCAATTAAAAGACAGAGATGTTACAGGTGATTAAAAAATAAGACCCAACTAACTATATATTGTCTAAAAGAAATACACTTTAAATATAAATAGTAAAATCATGGAACAAGATATACCATGTTAATACTAATAACACTAATCGAAAGAAATCTGGAGTGGCTATAGTAATATAAGACAAAGTTGACTTCAGAGCAAAGAAAATTATCAGAGATAAAACGGGAATTAAATAATGATAAAGGGATTGATAGTCCAAAAAGACATAACAATCCTTAGTGTGCATTCACCTAACAACAGAACGCCAAAATATATGAGGCAAACAGTAATGGAACTACAAGGAGAAATAGGTAAATTCACTACAATAGTTTGAGACTTAAATACTCCTTATCAGAAATGAACAGATCTAGCAGGCAGCAGATCATCGAGGT
Organism: Cynopterus sphinx; assembly: GCA_030015415.1. Taxonomy (NCBI): domain Eukaryota; kingdom Metazoa; phylum Chordata; class Mammalia; order Chiroptera; family Pteropodidae; genus Cynopterus; species Cynopterus sphinx. The sequence continues at coordinate 40,494,823 of CM057388.1, forward strand.
CATAACTGACCTCAAAAGCTCTCAATCAACTGAATATATTTGATATCTATGGACTACTTCACCAACAATAAGTTGAGAAAAAGTATTTAGTAGAAAGAGGTTGAAGAAACAGAAGTATATGAGGTGGGAATTGATCACATCATTGTCTGAGGAGGCAGGATAAAATGTGACCCAGAGCTTAGGTAGACAGATATACTCAGAATAAACAGAAGCTATACCTCCTTCACTAAGACAGAAGAAAAGGAAGGGATCATGGGTCCAGATAAAATTGAGATTATAGGTGGTGAAAGAGGAAGTTGAAGTCAAGTAGGAGACAAAGTCAACTTCCATGAATGAGGAGAGAGTAGAATAGAGAGATTAAGAAGAAATGTAGAATAGCCACTAACGACTCAATAATGAACGACCTAGAGAGATACAGAAGGGTTGCTGGGCAGCTCATTTGAGGTACTTACTGAGAATGGGAATAAATTTGTATTGGCTCCAAACTGCATTTCATGCTTGTGAGAGAGTGTATGTTTGTGCGTTTTCCAACAGCCTGAGTATTGAGCAGAGAAATGGTGGGAACTTGGACTTATCCTGGATTGCAGCTCTACAAGACAAATATGGCAAAGGGAGTATGGAGCATGGTAATAATAAATAAAGAAAGGTTCCCAGGCTAAAACAGAGCCCTGGGGAATACCAAAATATAAAACATAAACAGAAAAAGAGGAACATGCAAATATAAATGAGAAGGAGCCAGAAGTCAATGATACCACAAAACAGACCTGAAAATTCCAGCATTTGGATAGCTTTCTGAGATCATGTAGTCCAAATTTTTAATTGTGGCAGATGAGGAAAATGAAGCCCCAAGAGGGTAAGGGACTTACCCAAGGTTCACAGTGAGTCAGGAGAGAGCTGGGATTAAAATGTAGGTCCTTTAACTCAGTTCCATGCTCTTATTTACTCTATGATACTTAGTTATCTTCTCTTACTTTAAAAATGATGTATGTTTCTGTAGATATTTTGGAAAATTCAAAAAAGAATAAAGAATAAAATTTAAATATTTTAAAATCTTACCACTGACTGCAAACATGTTGACATATGTGGTAGTTCAAAAATTCTTTGACTTTTGTCTCAAGAGGTGGAATCTAGTTCCCCTCCTCTAGAATATAGGTTAGCTTTAGTGACTTGCTTCTAACAGATAGAATTCAGTGGCTGTAATGCTGCATGATTCCCAAAACTAGGTCATAAATTCAATATAGTTTTCACCGGGTTCTCAGTCTCTCCCTCCCTCCCTCTTTCTCTCTCTCCCAACACTTGTTCTTCAAACCCAACCATCATGATATGAGGAAATCCAGGCCACATGGAGAAGTCACATGTTAGTGTTCCAGCTGAAAACCCCAACTCAATTCCTAGCCAGCAACCAGCATCAACTGCCAGACATGTGAATGAGGAAGACTTCACGATTTCTCCAGCTTCGACCATTGTCTGACTAAAACTGAGAGTCTCTGAATGAGAATCATGTAACTGAGCCTAGTCAATTTTCAGTCTTGAGAGATAATGATTGTTACTTTACATCACTAAGTTTGTTATGCAGTATTAAATAACCAATGTGGCAAATTTCCTTCTAGTCTTTTGAATGCATATACATTTTAATTACAATTTTGGAATTACAAAATACACAATTTCATATCCTACTTTTTTCACCTTGTGTTATTCATGATCATTTTACCAAGACATTAAAATATATTTAAAGAGATTACTATAATAAGCATATAATGTCTGCCATTTGACTATTTCAAAGATATTTAACCAGTCTTTATTGTTAGACATTCATATTATTTTCCAATTTTTGAATATCATAGTTAATGCTACAGTGAACATTCTTGCATCTATACCTTTTTAAAGTATGTTTATTTTTTCCATTTGAATGATAAAAGCTGAAACACATTAACTCAAACAATTCATATACAGTACGAAATTCCTAAAGTTAAATTGATATATCCTTCCACTCCTCCCCCAAAGCCATCTTCCTAATTTAACCACTATAGAAAATTTAGTGTGAATCTTTACACACTTTCTCCTTCACATATACATATCAAAATATAGTAAGAGTTCATTTTCTTTCACAAAAATGGGGTTACTATAGCTTTCTCTTTTACTTAACAATGTATCATAGACAGTCTTCTTAGACAATATGCTTTATTCCCTTCAATTACTGGATAGTAGACCATCGTGTAGACACAACATAATTTATTTTACCAGTTCCTTATCAGTGGACATTCACATTGCTGCTATTACAAATAATGTTGAAGTAAATACCCTTGTACACTTACCTACACATACTGGCACTTTTATTTATAACATTTAAATTATCATAAGTGAGATTTTCAGGTCGAGGGGCATGTGAATTTTTTAGTTTAATAAATACAATTGGAGTACTTATTAAATATGACAGATTAAACACGTGTTTATCCTAAAATGAAAGAAAATGAGTTTTTAAAGGGTATAAACCCACAAGGACAAAGAACAGAAATGAAGGCAGCAATAGACAAGGTATAACAACACATTTTTGGAAGATGAAAAGCAGATGCAGGTTAGCAGAGCTGAAAGAGCTGAAGATCATATGCCTACATGGAACATGAGAAATGAGAAGCAAGACAATTGAGAGGGCTTAGTTGCATGTGTGTGAGAAATGCAGTTAGACTCCTCTCAGGTCCCTTCGCTCATCCTCTTCAGCCAGGAAAATATCCGTTCCCTAATATGGTGGGAGACTGGAAGTTTATTCAAATGAAATTGATCCACAGAAGCCCCAAACCCAGATCCCTTTGATAGAGTGAAATGTAGGTAAAGGATGTCATATTGAAAATAGTGGCACTGAATGAAAGCTTGCAATGAGATCCTTTTACCTACACTGTGGATACCTTGCTTCAAAATATACACTTTGGAAGGGTATATGTTTTCCAGGAAAGAAATTAGAGAAATCATCTCTGAAGAAACGAGAACTGCTCTCAGAGAAAAGACCTATATCATTTTGGAATCCCCAGTGAACTAGCCAGGTTCTCACTCAATCATGTTACAATAAAGATTACAAATTGATAAACATGGTCCCTATAGAAAAGCCTCCTATATGGAAAATAAATAAGAAAACCAACCAATCAAATGAAATAGTGAAATAAAGAAGAATAAAAGTTTTTCTTATTATACTCAGAGATCTAATATAGTGTAGCCACGAAATTAAAACAGGATACTATAAAAAAATATTTAGAACACCAGAGAAGTTGTGCAAATATGCTATATTTTTTTATAATACCTTTATAATTTACTTTTTACATTTATATCTCAAATTCGATGGGTTTTCCTATATGGTACAAAGTGGGGATTTGAATGTATTTCCTTAAAAATTGACAGATATCAGACCCAATATCATTTATTGAATAATTCATACATATAGAACTTTGATCATATTGATTACTTCCTAAGGACAAAATCTTATAAATAGAAATACTGCCTTAAAGAGCAGGAACAATTTTAAAGATTTTTAAATATAATATCAATTGCCCACCAGAAAAGTAGTACCAATTTTCATTCCATTAGCAGTGTATAATTGTTTAGTTACTATATTCATACCAAAACTGAGTATCATTACCTTCACCAATTTTATAAACAAACACAGATATTCTTTTACTTAATACTTTGTTTCCCTTAGTTACTTTTAGTATATCAAGTAGGGGTGCTAAATTGCAGTGTTATGATATTTTTTATTAAGTTTATTGGGGTAACATTGGTTAATACAATTATATAATTTTCAGGTATACATATTAATTTGACATCTGTATATTCTGTTGTGTGTTTATGACACAAAGACCAGTTTCCTTCAGTTACCATATATTTTATCACCTTTACCCAGTTCACACTCCCCCTTAACCCTACATCTGACCCCCATCTACATCCCCCCTTCACCACCAACTCCTACCATATTGTAACCACTACTCTATAGTCCATGTTCATGAGTCTCTGTTTGTCCTGTTCCTTTGTTATTTTTAGCTTTATATCCCACATATAAGTGATATCATATGATTTTCAACATTTTCTGTCTGGCTTACTTCACTTAGCATGATTATCTCAAGGTCCATCCAGGTTGCCTCAAATGGAAGTATTTCATCTCTTGTTATGACTAATAGTCCATTATATATATGTACCACCACTTCTTTAGCCAATCATCTATCATACAGACGACACTTTGGTTGCTTCCATGTCCTGGCCACTGTGTATAGTGCTGATATGAAACTCGGTGTGCAAATATCTTTTCAGATATGGGTTTTCAAGTTTTGGGGGTAAATACCCAGTAGATGAATTGCTGGATCATATGGTAATTCAATCCTTAGGTTTTTGAGGAATCTCCACACTGTTTTCCATACTGACTGTACCAATTTGCAGCCCCACCAGCAGTGTATGAGGGTTCCTTTTTCTCTGCATCCTCTCCAACATTTGTTATTACTTGTCCTATTGATTATACTATTCTAACATATGTGAGATGCTATCTCATGTGGTTTTGATTTGCATTTCCATAATAGCTAGCGATGTTGAGCATGTTTTCACATATTTGTTGGCCGTTTGTATGTCCTCTAGGGAGAAGTGTCTGTTCAGATCCTCTGCCCATTTTGATTGGATCATTTGTTTTGTTGTTGTTGTTGTTGTTGTTGTTGTTGTTGTTGTTGTTGTTGTTGAATTGTATAAGTTCTTTGACTATTTTGGATATTAGGCCCTTATCATAGGTGTTCTTTGCAAAAGTATTTTCCCATTCGGATGGTTGTCCCTTTACCTTGTTGAAGGTTTGTTTTGCTGAGCAGAAGCTTTTAATTTGATGTAGTCCCATTCATTTATTTTTGCTTTTACTTCCCTTGTCTTTGAAGTCAAATTCATAAAATTTTCTTTAAATCCAAGGTCCTTGAGTTTAGTTCCTATGTTTTCTTCTATACATTTTATTGTTTCAGGTTTTAGATTCTGGTCCTTAATCCATTTTGAATTAATTTTGGTGTGTGGTGATAGACAACAGTCTTGTTTCATTCTTTTGCAGGTGGCTTTCTAGTTTTCCCATTACCATTTATTGAAAAGACTTTCCTTTCTCCACTCTATGTTTTTGGTTTATTTGTCTGAAATTATTTGCCCATATAAATATGGGTTTATATGGACTCTCGATTTTATTCCACTGGTCTGTGTGTTTGTTTTGCTGTCAATAAATTGCCATTTTGATTACTGTCACTTTGTAGTATCATTTGAAGTCAGGCAAAGTGATGCCTCCAGCCTCATTCTTTTTTCTCAGGAGGATTTAGCAATTCTGGATTTTTTGTGCTTCCATGCAAATCTGATGATGTTTTGTTCTATTTCTTTTTTTAAAAAAATGTCAATGGGATTTTGAAAGGGATTGCATTAAATATGTAATGCTTTAGGTAATATGGTCAGATTAACTATGTTGATTCTTCCAATCCAAGAACACAGAATGTCTTTCAATTTATTTGTACCTTCCTTGATTCATTTTATAGGGTCTTGTAGTTTCATTATATAGGCCTTTCACATACTTTGTTAAATTTATTCCTAGATATTTGATTCTTTTTGTTGCAGTTGCAAAAGGAATTATTTTTTCTACTTATTTTTCTGACACTTCATTATTAGAGTATAGGAACACTATGGATTTTTAAACATTGATTTTGTATCCAGAAACCTTACTGTAGTTGCTTATTGTTTCTAGTAGTGTTCTTGTGGAGTCTTTAGGGTTTTCTATATAGAAAATCATGTCATTCACAAATAGTAACATTTGATTTCTTTGTTTCCTATTTGGATACCTTTTATATCTTTCTCTCACCTGATTGCACTTCCTAGGACCTCCAATGTTTTATTGAATAAGAGTGGTGATAATGGACAGCCTAGCATTGTTCCTAATTTTAGAGGAAAGGTTTTTTGTATTTTCAGCATTAAATATAATGTTGGGGGAGAGTTTGTCATATATGGCCTTTTTATGTTAAGGTACATTCCTTCTATACTATTTTTGTTAAGTATTTTGATCATAAATGGATGCTGTATCTTTTCAAAGGCTTTATCTGCATCTATTGATATGATTGTATGATCTTAGTTTTTAATTTGTTTATGTGGTATATCACATTAATCGATTTGCGTATGTTGAACCATCCTTGTGCTTCTTGAATAAAACCTACTTGATCATGGTATATAATCTTTTTAATATGTTGCTGTATTTGGTTCACTAGTATCTTAGAATTTTTGCATCAGTGTTCATGGGAGATATTTGTCTGTAGTTTTCTTTTTTTTGACTTATCTTTACCAGGTTTTGGTATCAAAGTAATATCAGCCTCTTAAAATGAGTTGGGAAGTATTGCCTCCTCTTCAATTGTTTGGAAAACTTTGAGTAGAATAAGTATTAAATCTTCTTTGAATGTTTGATAGAATTCATTGGTAAAGTTATTTGGTCCTGAATTTTACTTTCTGTTAGGTTTTTGATGATTGTTTCAATTTCCAACTGCTGATTGGTCTATTAAGAGTTTCCAGTTCCTCTTGATTCAGTCTATGAAGGTTGTATCTTTATAAGTACTGGTACATTTCTTCTAGGTTATTATATTTGGTGTTATATACTTTTTCATAGTATTCTTCTGTGATCCTTTGTATTTCTGCAGTGTCAGTCATAATTTCCCCTCTTTCATCCTTGATTTTGTTTATTTGTGTCCTTTCTCTTTTTTCTTTAGTGAGTCTAGCCAGCAGTTTGTCAATTTTATTAACCTTCTCACAGAAGCAGCAATTTGTTGCATTTATTTTTTCTATCATTTTTTGTTATCAATTTCATTTATTTCTGTTCTAATATTATTTCTTTCCTTCTGCTGACTTTAGGCTTCATTCCTTCTACCTTTTCTAGTTTTTTAAGATGAAGTGTTAGGGGGTTTACTTGGGCTCATTCTTGTTTTTGGAGATAGGCCTGTAATGATATGAACTTTCTTCTTAAGACCATTTTTGCCATGTCCCAAAAATTTTGATATGTTGTACTATCATTATCATTGATTTCCATTTATCTCTTGATCTCTCTTTTTATTCTCTGACCCAGTTATTCTTCAGTAGCATGTTTTTTTAATCTCCACATATTTGTGAGTTTTCTTAATTTCATTTTATATTTTTTCTCTAATTTCAAAACATTATGATCATAGAATAAGGTTAGCATGATTTCAAACCTCTTATATTTGTTGATGCTATCTCTGTGTCCCAGTATGTGGTAGATTCTTGATAATATTTCATGTATACTAGAGAAAAATATATAAGCAGCTGTTTTGGAATAGAAGGCTCTGTAAATGTCGATTATGTCCAGTTAATCTAATGTGTCATTTAAGGATGTTATATCCTTATTGACATTCTGTTTAGATGATCTGTCCATTTCTTACAGTGTGGTAATTAGGTCCCCTACTATGATAGTGTTTTGGTGTTTCTCTTTTTAGGTATTAGTAATTGCTTTAAATATTTCAGGGCTCCTTGTTTGGGAACATAGATATTAATAAGTGTTATGTCTTTTTGGTGTGTTTCCATTTATCATTTTGAAATGCCCCTCAATATCTTCTTTATCTTTTTTATTTTGAACTATATTTCATCTAATATTAGTACCACTACTACCATTTTTCTCTGAAAGCCATTTGCTTGTAATATCATTTTCCACCCTTTCACTTTGAGCCTATATCTTTCTTTGGAGGTGAGATGTGTCTCCTGGAGGTAGTATATGGTTGAGTTTGTTTTTTTATCTATTCTGCAACTCAGTGCCTTCTTATTGGTGAATCCAGTCCATTTACATTTAGGGTGATTATTGAAATATGAGGTCATCTTATAGTCATTTTATGTTTTGTTTTTTGCTAGCTCTGTAGTTTCATTGCTTCCTTGTCCTTGTGTTTCTGTTTTCTTTATTTTGGTTGGCTTTTGTGGGTTTTCCCTCTGGTCCTTCTTGTTTTATGCTATATACTTTGGTTCTGAAGCTTTGACATGTGGTTACTATTGCGAATATGTAAATGATAGTTATACACACACACACACGCACACACACAGTGGTCCCTTTTCTTCTGCATGTGCCTTATCTCTATTTTCCTTTATGTATTTGGATCTTTGAATCCCTCCTTTTCAGTCATTGTTATCTCAATTTGTTTCTATATATGCTGAACATTCATTACTATCTTGCTATAGCAATTCTCTTATTATTTAAGCTCATAATGCCCTGGTCTTAGTAAGGGTTGCACTTCTCTGCTTCTATTTGCCTGATAGTCATTTTACTCCTAATTATGTGTTTTCTTTTAGGTGAGTTGACCCCTTTCAGTATTTTCTGTAGTGCAGGCCTCATTGTGAAGAATTCCCTCAATTTTTGTATGCCTGGAAAGGTCTTAATTTTTCCTTCATATCTAAAGGAGAGCTTAGCTGGATACATTATCCTAGGCTGGTAGTTTCTTTTACTTCATAGTTTAAATATTTGATTCCATTCCTTTCTGTTTGTAATGTCTGTGCTGAGAAGCCCAATGATAATCTAATGTGTTTACCTTTATACGTTACCATTTTCTCTCCCTGGATGCCCTGAGATTCTATATTCGTCATTGATTTTTTATAACTTTGATATAATGTGTCTTGGTGAAGACCTTTTTGTATTGAGACAATTGGGTGTTCTATTGACTTCTTGAATTCCAAGCTCCAGCTCATTACTTAGATTTGGGAAATTCTCCTTCGCTATTTGTCTGAAAATGCTTTCTAGTCCCAACATTTTCCTCACCTTCAATAATGCCCATTATTCTTATGCTTCCTTCCCTGATGTTATCAGCTGGTTCTTGAATTTCTCTTTCATTATTTTTCATTCTTTGGCTTCTCTCTTGTTTCTTCTGATTTATTTCTAGATTTCTATCTTTGATATCACTGTTCTTTTCCTCCATTTGGTCTATTCTATTTCCCAAGCTTGCTACTTCATTTTTCAATTCTTGCAATGTATTTTTTTTGTCTCTAGAATTTCTATTTGGTTCTTTCTGAGGGTTTCAATCTTCTTGCTTTGCTCATCTAGTTGTTTTTCAGTTTCTGAAATTGCTAATATACCTCAGTTAGGAATTCACTGAGTTTTTTCAGAAGTGCCATTCTGAATTCTCTGTCACTTAAGTTGTGTATTTCTATGTCTGTAAGCTTATTTTCTGGGGGGTTTTCTCTTTCTTTCTGAGAGGCCTTGTCACCTTGGTTTTCATGGCATTTAATGGACTATTTCTCCACCTGGGCATTAATGGAAATGTATTCTGCTTTTTTTCCAGAAAGATTTATTATATAAAGTTCTGTCTTTAGCCTGCTGCAAAGAAGGCACTTTTCTTTTGGTTTCCAGGAGGTGGCATCTAATCTTCTTAGATCTCTGCCTTATGTAAAACCTTAAAAATGCCTTTTTATGTTCTGATTAATATTTAAACATGCTCACTACCCCTAGTTTCAGTCCCTGTCAGTGTTAGCAAGAGTTTCTTTATCACTTGTTCAGATTCCCCTGGGGCTGCATGTTGTTTGGTCTTGGAAGGTATGGAGGAAGGGGCCTTCTGGGTTGGGGGTTGGAGGCTGTGGCTCAGTCTCAGTTTTGAAACTAGGGCTGGTGAAAATCAACTGTTCTTTTTCTGCCATCCTGCTTCTCTGCCTTCTCTCTGATGACTGGGCCCTGCTGTCAGCCACAGAAAGCTCACAGCTTTTCTAGACCAAGCTGTTCCAGGACCTCGCTACTCCTGCTGCCATTCCCCCTCCTCTTACAGTGAGCTCCAGCAGCTGCGAGAGGCAGATTCTTTATTTCTCCCAGTCCACTACCTGACACATTTATGTTTCTGACCTTTGGTAGCTCTTATGTGTAGATTCCACACTCAGACATGCTGGTGTACAGTTTGGGTGTTTTTATTGAGTTTTACATGCTCAGATTATGGTTATTTCAGGAGTAGAGATCTGGGGAAGTGTCTCACTTCACTATGTTTCCATAGATCTTTATCTTGATCTTGGCAGTCCTGAAAACTTCTTTCCTGGCATTGTACTTTCATTTCCTTGTCCTAACTTTGTCCCCACTTATACATATCCCTTATTCTGTTTTACACACATGAGCTTTAGGATTCTGGAACTGGCTTTACAAATATATACCTATGTAATATAAACCTTGTTGATTAAAAAATTCACAACATTTCTGAAATGAAGTTTGGCAATGTATTAAAATTTGAAGTATTTATACTCTTTGACCCAGTAATTTTCATTAGGAGAATGTGACCTAAGGAGAAGACAGAGAAATGTGCAAAGATGTAGGTATAAATCTATGCATTCAGCTATTTTGACAGCAGTGTTATTTCAGGTAATGGATATGATAGCTCTTCTATAATGAATTTAGAGATGTGTTTAAAATCACATGTAATAAAAAAAATCACATGAGATAAAAATGATCATAAAGTTCTGTGCATTCAGGACAGGGTAGTTTGTAAAACTGAAAAGTTAGGGGGAAAAAACTTGAGTACTATCAATAGGACACTGGTTAAACAAAATATCCTACATTCAGCTAAATGGAATGCAAATAGTTTTTAAAAATTATTTAATATATATTGACATGGAAATATGCATTGTTAGGTTTCTTAAGCATATTTAAAAATGGGATATTAATTCATTAGGAAGATATTTATTGAGCATCTACGTATCACTCATCACTCTAGGCACTGGGAAGAAAATGAGATTGAATTCTAATAGCATATGTACTATAATCTCATTTATATAAAATTTTGAATATATGTGTGTGTTTACCTTTGTATAAAGAGAGAGATGTCTGAACAGAAGCCTACTATAAAGATAATGGTAAAATTATCTGGGTGGTAAAATTTTAGTTAATTTTTATTTTTTTTAATTTATACTTTTCTATAGTGCTTAAACTTTTAACATTAAGCATATATTTTGGAATCAGAAGAAACAACAAAGACATATCTACTTGTGAGAGAAATTTGCATTCTTCACCCTTCACTCCCAGTTATTTTCCTTGAAAAATGTCAAGTCTCTAAGGAAGAACAACTAAGCTATCATTAGCCATCAATACCTCTTCATGAATTTCTTTTTTACCCTTTTGAGATAGTAGTTGGCTAAGGGAAGATATTCCTAAGGGTTAAAGAACAGTGCTTGGAGGTGGGGAGACAATTACTGAAATGGATCCGTTGACTGTACAGTTTTCTGAAGGTAAGTTGGGAAAGGCATCTAAGTCTGAGGAATGGGAAAGTTCCAGACAATTCCAGAGAGATTTCAGACTTTCCCATCCTTGTTGTTTCCAAATCCTCACCTTCACAGCATCCTAGGCTGGCTAAACTCTGCAGCTTTCCAGGAGTCCTCTGGTATCCAGAAGGGTCACAGAGAAGAGAAAGGTTCTCATACATCTAAATAACTGCCCATCTCCTTCTTTTCTCCTCCCTGCAAATAGACTCATTAGGCTTTTAGCATGCTCCAGAGAGCTAATCTCTCACTGACAATTCCCATTAGCATGACTTCATTGGAGGTCTTTTATTGCATTGATCAAATTCCTTTCCCCAAGAACATTCCCAAGCCCACCAACTCAGTTATGTATTGAATAAAAGCATTTGGGAAGCTCTCACACTTCTTATCCAGCATGTTGGGTCCTGAAAATAAGGCAAGGAGGAGTACTCCTTAACTGGGGCTAAATTCCCATTTCCTTTACCAGAATTTGTCACTAGTTCTGTTGCATTTAATTAATATACACACATTTACTTAGAAGTATAGCATACCAGGTAAGAATTTAGTTTATGGCCCTGGAAGATTAACAGATATGTATATAATAAACATTAATACCAACCAGGAGGGATTAAATGATGTGATAAAAAGCTAAGGAATTAAAAAGAAAAGTATGATTGAATCTGGTTCGGAGATCATGGGCAACTTTACAAAAGAAGTGACATGGGAGCTAAGACTTAAAAGATGAGTTTGATTTTGGAAGATATAAAAGGATTGATCCAAGCTGAGAGAACAGCATAAACTAGAGCATGAAGGCAGAGAAGTATCAAGCTAAGAATGACTAAGCAGCTGTGACTAAAAGAGGGCACTATAGCCCTGGCCCACAACATTCACTAGATGTTGAATAACTATATATAGGGTTCTTGGAGAAATGTAATAAGAGATGACAACGGGGGAGAGGGGAGGTGGCAAAAGCCAGATTATAAGGACCCTTTAATTCCATATTAAAGATTTTAGATTTAATTATTTAAAAATTATCAAGGGAGAGGAACAACAGGATCCAGCCTATGATTTAAAAAGATAACTCCAATTTTAGTCTAGGTGAGAGACAACAAAGGTTTAGACTAAGGTAGTGAAGATAGGGATGAAGAAGAGAGATACAGATTTAGGAGTCCTCATTTTATAGGTGATGTCCAAAACTGTGGAAATGGATGAGCTCACTCTAAGACAAAATATAGACTAAAAAAAGAAAATGGAAAATGAACCCTGGGGAAGAATGTGTTAATTAGTTTTATTGTGTAATCGTTTTACAATATAAGAAAGGTCACATTGTATATTATTAAATATATATAATTTCTATTTATCAATCACACTCCAATCAAGCTAGTGGGGGGAGGAAGAGAGAGGCAAAGAGTTTTCAAATGTGATTGAAGAATAACCAGAGAAGCACTAGGAAAAACAGCAGAGTACAGTGCCCGGAAAACCAAAGATAGAAAATCTTAAAGTCTACAGTACCCTGGAGCTATCCCTCCTTTGGTCTGCATCCCCTAAAAGCAACCTGTGATTATAGCAACTTTTTTAGCAGCTATGTCATAATTTTGGCTCATAGTAAGCTTGCTGTCAATTACAGCTCCCAAGTCTTAGCTATAAGACTTGTAATCCGGTCAGATCTCTATGTCCTAGATGCTAGGCAGTTGCAAAAGCAAGACCTATTTTGATCCTGTTTAATGTTTATATTTGTTTTGACTTGTTATTTCAGCCTGTCCAAAAAATTTTGTCTTGAATCTGACATCCAACATATTAGTTCCTTCTTCCAGCTGTCCATCATCTGAAATTTGATCAGTTCACTATCTATGTCTTCATTCATATCATTGATTAGAAGCTTGACTAGAGAAGAACCAAGTTCAGTGTGCCACTAGAGATCTTCTTTAGGCTGACATACAACATGAATCAACTATTTCTGGATTCAAATTATGAATCTTGTACTGTTCCATCACCCATCCCACATTTCTGGATTCTGTCTAAAAAGATGCCACAAAGAAAATTTACCAAAATCAATATATATCATTATTAAAAAGTTATTTTTGTCAAGAAGGCTAGTAACTGCATCCAGAGAAGAAATTGATGTTCTTTTTCAGGTTAGCTCCTAGTTATTACTTTCTTTTCTTATGCTCACAAGCCATCAGCTTACTAATCAATTCTAAAATGTTGCTAAGCATTGAAATCTAGTTTTTAGTCTGTACTTTCTAGAATCTGACTCTAGTTTTTTGGTACTCCCTCCTCAAAAAGCATTTATATGAGTGATACAAATATTATCTGCAATTTTTTTTATCTCCATAGTATGGAATGTGGGTGTTGTTATAAATATTAAGAGAGATCATGGTGGTTTGGAATAGGGAAATGTGACATAATCTCACTTGCCTACTGCCTAAAACTAGACAATATTGTCAACATCAGGGAAGAATCCAGAACTGAGTGAGAATGCATAACATTTTTGTGAAGTTAATGTAATATCCCTAATTTTCTAAAGTGATCAGCCCTGCTCATCATGCAAGACTACACTTCCTACTTCTGCTTTTATTCACTCCTTTTTCCTCTACCTGGGACATCCTTTTCCCATTCCCAGTACCTTTTTACCTATGAACAAATACTTTCTGTCCTTTAAGTTCCAATTCTAATGTCACATTTACCAAGAAGTCTTTTGGGTTTCCTGAACATTAGAATTCTCATACGCTTTTACTTAGCCTTCCTCAGGCACTGAGCTCTTTCCACCTTAGACTATACTTTTTGTATAAGGGCCATGATAAAGTGGATAGAAACAGCAAAAGCAATTCTGAAAATAGATGCTTATGCCCTTAGCCAACTACCTGAGACTCTAAGGCACCTCAAAACAGATTTGGATCCCCAGGAGTGCTGGTCAGGAAAAATTAAGATGCTTTCAAAAATGAACCTCTCTTCTCATTGTTTAGTCTCATTATTACTAGGCTATTTCATTGGCTAGGCCTCACCTTTTATCTCTCATATTAAACCTATCAGTGTACCTGGAAAAAAGATGGTAGGAGGATGCATCTTATGATAGAGGCCCCAAGTATATGCTTCAGTCCCCTTCTCTATCATATTAAGGCCCTCTTATTAGAATGAGAGCTAAAATATCAGGTCAGAGAATATCTTTCTGTTCTGGCTCAAATAAAACTGCCCAGCTACCTCCAAAAACATGGATTTCCTAAATTATAATTGTTATGCTGAGTGTCAGGAGCTGCGAGGAGGAGATTTTGTCCCATATCTGAATTTAACTGATGGCAAAGATTTATCCTTGCACTTAAAGCTTTTTAAATTGGAAATATAGGAAGCTAAAGGTAATGGAGGTCTTTTCATATGGTTGGCTCTAGGTTCTGTCCACAGGACCCTTCTCATTAAATGAGAGAGTTGATTTCAGAATTTCTGAGATAGAATACAAGTTAGAAGCCAGGAAGATGTTCATTGTTGCATAAACCCAAAGAAACAGAAGTATCAGAAGGCAAGAGATAGCTGGCAATAAGGGAACAAAGTACCCAAGGTCAATCGCATGTATTCTGGCTGAGCCATGTCCCATTCTGCCAGTTTCCTTGGGATCTGTGGACGGTGATTCCTTGCCTCCATGAATGCTAATTCAGGCTAAAGCAATCTCAAAGGCACAACGGGTCTGCAAAGGGCCTTGAGATAATCATGGTAAACAAAATAAGCCAGACAGAAAAAGTTAAAAATCACATGATATCACTTATTTGTGGAATTTAAACCTAAATTCTATAAATGAGCAGGACAAGCAAACAGAGTCTCATGGACATGGACTATAGGCTGGTGGTTACCAGAAGACTATAGTCTAGTGGTTACTAGTGGGATGAGGAAAGAGAGGCGAGTTAGACGGAGTATAGGGTGTCAAATATAGGGTTTAGGGGGACAGTGAAGTGGGTAAAAGGGATTAAATATATGGTAGCTGAAGGAAACTGTATTTTGGGTGGTAAACACACAATAGAATATATAGATGTCAGATGATAATTTACACCTGAAAATTATATAATTGTATTAACCAATGTTACCCCCAATAAACCTAATTAAATGTTGAAAAAAAAACATAAAGTTTGTTTCTCACTAATATTTGGCAGAAGGGTTTACTTAAAAACCTCAGGTTCTCTCTTCACAGAAAAGGCATCCATGTCTAGATGTCTTTCTTGGTATCCTTCCAAAAATGTAGGGCCCAGGGAGATTGGCATCTCTATTCAAAGGATGGAGAGCTTGCCTTATATAAAGGAATACAGGGGTTCAATTTGGTTGAAGATAAAACACCTGAATAAGATCAGCATGGCTTTTTCACCCTAGCATAAAAGCCCAAGTACCCAGTGGAAAAGGAGGTCACAGAAAGGCAAGTTTAGGAAGCTTTAAGCTAAGGGAAAGATTTCACAAGTTTTATTTGACCAAACCAAAATGCACCACCTATACCCAGTCTAAGGATGTATCAGCAGGTCTTGAGGTATTTCCCCAAGGGTATCTTTGGCAGAGGTGGGAAACACTTCTCCCAGGACAATAATCTGAGTGATCTCTTTAAAATATCAAATATGAGTATAAGTAGGACAGCACTTGTATGCACATCTACAACCATTCACAAGGGCTCCAGGAAACTTCAGTTTCACCACATGCTCTATACCTGCTCATGGACTCTGGCCTTGATGACCAAACTAACCAGCATTTTCAGCCATCTTGTATGCCCTTGAAGATCCTCCCTCACAGGATTCAATTTCTCAATGTGTAAGTGAAGAGGCTGGAATGCAATCATAGCTTTCAAACACTACTCTAGAGCCCTAGATTTCAGATTCAAAGGCATGGCTTGAGCACATGCCTCAAGGGCTACTTCATGGATAAGAAAGGCAAAGAGAGGCCAAAGTAACAGAGATCTAGACCTCCTCCATGAAAAACCCACATTTTAAAAGAGCTGATAAACTTCTATCTGCTTTATATATCAAACTTCCACTGAAGATTCCATTTGAAAAAGAAATTTTCCAATGCTAAAAAGAGTTAGAAAGCTACTGGCTTGCATGCTTGCTAAGTGCCCTACAAATCCTAATATTTTATATGTCTAAGAGAGAAATAAAAACGTAACTTGAGAAGAATTATTCTTTTTTTGGAAGCCTGGTACTCTGCTAAAAATAAATGGAACTAAAAAACCCAAGAAGTCACAAACAATCATCTTTCTCTTCTTTGGTTGATTTTTTCTTCTCAGTTGCAAAATGAAGTAAAAATCTGCGCTTTAATTATCTTCCTGTGGGTGAGATTCCAACTGGAATAAAACTGAGTTAGCCTGAAAAGAGCCTGGACGCATGGGTGGAAGAGCACCCTAGGTTTCAGGTAGAGCTCTGTTCAAGAAAATTAAATGGGTGATGACTGTCACTCTCATCTGAACTTTCCAGAGCAATTAGTTAATATGCCTACACTTGTCTAGTCTATGATTTTAAGGAAATTTAGATATTTATTTTAAGAGAGAGAAACTGTACATTTTAGCACCATCCGCTGGTGTTAAGTTAGCTCTTGAAACCAAACATTAACTACCTACCTTACTTGTAAGCTGTAAATCTTCTAGCACTAATTAGTCAAGGTGACTTGCCTACTTAGTTATATGGTCCATCTGAATGATTCATTTGTAAAGAAAAAAGTTATCATAAAAGACAGGGTCCAGAGCTTCCAGTCAATATAGTGGAGTAGGTAAATGCTGTGCTTGCCTCCTCTCACAACCACAACAAAATTACAACTAAACTACAGAACAGCTATAATTGAGAGTCACCTGAAGTCTAGCTGAACAGAAGTTCTACAACTGGGTACACACAGAAGAGACCATCTTGATACTGGTAAGAAGGGTGGAAATGTGGAATGGGCTGGTCCCACACCTGTGTGTGGCAGTTGAGTATCAAGAGAGAGATCGCACCTGTGGATATCCCACCAGAGGAGTGAGAGGTCTCAGCCCCACACTGGGCATGTGAACCCATGTCTCCAGTGCCAAGAAGAGAAGTCCCCACAATTTATAGCTGTGAAAACCAGTAGAGATTGTGGATGAGTGAGACGGGGGGCTGCTGGAGTCACGAACTTTCCTCCTAAGGTGTCCACAGGCAAACTTACTCACTGATAGACTTATTCGAAGCTCCAGTGTTGGGGCAGCAGCTTGAAAGGCACAAGAAACAAATGGGAATGAACTGAGTTGTCTGGCTTCTCAGCAAGGGCTGGAGGGGCAGCTTTATCCCAGTCAGAAGTGGTGCCAGATGATATTATTACTTTGTTGAGCCCTCCCGACTCCCAGTATGTAGCACAGTTGAGTGCCATATTTGAGTCCCTCAACCTGGCTAATGCTGGTTTCCCTGCCCTGGAAATTCCCTGAGCCCCTAGCTCACCCAACTTGTGGGCCTCCTCAAGCCAGTTCCAGTGGTTTTTCCATACAAATGGTCTGCCTAGGCCCATACTGTGGACTTTCCAAAAATCTCTCAAAGGATCACAAAACCTGAAAGAGCAGCACCTGGCCTCAGTTTTCCCCATACCTCTTGCTGAGCAGCCTCAAGCCAGGTATTAGCAGCACCTGACCTTAGTTTGTGCCTTGGCTTCCTGGGTCATATCCAAGCCCAGTATGGGTGGAAATTAGCTGTAGATGTTTGGGGGTTCATACCAGGTAGCCACAGGCAGGGGACAGGCTTTGCCTGAACTTGGCCTGCTGTGGGACCTGTCCCAGGAGGTCCTGGCATGCATGGCTGGTGGTCAGCTTTGGTCAGAGCTGGAGAAGCACTCAAGGCCACATACAAAGACAACAAACCCAAAGAACAAACTGGGTGGGCACCAGAGCCCTGCTAAAGTGACTCCTACTTTGTAGGGTAAACTCCTAAAAAATAGCTCCTCCACCACAGTCATGGCCAATTCTCACAACCAATCAACCTGAAAGTCAATTCCTCCCATTGACATGTAAACAGCAATCAAGGCTCAACTACAATAGGAGAGCACACACAACCCACACAAGGGACACACCTGGAGCACCTGGCTCCAAAGACCAAGACAACTATACCACTGGGCCCCACAGGATATCTACTACATAAGGTCATTTTATTAAGACTGGGAGACAGTAGCCTTATCTAATCCACAGAAACAAACATAGAGAGGCAGCCAAAATTGGAATAAAAGGAAATATGTCTCAAATGGAAACAACAACAACAATAACAACAGAAAAAGTCTCCAGAAAAAGAACTAAACAAAATGGAGACAAGCAATCTACCTGATGCAGAGTTCAAGACACTGGTTATAAGGATGCTTAATGAACTTAGGGGAAAAGTAGAGGAACTCAGTGAGAACTTTAACAAAGAGATACAAAACATACAACTGGACATGAAAAACATAAAAAAGAACCAGTCAGAAATAAAGAATACTTTAGGATGAATCAAGAGTAGATTAGATGAAGCAGGGGATCAAATCAGTGATATAGAAGATAAAGTAGCAGAAAACACCCAATCAGAGCAACAAGGAAAAACAATCACCAAAAATGAGGATAGTTTAAGGGACCTCTGGAAAAACATCAAGCATACAAACATTCACATCATAGGTATACCAGAAGAAGAGAGAGTCCAAGGAATTGAAAACCTACTTCAAGAAATAGTGGCTGATAACTTTCCTAACCTGGAAAATGAAATAGGTATCCAAGCTCAGGAAGCACAGAGTCCAAAACAAGATAAACCCAAAGAGGCCTACACCAAGACACATTATAATTAAAATGCCAAAGGTTAAAGAAAAAGAAACAATCTTAAAAGCACCAAGAGAAAATGAATTTGTTACATAAAAGGGAGCTCCTGTAAGACTGTCAGCTGATTTTTTAACAGAAGCTTTGCAGGTCAGAGGGATTGACACAAAATATTCAAAGTGATGATAAGCAAGGACCTACAGCCACGATTACCCAGCAAAGCTATCAAAGGACAAATAAAGAAGTTCTCAGATAAGAAAAAGTGAAAGGAGTTTATTACCACCACACCAGTATCACAAGAAATGTTGAAGGGACTTTTTTAAGAAGGAAAAGAATGAAGAAAAAACATCAAAAATATAAATACTAAAGTAGAAATAACTACATATCTATCAACAATTATTTTAAATGTAACTGAATTAAATGCCCCAGTGAAAAGATAGGGTGGCTGCGTGGGTAAGAAAACAAGACCCTTACATTTGTTGCCTACAAGAGACTCACTTTAGATCGAAAGACATACACAGACTGAAAGTAAAGGGATGGAAAGAGATATTTCTTGAAAATAAAAACAGAAAAGCTGTGGTAGCAATACTTATACCAACAGAATAGACTTTTAAACAAAGGCCTCATCAAGAGACAAAGAAGAATATTTATCCAAAGAAACCTAAAACGCTACTTCAAAGGGACATGTGTATCCATATGTTCACTGCAGCATTATTCAGAATAGCCAAGATATGCAGGTAAACTGGGTGTCCACCGATGAATGAAAAGAAGAGGTGGTACATATATGGTGAAATATTACTCAACCATAAAAAAGAATGAAATCTTGCCATCTGCAACAACATGGATGGACCTAGAGGGTATTGTGCTGAGCAGAGTAAGTCAGACAAAGACAATGCCATGTGATTTCACTTACATGTGGAATACACAAACAAAACAGAAACAAACGTATAGATACAGAGAACATTTTGATGGTTGCCAGATGGGAGGGGGTTTGGGAGTGGGGTAAAAGAGAAGGAGATTTAGAGGTACAAATTTGTAGTTACAAAATAGTTATAGGGGTTTAAAGTATAACATAAGAAATATAATCAATAATATTTTCATAATTATGGTGTCAGATGGATACCTGATTTATCAGACTGATAACTTTGTAAGTAATATAAATGTCTAATCACTATGTCATATACCTGAAACTAATGTAATATTGCATGCCAAATGTAATTTAAAAATCATTTTTTTAAAGACAGGTTTTATAGAAACCCAGAATTACTGACTTTCCCACTGGTTGTCGACCCTAGTATGATCACAACTGTGTTATTTTAGATCTTAAAGAATTTTGGTCTCCTAAAGCCCATGTGAAAATACATCTCCCTCTAGAAAGAGACACATCATAAGCTTTTAACAGCTTATGCTTAATGAAGAATTAATTGGATACTCATTGGGAGTCACCTTCATGAGGGGTATGATTCGGATTTGCTCTGAACAGTCCTAATTTATACTTATTGTCCTGATATTATTACTTAATAGATAGCATCCCCTTATACTCTCAATGTGTCTCAGTTTGAGAGAGAAATTATCTTAGCCATAACATTTATTATCACATTATCCATTTGGGTTTACCAAGTTCAGCACTGTCAAGGCTGATTAGTTCTTTCCAGGCATTATGCTTATAATTTAGAAGGCTCTCACTAAATTAATGGTGTTGCCTGTGTGTGGCTTCATGAGCAAACTTTTAAGTATGTGTGGGTTGGTGGATCTAACTTAGAACATATATAGTACTTGTGGTACAGTATTTGTTAAGTTGGAAAGTCTAAATTCAAATCACTCATTAACGGTTCTGTAAATTTAAAGGCTACAGTGAAAATGAGTTTTAAAAAATTGCTGGTATCAACTTGATTAAATCTCAACACTTACAATATCACTGCATTTATTTATTTAACACAAATGACTCTGCTAGACTTTTGTCTCTCCTTAGGAAGTTAGACCTTTCAAGTTAAAAACAGCAGGGAAACATTTTAAAATATTACTCAATAGGTTTTATGTTCTTGGTTATTAATGGTGTGGGCCTAGATCAGGGTTTTCAACATATGCAATCCTGACATTGTGTAGGGAGGAGTTGTCCTGTGAATTATAAGATGTTTGGTAGCATCCCTGGCCTCTATCCACTAGATTTCAGTAGCACCAACCCCCAGTTTTGATGATCAAAAATGTCTCCAGATATCGTAAAAGAGTCCCTAGAAGACAGCCCCAGTTGAATACCACTGGCCTAGACATTCTGTAGATTAGCCTGGACCCAGAAGAATAAAACTTCTGAAGAAGGAGGACAGGTAGTACCTAAAACGAAGGTATTGCTAAGCTTTAAGCCTCTAACTAGACTTTTGAAAGGTCATATGGACACAGAAATCTTGAAACTTAGTTTTTTAAAGAGAAGAAAGGTTATTCTCAGAACTGTAAAGGCTTAGCTTTTAAATTTCAATAACCAAACTTGGAGAATTCTTCATAAAGTAAATCATAGAACTGAGATTTCAAGCTATAATATATGAGAACCTCCTACCCCATGGGGGAAAAAAATAAGCCTTATGGGGCTAAAGAAAGGAAAGATAGGGACAGAAGGAAGAAGAATTGAGCCTTTATTCTCTTGACTTGCCCCATAGGATCAAAACCCTCATGTGGAGTTGCAGGGGGAGAGCCCCAGGTAGGTTTGGAGGGATAAAAGAATATCTAAGGTTTGCACCATGCTTCCCCAACCATAGCCTAGGGAAATTGAAAGCCACACATAGATGCTCCTAAGTTCCTAATGCTTTGAACATAAGGTAGGGAGACTATGGAATAATTAGGACTAAAAGAGGAGGCAAGGCAGGTGGACCTGAGGGCAGTCTTGCAGGAGCTCACACACTCCTGAAGGATATAGAAAAAAAAGCAGAGTTTCTAAGCCCCCATTGTCAGACAGGGAGCATAAGAATATTAAGAGAAATATTAATTAGCCAGAAGAAGAGGTACCAAAGTACAGGGACCTCCTGACTAGAAAACAGCCTGGAAACATCTATGGTCTTCAGCAGTGAGGAAATGTGCAAGGCCCCAAAGACTAGGTGGTCTGATATAATCATAATTTCTAAAAAAAAAATAAATGAATATATGGATCTGAACTGAGTTCAGAGCAAAGATGAACTCTGTAATACAAAGGAAAGACGGTTGCATTTTTGCACCATCAGTTTTGTGTCTATTTAGTTTCTATTCCTCCATATTATTAGAAATTGCAAGAAAGTTATTAGTGGCTTTCTTGATATGGTTAGATTTCAGAATGTCCAAAGTACTTGCCCTGTATCTCTTTTGTACAGAGGACAAAAATGCTTTCAGTTCCATGTGAGTCTTCTCTGCTTCAACCTTGTTTCAGATGGATAAAGATAAATTGTTTGCCATAACACAATTCCACATGTTTACCTAGGCTGGATGCTCCAAGATGTCTACAGATGAAGTCCCAATATTTTTCTTTCTTGTCAAGGGACCTTCTCTCAATCTGTTTCCTCTGCTATTGAATTTCCCTGCTGTTTGGAGCACAAGGTTGTGTATAAGTTAATTTGCCTTGCAATGCTAAAAATTATCTCTTAAGGACTCCAGCAGCTATTAGATCTAGAACTTGACTTCTGTCACAAGCTTCTTACAGAAGCAGTGCCTTTCTTCTTCCCTAGAGCATTCCATTTTATGCAATGAACAACAAATGCATGCTTGAATATGCACAGAACAGTGCTAGCCAGATAGGAACTTTGTGATTTTGAGATAGCCCTTAGGGAGCCTGGACAACTTTTCTACCAGCTATGCCAAATAAATTTCCACAATGCTGTCATATTAGGCAGAAGCTCTGGAGGGAACCAGTTGTGCTAGAAGTAAAAGAAGGCGAAGAGAAGAGCAAGGGGGTGTTAAATGTGGGAAAACTCAAACACTGCAAGTTGAAGGCCTCTCAGTACATCCCTTAATGGTTTCTTCACAATTACCTGAAATCACTTAGCCACATCAGCCCCTGGCTTTGCTTAGATTGTATACCTTGCCTCCTTCCTACCTAATAAACTCTTCAAGGCCTGTCTCGAGCATTAGTTCTCCTAGGAAGCCCGCCTTGCCTTCTTTAGCCTCACAGACCTATACCTTTTCTGAACTTCTACAACTCTTACTGTCACCTGGCACTTATCATACATCATCCTCTAATATATTCTGTACTTTGATCTTTGTTAGTTCTTTAATTTTTCCTGGAAGGTCCTTCAGAGAAAGGATAGTGTGCAGTGACTTTTTCATATTCTCTATGGCAGACCCACAACAAAAATTCTCTAATAAGGACACACTCACTGACTACTTGAACAACGACACTGCCATAAGAGCATAATGTTAAGTGGTCATGCTCCCTTATAAAAGCTCTGTTTTTATACCACTAGCAGAGGATTTTACCCACAGTAGAGCCTTGAAAAAAGATTTATTCCATTTTTAAAAGTTCTGAGAGAGACCTGGCCCTTCAAGCTCTGAGATCCTGTTAATATTATTTAATAACAACTAATATTGATTTAAAATATGTGCTAGGCAATATTATAAGTGCTTTATGTGAGTATTATCATTTTAATCATCCCAGCCTTAGGAAATAGATTATAATACTCATTTTACAGATGAGAAAACTGAAGCATCATGAAATTAACTTGTCTGAAATCATACAGCTAATAAGTAGGGGAGCTGTGATAATAACTCATGAAGTCTAACTGAAGTGTGTGTTTTTTAACCACTATGCTATAGTGCTGTCCTTACTTAGAAGCAGAGAGACAATATCTATAAACAATTAAAATAGGAACTGTAAATGAAAGTATCTAAAGGATATAGGTTAAAAAGTAGGTTGACAAAATAAAGAACATTGTCAAAGTACAAAGTACCATATGAGATAGTGTACACATGATGCTGCCAACTCTGAGCAAGTCATGTTGATACTGAGGGAACTTGGAATTATTACCTGCTGCTTGGGAGAAGGGTTTTCAACAAGTAAGTTTTAAAGTGGGGAGAGAGAATTTAAAGAGATTTAAATCAAGTGGCTAACAAGCTACAAAACAAATTAACAAGATTTTTTCAGAGTTCAAAAAAGTGAAACGTCTTTAAGAACATTTTCTAGATTTTTTTTTAAATGTAAATTTTTGGTTTCCCCAAAGTGTTTAATTACTCTTCTCTGTATTTGGACAGGTCCTGGCAGCATCTTTATAGGCAGGCCAGATTTAGCTAATAACAGGTAACTCAAATTTAGGTAGTTATTATAGTGATTATTGCTGTGTAACAAATCACTTCAAAACTTAGTATATGCATATTATGCTCACCAATGTTGGGAATTAAAGGAATTGGATTTGAGCTAGACTCAACTGGGTACTTTTTCTGCTAAACTTTCTTGGGTTACTCATGTGGCTATAGCTACCCCATAGCTCAACTGGGGCTGCATGGTCTAAGACGTCCTCACTTGTCTGTGTGGTAGTCAGTGTTGTCCATCAGCTGGGCCTCTCAATGTGGTGTTTCACCCTCAAGATATTAAGTCTGGTCTTTTTCATATGGCGACAGAAGATGTCCCAGGTGCAAGAAAAGGAAACTACAAATCACAAAGATTTTTCAAGTATCTGTTTGTGTCACATTTACTAATATTCCAATGTCCAAAGCAAGTTACTTGGTAAAGCATCAATGTGAGAGGGAACCATAAAAGTGCATAGATCCCAAGAGGCATGTTTCATTAGAAATAATTACTCTAACAATCTATCATAGCTGTTGTTTAGAATTTAGCCAGACACATTCAATGGCTGGTATAATTGTCTTCTTACTTTCCCATCTTGTCTGCCTTTTGGAACATCAGGGATGATCCTGAAGGACAGCATGCTAAATGACATAAGCCAGACACAGAAAAACAGATATCACATGATTTTTCTTACACATAGAATCTTAAAAAAAAAAGTTGATTTATGTTGACAGAGAGTAGAATTATGGTTATAAGAGGCTGTTGGGGGGAAGGAGAGATATTGATCAAAAGGTATATAAACTTTCAATTATAAGATGAATAAGTTCTGGAGACCTAATGTACAACATAGTGAGTATAGTTAATAATGCAAATGGTCCTCAACTTACAATGATGTTACATACTGATAGACCCATTGTAAGTCAAAAATATCTAAGTAGAAAAAAACACTTATTACACCTAACCTACCGAACAGCATAGCTTAGACTAGCCTACCTTAAAGATGTTTAGAATACTTACATTTGAGCAGTATCATCTAACACAGTGAATACACAGTAGAGTATGGGTTGTTTACTCTCATGATACATGGCTGACTGGGAGCTATAGCTTGCTGCCATTGCCCAGTATCATGAGAGAGTATCATGCCACACATTTCTAGCTCAAGAAAAGATTGAAATTCAAAATTCAAAGCATGTTTTCTACTGAATGTGTATCATATTTGCAACTTTGTGAAGTCAAAAAACTATAAGTGGAAAAATAGTAAGTTGGGGACTGTTTGTACTATATTGTACACTTGAAATTTGTTAAGAGTAAATCAAATGTTTTTACCCAAAGACACATACCAAAAATCAAAATTATGGAAAGTGATAGATATGTTAATCTGATTGTGGTAATCACTTTACAGTGTGTGTGTGTATTTATATATATGCATATATATGCACATATATATATATAAACATCATATTGTATACCTGAAATATATACAGTTTTTATTTTGTCAAAAATAAATAAAAATAAAAAATAAGAAGAATAAGAGAAACTGTAAGGGGAGGAGGCATACAAAAATTTTCTGTACTATCTGGTCAATTTTTTCTATAAGTCTAAAACTGCACTAAAAATAGTCTATTGATTTTAAATTAATGTAAATTAAAGAGAGAAAGAGAATTGTAGCAGACTTATATTGGTGCCTCCCAATGAATAACTCCTTCCAATATTCATGCCTTTGTGTAGTCCCCTCCCACATTGATTCTAAGCTTGAACTGGTGACTTGTTTTGGCCAATGGGATATGAGCAAGCATGATACAAATAGAGATTTGTCTTCTTTGAATGCTCCTTCTTGGAGCCCAGCTGCCATGCTGTCAAAAAGCCTGAACTAGTTCTGCTGGAGAGAGAGAAAGAGACTGCTTATAAAGATCCTGAAAGATAAGACATCAAGCAGAGAAAGAAAACACATGAAGGAGCACCAAGGTGCTCCAGTTCAACCAACAGTAGAATTCAGACATGAGAGTGACCCAACAAATATTACTGGAACAGAAGAACCACCCAGCCAACTCATAATAATAAATTGTTGTTTCAAGCCACTAAATTTGGGGTAGTTTACTGTGAAGCAATAGAAAACTGAAATAGAACATTTTCCTTTAAAAGAAAACTCTTGAAAAAGTGAGCTATGGATAGCACTTACAAAATAATAATATCCTGGGATGTGAGCACAGGTGGGTCTTAGATTCTTTCCTGTGTAAAAAGCAAGATATCAATCTTATTAGCAAGCAATAGATATTGGAAATTTCGTATTGTTAGTAGTAATTCTTTACATTTATATAAATGATTTGTAGCTAGCAAGGTGCTTTCCTATGAACCCCATATTCCAATGGTGAAAACTTGGAGGCCAAAATAAGAATTTGGGAATTGATGCAATTTAATGCCATAACTTATTCCTGAACAAGAATAATATGATGAAAATTATATTTGGAAATATTTCTTCCATTAAACATTGAAGCAAAAAATCCCGGAGTCCATGAAACAAGCCATTATAACTCAGGTGGAAAATACCAAAGAAAGTGATAAGAATCTGAGAGATGTGGCTGAGAAAGGATCCATGAAATGAGATATGGTAAAGATAAAAATAAAAATGGGATTTCATTTTTTCTATTGCTGCTGTAACAAAATACCACAGACTTGGTTGCTTAAAATAACACAAATGTATTATGTTACAGTATTGTAGGTCAAAAGTCTGACACAGGTCTCACTGGGCTAAACTCAAGGTGTCGGCAGAGCTGCATTTCTTTCGGGGGGTTCTAAGTGAGAATTACTTTCCTTACACTTTCCACCTTCTAGACATCACTCACATTCCTTGCCTCATGACCCTCTTCCTGAATCTTCAAAGCCAGCAGCATTGAACCTCTCTGAGCTTTTTATTTCTAATCACATCTTCCTGTGACCTTCCCTCTGACTCCCACTTTCATTTTTAAGCACCCTTGTGATTACATTGGGCCCATCTGGGTAATCCAGGCTGCTCTCCCCATGTCAAGGTCATATGATTAGCAACCTCAATTTCTCAATTTCTGCAACCTTAATTCTCCATTGCCATGTAACTTAACATATTCACAGGTGCTGGGGATTAGGACATAGACATCTTTGGGGGTTTGGGGGTACTATTCTGCCTACCACAAGCTTTAGGGTTTAGAACTTGGGAGCTCACAAGGGTGGTGGTACCACTGATGATAATGAGGATGAGAGGAATCTATTTGAATGGGAAGACAACAAGGTTTTGCCAAGTTAAGTGGAGTGTCCAAAAAGCAATGGTCTCCAGAGATGTTGATATTGAGTATCTGGATCCCAGGAAACCCCTCATGATCGGGAACATGATATTATGGAACCTCACACCTAGAGGCAAAGTCTGAAAGCCATTGAGCCACTGATGCCTTATTTAGTTTAGAAAGAGAATAATATAAGATTGAGAAGTTGAAAAAGGAAATGTCTTAACCTCTTCTCTAGGCTCAACATGGGGCAAACATGCAATCTTTGGAGAACTGAATGGAACCAAGGAAA
Organism: Cynopterus sphinx; assembly: GCA_030015415.1. NCBI lineage: Eukaryota > Metazoa > Chordata > Mammalia > Chiroptera > Pteropodidae > Cynopterus > Cynopterus sphinx. The sequence continues at coordinate 40,522,569 of CM057388.1, forward strand.
GGCCTAGAAGGGCCTGAAGATGGTGCAACAAAATTCAAAAGGGGACACTTTAGCTTGTCCCCTCAACCACATCTGTCCCCCAGATGTTTCATGTAACCAGAGCACATGCCCACACCAAAAAGACGACATTATATGCTCCATGAGGACTGTGGCCAGTGTAAAAGTGTGGAGGAACCCGTCCATATGGCAAACCAAGTTCGTTATTTGTGTCACATCAAAGCCAGAACCTCAACGAATTACTGTCCTCTGAGGTCACTTAATTATGATTAAGTGAACTAAAAACCAGTATACATGGCATTTTATACTCTAGTGAATTAAGGTATGAGATGTAGCTGAAGTGAATAAGATTTATGGCTCAATGTCATGCGACCTTACAGTAATTTCATGACACTTTTACTATGAGGTAAGCTATGCCAGGCCTTGAAATAATTAAAAGTATATAACGACTCCAAGGCTGGGCTTCTGCATTTATGGGAAGTCAGGAGACAGAATGAGGAGCAAATTTCTTTGTGACAAATTTAATCTGGATAGCAGCAGCTGTTTTTGTTGTTGTTGTTGTTGTTGTTTGTTTGTTTGCTTTTACCTGCAGCAAACTCTTAATTAGGATGGGGAGACTGACCCTGGGCAGGCCAGGCTGACTCCAGAAGGTCAACCACACCACACATCTTCAGGAGACAAGTTCCTCCCCATATGAATAAACCCTTCCCAAAAAAGAGAAATGCTTCACTGACAAGTAGCTTTTCAAATCCCTAGGTTCACATGCCACTGCCCTTTGCAGATCTCATTGTGCATTTGAGATTGCTTTAGCCTGGATTAGCATCCATGGAGGCAAGGAATCACCGTCCACAGATCCCAAGGAAACTGGCAGAATGGGACATGGCTCAGCCAGAATACATGCCATTTACCTTGAGTACTTCGTTCCCTTATTGCCAGCTATCTCTTGCCTTCTGATACTTCTGTTTCTTTGGGTTTATGCAACAATGAACATCTTCCTGGCTTCTAACTTGCATTCCATCTCAGAAATTCTGATATCAACTCTCCCATTTAATGAGAAGGGTCCTGTGGACAGAACCTAGAGCCAACCATATGAAAAGACCTCCATTACCTTTAGCTTCCCATATTTCCAATTTAAAAAGCTTTAAGTGCAAGGATAAATCTTTGCCATCAGTTAAATTTAGATATGGGACAAAATCCCCTCCTCACAGCTCCTGACACTCATGTCAATGCCTGATTATAGTAAATAAAGCAAAGGCATAAGGAGAGTGTTGTTAACCTATAATCATTGAATAAAACAGTATATTTTTTATTTATCAGGCCAGATGAGTTGAAAAATTAAGCTATTGCAGTACTCTCCTAGCTAATCTTCCCATCTTCAATTTCCCCCCCTCTAATCCAAGTCTTCCTCTGTGAATTGAAAAATTTTTTAAAACAATAAATTAGTTCAAGTCACTTTCTCCCTAAAACTAAAAATTTTTAGTGTATCCCCATTGCCTATTGAACAAGGTCTACACTCCTTATTATGGCCACCAGCAGAGCTTCCCAACCAGTGTGCCCTAATTAAATTATAAGTATACCCAGATATTGATCCCCTCATTCCTAAAGAGAGGCCTGGGGTAGCTGAGCCCCAGAGAACTTGCCTTAGGAAGAGCAGTCTTTCAACCTTGTGAAAAAGGTGGAAAGAGGCCTTTCAAAACTTTGGTATCCCTCTCAGTCTTCTATGTAACCCCTAAATACACACACTCATATTCTTTTTCTTGATACATGAATGCTATGTGGAACATTATAATGCGTCAGAATCACCAAGAGAACAAATTAAAATGCAGATTCACAGACCCCCACCATAGAGACTCAGTAAGTCTGGGAATCTGCAGTTTTAAGAAACAGCCTGTGTAACTCTGATGCAGATGGTCTGTGTACCACACTTAGAGAATTACAGCCTTCTCTAGTTATACTGGACCATACCATAATTCTTCAAATGCATATGCTCTCTCCTTTGTCTTTGCCCATGCTGTTCCCTCTGCCTGGGATGCCTGATCACCTAGCTAATCCTGATTTATCCTCCAGGCCCATGCTTAGACCTCATTTCCTCTGGAAAGCTTTTTTTTGTGACTCCCCAGCCCATGTCAGGTACACCTCCCATATTCTCTCTGAAGCCCCATACTTCTCTTGTAGCACTTAAATGATTACCTGGCATGGAGGCAGAAGTCGTGTCAATTTTGTTTACCATTTTATCCCTAACACAGTCTATCATATGATATATAGTTCATTATAGGCATTCAGTAAACATTAGAATTAATGCCCTATCTTAAATACAGATCCCAAAGGAAATCTAACTTCAATCGGCCATTTGAGATCTAGGTGTGATAACCTCTGTCAGTCTCAAAACAGAGCAAGCCACTGTAGATTTAGAGAGCTGGGAATCCAGTTCTTTCCCATTTCCTACTTTGTATGAACATTCCTTGTGCCTTGTAGTAAAACTGCAAAACTACTGCTACTGCTGCTGCTACTGCTATTGCCACTGCTTCCAAAAGTTTCATCCTCTATGGATGGCACCCCTTATCACTTCTAAAGCCCAGGGGTACACCAAAATATATTCTTTGTCATCCCTGACACAGTTTACCATTCACCAGCATCTTAACAACGGCTTTCATTATCCAGTATCCCCCAGGTTCCCCCCGCCCCCGCTTTGGCTTCCTTTCTGAATGGTTTTTTCCTATTCCAACCAAGGAGGACATTTCACTTTCATCTAAACAAGAGAGTTGTCAAGTATTATTCAGATCCTTTCTCCCTCTCTGCCAACAAGAGTACCAGTTTTAGGGCATTCCCACTTTTAACATTAAAAGTCCCCATCTCCTCTTTCCCCCCACTTCACCCAGACCCTGACCACCACCATTCTATTCTATGCTTCTGCGAATGTGGACTTTTTTAGATTCCACATGTAAGTGATATCATACAGTACTTGTCTGTCTGTATCCAGCTTATTTTACTCAGCACAATGTCTTCTGGGTTCATACATGTTGTCACAAATGGAAGGATTTCTTTTTCTTATAGCGGAATAATAATTTATGGTATATACACCCACATTTTCTTCATCCACTTATCCACTGAAGGACACTTAGATTGTTGGTCAAAGGGTAAAAACTTTCAGTTATAAGAAGAATAACTTCTGGGGATCTAATGTACAGCTTGGTGACTATAGTTAATAATACTGTATTATATATTTGAAATTTGCTAAGAGTATAGATCTTAAATGCCCTCACCACACACACACACACACACACACACAAATGGTAACTATATAAAGTGATGGATGGCAACACATATGTATATTAAATCATCATGTTGTATACCTTAAAATCACATTGTACAACTTAAACATTTATAATTTTTATTTAGTAATCATACCTCACTAAAGCTAGAAAAAATAAAGTCTTTTAGACACTTTTTTAAGAAGTCCCCCATCTGAAGAAAGCCCTCAGTTCTGGGCAAACCAGAATGGTTAGTCAACCTAAGTTTACATCTACAGCAGTAAATGGTTCCCCTGCCCCTCAGATAAGTAAATGTGGGCTACTCACCCCTGAAGCCAATAGGGATACCTCAATCAAGATTCCCAAAAACTGCACTGGGATCATCATTTCCACACCCATTATCAATGTTACTTAACCTTGACTGTTTTGGGGATGTACTGCTTTTATATGTAAGTAGTTTGTTTTTCACAAGTGCGTGTGTGTGTGTGTGCGCGCGCACACATACACACACATACACACACCACTCAAAAGACTCCCTGTCTCTCACAAGTATACAGTTCACAGAGTAAAAAGCAATGTTTGCTCTTGGCCTGTTCTCACTGCTTCAGATCTATGCTTCATTGCCCTCATGACTTATGGGTAGGGATTTTGTGTGTGTGTGTGTGTGTGTGTGTGTGTAACTTCTAAAATTGAGATAAAAATTTCCAATTTAAAGTGATTTCAGTGTTTTTCTTTTTTTGAGTATATTCGCAGTGTTGTGCAAACATTATTCGCTTGTAAATTTTTTTAAATTAAATTTATTGGGATAACATTGGTTAATACAATTATATAATTTTCAGGTATACATTATAATTTGACATCTATATATTCTGTTGTGTGTTTACCACCCAAGTCCAGTTTCCTTCAGCTATCATATATTTGACCCCTTTACCTACTTCAGTCACCCCTAAACTCTATATTTGACCCCCTTTACCCTGTCTACATCTCCCCTCTTCCCTCACCCCACTATTAACCACTAGTCCACAGTCCTCTGGTAACCACTAGTGTATAGTCTATATATATGAGTCTCTGTGTCCTGCTCATTGGTTGTATTTAGGTTTATATCCCATATATAAGTGATATCATTTGGTTTCCAGATTTTTCTGTCTGGCTTATTTTGTTTAGCATGATTACCTCGAGATCCATCCACGTTGTCGCAAATGGCAGTATTTCATCTCTTCTTATGGCTGAGTAATAGTCCATTGTATATATGTACCACAGCTTCTTTAGCCAGTCATCTATTGTAGGACACTTTGGTTGCTTCTATGTCCTGGCCACTGTAAATAATGCTGCTATGAACATCGGCGCACAAATATCTTTTCAGATATGGGTTTTCAAGTCTTTGGTGTAAATACCTAGTAGAGGGATTGCTGGATCATGTGGTAGATTAATCTTTAGATTTTGAGGAACTTTCATACTGTTTTTCATAGTGGCTGTATCAATTTGCAGTCCCACCAGTAGTGTATGAGGGTTTCTTTTTCTATGCATCCTCTCCAACATTTGTTATTACTTATCCTGTTGATTATAGCTATTCTAACAGGTGTGAGATGGGATCTCATTGTGGTTTTGATTTGCATTTCCATAATAGCTAGTGATGTTGAGCATCTTTTCAAATATTTGTTGGCCATTTGTATGTCCTCTTGGGAGAAGTCTCTGTTCAGGTCCTCTGCCCATTTTTTGATTGGATCATTTGTTGTTTGTTGTTATTGAGTTGTATGAGTTCTTTGTATATTTTGGATATTAGGCCCTTATCAGAGGTTTCGCTTGCAAATATATTTTCCAATTGAGATGGTTGTCTCTTTACCTTGTTGAAGGTTTCTTTTGCTAAGCAGAAGCTTTTTAGTTTGATGTAGTCCCATTCATTTATTTTTGCTTTTACTTCCCTTGCCTTTGAGGTCAAATTCATAAAATCCTCGTTAAGTCCAAGGTCCTTGAGTTTAGTTCCTATGTTTTCTTCTATGCATTTGATTGTTTCAGGTCTTATATTCGGGTCCTTAATCCATTTTGAATTAATTTTGGTGTGTGGTGATAGACAACAGTCTTGTTTCATTTTTTTCTGCAGGTGGCTTTCCAGTTTCCCCAGCACCATTTATTGAGAGGCTTTCCTTTCTCCACTGTATGTTTTTCGCTTTTCTGTTGAAAATTATTTGCCCATATAAATATGGATTTACTTCTGGACTCTTGATTCTATTCCACTGCTTTGCTTGTCTGTTTTGCTGCCAATACCTTGCCATTTTGATACCTGTCACTTTGTAGTATCATTTGGAGTTGGGCAGAATGATGCTTCCAGCCTTTTTCTTTTTTGTCAAGATGGTTTTGGTAATTCGGGGTCTTTCATGTTACCACATGTATCTAATGATTTTTTGTTCTATTTCTTTAAAAAATGTCGATGAGATTTTGATGCGGTTTCCATTAAATCTGTATAATGCTTTAGGTAATAAGATTATTTTAACTTTGTTGATTCTTCCAATCCAAGAACTTGGAATATCCTTCCAGTTCTTTGTATCTTCTTCGATTTCTTTTATAGAGTTTTATAGTTTTTATTATATAAGTCCTTCCCTTGTTTCTTTTGGAACAGGCTTTAAACCAACATGTCTTACCATGACATATATATGAAATGGCACAATATCTAACTCAAAATGCCTTTGTCAGATTCTCTTAAACATGATGCTAGTTGATCTCAGAGTCTCAGGTAAGCGGTCTCCTCCACAATGTGAATGTTGCTCCTTGCAGTTGTAAGACCCCAAGGCACTAAAGATGATGTTAATTAGATTTATTACCCCAACTTCTGGGAGAATATATTTCAACATGAATGTATTTGTGTGGGTAAAGCTTAATTATAGGACCAAAAGGGTTCAATGCTGTGGTTTTACAGATGAATTTTAAAAGCCTGAGCAATGAGAAGGGCTTTCTCAAGGTGAAGTACATGATGGTAGAATTTGGACTAGACTTAATTCTTCCTGATTGCCTTCATCAAGTTCACATGCTGCTCTTCTACAAGTGTAAGGGCCACAAGACCAGCTACCTAGTGGGAAACCAAGTTCCATGGATAGCACTAAAGTATTTGTAGTTTTCATTTGTCTTTTGAAGGTTAAGAAGCATGATGAGGAGGTTGTTAGAGGAGCTGCCATATTCAGAGGGTCTGGGGAACACCACTTGGCTTCATCTTATTAACTCAGAAATACCTAGGCTCAAGTGAGTGCTAGAGCCTTTGTTTAGAATAGTCAGTGGAAAAATAGGCTCAAAAGCTTGATAGAAATAATGTGAACATTAAAAAATTTACCTCATTGCTCAGAAAACTCTCAGACCACCCTCAATGCTGGTAGATAAAATCAAACATTGGCAGATCTTCTTATCACAGTCAGACTTGATCACCCAGGATAACTTAATATACTAAAATAATGCAATTAAGCAGACTCCTTAGATCCAGTTTCCAGTGTCACTTCACTTACTTTAACAAATATAGTTTGAGTGACATCATGAAAAACAACATTCTTCTATCAAGTAGATGTAGATTACAAGAAAAATGATCACATAGCTTAAGCTTGGCAAGCAAAGGGAAAGCACTAAATTTGGCCCTTATGAAAATGTGTTCTGTAAATGGCTGGTGCTTACACAAGTGATAGGGCTTATTCAACACTGTGTATGTGTGCATGTGTGCACACATGTGCTTACATGCATTCATTCATGTATGTGACTTTGAACAGCATCTTTTTTTTAAATAGTTTTTTTTATTTTTCAATTACAGTTTATATACAGTATTATATTAGTTTCATGTGCACAATGTACCAATTAGACATTTATATAACTTAACGGTGAAACCCTGATAAATCTAGTACCCATCTAACACCATATGTAGTTATTAAAATATTATTGACTATATTCCCTATGCTATACTTTTTACATCCCCATGACTATTCTGTAACTACCAATTTGTACTTTTTAATCCCTTCCACTTTTCATCCATCCCACACCCCCACCCCGCTCCCATCTGGCAACCATCAAAATACTCCCTGTGTCTATGAGTTTGTTTCTATTTTATTTGTTTATTTGTTTTGTTTTTTAAAATTCCACATATAAGTGAACTCTCCGTGGTATTTGTCTTCCTCTGTCTGAATTATTTCACTTATCATAATACCTTCTAGGTCAGCAGTACCCAACATTTTGGTACCAGGGACTGGTGCTCCTATGAGAATTAAATGCCTGATAACATGAGATGGAGCCAAGGCAGTGATGCTAGTACTGGAGAGTGTCTGTAAATACAGATAAAGCTTCACTTGCTCACCCATCTCTCACCTCCTACTATGTAGCCCAGTTCCTAACAGGCCACAGACAGGTAGCGGTCCATGCACCAGGGATTGGGGATCCCTGCTCTAGGTCCATTCATGTTGTTGCAGATGGCAAGATTTAATTCTTTTTTATAGCTCAATAATATTCCATTGTATATATGTATTGCCTCTTCATTATCCATTCATCTATTGATGTATTGATGCACATTTAGGTTGCTTCCATATCTTGGCTATTGGTAAAATTATTTCATCCTGAATTTTACTTTTTGGTAGGTTTTTGATGATTGTTTCAATTTCCATACTGCTGATTGGTCTATTAAGAGTTTCCAGTTCCTCTTGATTCAGTCTATGAAGGTTGTATCTTTATAAGTACTGGTACATTTCTTCTAGGTTATTATATTTGGTGTTATATACTTTTTCATAGTATTTTGTGTGATCCTTTGTATTTCTGCAATGTCAGTCATAATTTCCCTCCTTTCATCCCTGATTTTGTTTATTTGTGTCCTTTCTCTTTTTTCTTTAGTGAATCTAGCCAGGGGTATGTCAATTTTAATTAACCTTCTCACAGAAGCAGCAATTTGTTGCATTTATTTTTTCTATCATTTTTTGTTATCAATTTCATTTATTTCTGTTCTAATATTTATTATTTCTTTCCTTCTGCTGACTTTAGGCTTCAGTTGTTCTTTCTTTTCAAGTTTTTTAAGATGAAGCATTAGGTTGTTTATTTTGGCTCATTCTTATTTTTGGAGGAAGGCCTGTAACAATGTGAACATTCCTCATGACCACTTTTGCCATGTCCCAAATGTTTTGATATGTTGTATTGTCATTATCATTCATTTCTATTTATCTCTTGATCTCTCCTTTAATTTCTTGTCTCACCCAGATATTCTTTAGGAGCACGTTGTTTAATCTCCACATATTGTGGTTCTTCCTGATTTCTTTTTGCAGTTGATCTCTAATTTTAAAGCATTATGATCATAGAATAAGATTAGTATAATTTCAACCCTCTTATATTTGTTGGTGCTAACTCTAATGTCCCAGTGTGTGATAGATTCTTGAGAATGTTCTATGTACACTAGGGAAGAATGTATAAGCAGCTGTTTTGGGAGGGAAGGCTCTGTAAATGTCAACTATGTCCAGTTAATTTAATGTATCATTTAAGAATGTTATTTCCTTTTTGATTTTCTGTTCGGATGATCTGTCCATAACAGACAGTAGGGTATTTAGATCTCCACATCTGATATTGGGGTATTTCCACAGAAGTGGAAATCCTAAATAGACTGATCAGAAGTATGGAAATTGAAAAAAATTTCAAAAACCTACCGAAAAGTAAAAGTCCATAACAGATGGATTCACCAGTGAATGCCTGTCCTCAAAACATTATTATAGTGTTTTAGTCTTTCTCCCTTTAGTTCTTCTAGTAATTGTTTTGCATATTTCGGGGTTTCCTGATTGGGAGAATAAATATTAATAAGTGTAATGTCTTCTTGGTACATGATTATTTTTATCATTATAAAGTGTCCCTCAGTATCTTCTTCACCTTTTTTATTTTGAAGTCTATTTCATCTGATATTAGTACCACTACTCCCGCTTTTTGCTGAATGCCATTTGCTTGGAATATCATTTTCCACCCTTTCACTTTGAGTCTATATTTGTCTTTGGAGCTGAGATGTGTCTCCTGCAGGCAGCATATAGTTGGGTTTTGTTTTTTGGTCCATTCTACAACTCTGTGCCTTTTTATTGGTGAGTTTAGTCCATTTAAATTTAGGGTGACTATTGAAAGATGAGGTCTTCTTATAGCCATTTTATGTTTTGCTTTTTGCTAGTGTTGTATTTCCATTGCTTACTTGTTCTTGTGTTTCTATTTTCTTTATTTTGATTGGCATTTATGGGTTTGACCTCTGGTCCTTCTTGTTTTATATTATATACTTCAGTTCTGAATCTTCTGTGTGTGGTTATCATTACAAATATGTGAGGGATCATTATATACTTTATATTTTGTGTGTGCCTTTATGTTCATTCTCTTCTTCAAATTTGGATCCTTGAACCTCCCCTTTTCAGTCATTGTTATCTCAATTTGTCCTTATGTATGCTGAACGTTCATTGCTATCTTGCTATCGCAATTCTCTTATTATTTAAGCTTATAATGCCCTGTTCTTAGTAAGGATTGCACTCCTCTGCTTCCATTTACCTGATAGTCACTTCGCTCCTAATTATGTATATATATATATATATTTTTTTGTCATTTTCTTTTAGGTGAGCTGACCCCTTTCAGGATTTCCTGTAGTGCAAGCCTCATAGTGGAGAATTTCTTCAGGATTTATATGTCTAAAAAGATCTTTATTTCTCCTTCTTATCTAAAGGAGAGCTTAGCTGGATACATTATTCTAGGCTGGTAGCTCTTTTCACTGAATAGTTAAATATTTGATTCCATTCCTTTCTGGCTTATAAAGTTTGCTCTGAGAAGTCAAAGGATAATCTAAGGGGTTCCCCTTTATAAGTTACCCTTTTCTTCTCCCTGACTGCCCTGAGAATTCTGTCTTTGTCATTAATTTTTGATAAATTTGATACAATGTGTCTTGGTGAAGGCCTTCTTGGGTTGAGATAACTGTGTGTTCTGTTGACTTCTTGAATCCCAAGGGTTGAGATAATTAGGCGTTCTACTTAGATTTGGGAAATTCTTGTCAACTATTTGTCTGAAAATGCTTTCTAGTCCCTTCCTTTTTCTTCCCTTTGAGAATGTCCATTATTCTTATGTTTCCTCTCCTAATGGTATCAGCTAGTTCTTATATTTTTCTTTCATTCTTTTTCATTTTTCAGTTTCTCTTTTCTCCTTTCTGATTTATATCTAGATTTCTGTTTTCAAAATCACTGATCCTTTCATCCATTTGGCCAGCTCTATTTCCCAAGCTTGCTATTTCATTTTTCAATTCTTGCAGTGTTTTTTTTTTTTAATCTCCAGATCTATTCTGTTTTGTATGTGGGGGGAGAGGGGGTTTCGATCTCTTTGCACTGCTCATCTAGTTGTTTTTCATTTTCTGAAATTGTTGATACGACTCATTTCAGAATTTACTGAGTTTTTTCAGAAGTACTATCCTAAATTCTCTGTCATTTAAGTTGCATATATCTATGTCTGTAAGCTTATTTTCTGAAGATTTTTATCTTTCTGAGATGCCTTGTTTCCTTGGTTGTTCATGGTGTTTAATGGACTATTTCTCCACTTGGGCATTAGTGGAAATGTATCCTGCTTTTTTTCCAGAAAGAAGATTTACTATATAATGGTGTCTTTTTAGCCTGCTGTTAAGAAGAAACTTTTCTTTTGGTTTCTTGTAGGTGCTATCTAAGTCTCTTGGATCTCTGCTTTATATAAAGCCTTAATAATGCCTTTTTATTTTCTTATAGATATTTAATCACTCTTGCTACCCTCATTTTCAGTCCCTGTAAATGTTAGCAACAGTTTTAGTAGCATTTTCTCATATTTCCCTGGGGCTCCGTGATGTTCTGTCTCATAGGGTATGGGGGAAGGGACCCTCTGAGTTGGCATATGGAGGCTGTGGCTCAGCCTCAGTTTTGCAATCGCAGCTGGTAAATATCAACTGCTGCTTTTCTGCCATCCCACTTCTTTACCCTTTGTCTCAATGACTGGGCCCTGCCACCAGCTGCATAGAACTCACAACTCTCCCAAGCAGGGTTGTTCAGGGAACTCGTCACAATTTCTTCCCTCTCCTTCCTCCTATGGTGAGCTCCAGTGACTGTGAGAGGCAGCTTCTTTATGTCTCTCAGTCTACCATCTGACACCCAGGGTTCTGACCTGTGGTAGCTCTTATGCAGATCCCACACTCAGATGTGCTCGTGTGCATTTTGGGTGTTTTTTGTTGAATTTTAGATGTTCGGCTTATTGTTTCAAAGGGAGAGATCTGAGGATGTCACTCATTCTGCCATGTTTCTGAAATCCCCAAAATAAATCTTATATTTGAGCAGGAATCTTTAAGGTCCCCCTCTACTATTGAATAAATTTGTTCTTCAAATATGCTAATGACTATAAAAACAATAGATCCTATACTTTCAATTGTTTAATAAATGGAAATGGAATATATCAATCCAACATGCCTGTCCTCTTTGCAACCAAACATTTCAAGATAGAATAATAAAATAACAATTCCCTATATTTCACAACATAAGTAATAATAATAATAATTAATAATAATGATAATAATAATAATAATAATAATAATAATGACTGCTTCCATTTATATGCTGCCTTAAAGCTTAGAAGGAATTCTTACATACTCTCTCAGTTAATAATACACATACAACTCTCAGACTCATGCAAGATCTCACAGCTGATGAGAAGCAGAGCCAGAGCAGAACCTCTGGCTTGACTCCTAGTCAAATACTCTCTCCTATTCTATACTGCCTCTCTAGCTTCTTGTGTTGGGCCCCACCATTGTTTATGAATCCAATCTTCATTCTGGTGTAAAACCAACTGGCCTTTGATAAGACTATAACTCCTAAACTTAGTTTCATTTGCTCAAATTACAACTAAGTAAAGAGGCAACTGAGAATGACATTCAACAGGGAGTTGTGAAGGACCAACTTGGCACCTCTACCCTTAGAATAAAGTGAATGTACATCCACAAGAACACAAATCATTGGAGGAGCTCCAGCCTCCTCACTGATGCATTTCTCATCTTTAGAGGTCACCCAAACTAAAATAGACTTGTTTCTATATCCCCGTACCACTGTTCCTGAGATTTCTTTTCTCTCCTAAAGCTGTTAATTAGGATAAGCAAGAAGATCATGTGATAATAATGACATTGTCCCCTTATATCTGCACCAGGCATGGTTTAAAAGGCCCTTTTCACCTTTATTGTGCTTATTTGATTTTCAACAACCCTGTGAGGTAGCTAAGTATCATCCCCATTTAACATAAAAGGCAATTGAGACACAGAGGGGTAACCAAACATGTCTTTTGTCCCACAGTTAGTAGGAGGAAGAGGCAAGAGTCAAAGACAATTGCCTTGATGAGGCCACAAATATATTCATCTCTCATCGTGTCAAGAATTGACTAGAGTGTTAGTCTCCTGGTACTTTTTTATAATGGTTAGCTATGTGCTGTCCCTGTGCCCCAGGAATTTATACCTCTTTAAGCTCCTAATCCCTAATTCCAAGGCATCCAGTGCCTTAATATTGCCTACTTACTCTCCACCTCCACCCATCCACCCATCCACACCCAAATTAGGTCATTCCAGCAAATGTTTCATAGACATAATGGAATAATTACAGTAATAAAATTACTAAATACTTCTAAGCAGCACTTTCAGCTTCCCACTCCACCTATGAGTATATCTTCCATTCTCTCTGAGGTCTTGAAAACCATACACCTTTCAGTTGGTTTATAAAGGGTAAGGGAGCCTCTTCAGGTTCCAAAGTCTTTACAAGAGTAAGCAGTCAGACTTGAAACTGATCATTGTTTCTGTTGTTTAGTTAATGACCAGAGGCCTGGCTCCAGCTCTGGCTCTTGGCTAGCCTCTGTGAACAGAAAGAAAAAAACTTGTTTTTCATCCTTTTTATAAAGCTCAATATAATTGTTTGCATGCAAATTCCATGACAGAGTTAAGCACTTTAGGCAAAGCAGGTAGAAAAGTGTTTCATTCCTGATGAGAATTCCTGTGCCCAAATCCCAAGCCCCTCCTTCCCTCTTCACAGGAGCTCACAGGCCCATGCTCTCTGATTTCTCCATCATATCCTAAGCAAAGGAAACAGAATCTAAGCTCAGCTTGGCCCCAGCAGCATCTTCCTTAGGTGCTATTTACCTGAATTAGGAACCAGGACCTCCAGGAATTGGTTGAACTTAGTTGTGTGGGGGTAGTGGCAAGGGCTCTGAACTGGAAATAAATAGCCCAAGATTCCTAGGCCCAATCCTATCTCAAATCAGTGCTTTTTAGGCTGTTTTCTCATCTAGAAATCAAAAATAATAGTGGCTTCCTAGCTTGCCTCCATAGGGTTTTACATAGAAAATGAAAAGTCCTGTCCCAAAATTAATGACAGAAAGCATGTTATAAACTCGTTCAGCCCACAATCCCTCCACCCAAGCCCCAGAGCACAGCCAGTCCCTGGTTAGAGAGTAAGAATGCTCCATGAAGGAGCACACATTGCCTTCCCAGGCCCTAACCTCCACTCTTTCCTATATTTGAGGTTTATCTAAATTGAAGCTGGTGGGGATGGCATGTGAAGAATATATGAGTGGTAGAGTGCTTCCCCAGGAGATATGAGAAAGATCTGGGCATGAGTCCATGTGTATGAGCAAGCATTGGCGTAGGGAGACTAGTGATGCTAAGAGGCATAATGATTAATGTGCCATTAGTGCTTGAACATATACATGCACAAAGCACAGGAGTGCCAACCCTCACCCTGACCTCTTTTCTACCTGATATTAACTACTCCTCCAACAAGACCACCCTTTGCTGAAGCTTGCGCAAGGATAAGATCCTTTCTTCTCATGATCATGGTTTAGCTCCAGTCCATGAAGACAGCCAAGGAACTCAGGCTCTGCCCTCTAAGATCTCATATCTCTAATACAGAAAAGAGACACCCACAGACTTGAAGAAGTGACTGTTTGATATTTTAATTTGAGCTATCTAAAAAATATCTATGTGGAGGTTTTACCAGCCAATTGAATATGTGGATCTGAGGCTCCAGAAAAAAAGTCAAGTATGGAGGTAGACATTTGAGAGTCATCTTGAAAGAAAACATTGTTCAAGTCATGGGATTAAATAGACCTCTCAGAGATCTGAGGGATAACTTCTAGAGCTAAAATGAAAGAGGGCTAAGGAATGAATCCTGGGCCCAATTACCTTAAGAAAAGGGAGGAAGAAGTAGAATGATTTAACCAAAGAGACTGAGAAATGGCCATTAAGAAGTAGAAAAAGAACCAAAAGAATATAGTCTGAAAAAGTTTTTAGAATGAGGGTGATCACAGAGAAAAGTCAAGAAAATGAGCATAGAATAAAGGCTATTTGATTTGATGGCAATTGAAAAAGTGGTTTCAATTATGCCTTGAGAGCAAAATCTAGAGAGCAGAGGACTAAGACCTGAGGTAGGGTTGCTAGAGCTGCAATATCTGCAGGTCAGTGACAGAATGGAGAGAAGAGCCAGAACTTTCAACAAAGAGAGCTGGACTTTCTGTTCTCTCTATCATTTTTCTATCAAAGTTACCTTAGACTGCTTGGTTTCCTTCCTGTCTTCTTTTGAGCCTATTCCACTTCTTGCCTTGCCCTACCCTATTTCTAATAGGCTACAATGAATTTGACTTAAAAAAATATAGAACCACTGAAAATACTTGCTCTCTGACCCAAACTTGGATCTGCCTACTGCCCAACATATTTCATAATTATCTCATGTTTATGCCCCAAAGCAATGATTTCAATTCTTGTTCACTTTCCTTAATGCACTGGTTTCTACCCACTCTTTCTTGGCAATGATCTCATATTTTGCCTGTATATATTATATAGTCTTTTCAGGACCAAACTCCCTCTTCTCTACCTCAAATATCTTAAATTCTACACTCTTTCTCTCACTCTTCACCTTTCTCTTGTCTTTGAGAACACCAATCCAATTCAATTCCCACTAGACCCCCTCCAAAGTTCTGTTCCCTTATTATATCTCCTCTCATATTAATATGTATGTATCTAGTACCCCCAACAAGACCCTGAGCTCCCTATGCAGAGACCATGTTACACTGTTCCATAGTTTCCATGGCAAAGCCTATAAAGACCAATCGACTCGAGAGAGTAACTTGATTTCAAGCATTCAATATATTACACATCCTTGTACAACCAGCTTCTGAGAAACAGTTTAGCATAGTTGTTAAATGTTGTGGATTTTGGCCCATGTACTTGAAAGAACCAAGCAGCACTTAGCAAATTAAGAATCAAAGGTTTATTTATGCCAGCAGATTCAGGTGTCACTCTCCAGAGTCTGAGCTCCGAACAAAGACAGGCAGGTAGATTTATACATTGATTATTTCTATATACTTGGTGGTCTTCGGTTTCACATGTTTGGGAAAGGCAGGGTTCTAGGGAGAGGAGGTTGGAGAAATTCCAACCTCCAGGACAGGATAGCCATCTTAGATTTCTTTACATTTCCCATATTATTTCCCACTTTTGATGCCCATCTAAATTCTTTAAAGGGCATCACCTTTTTGACTATCTTCCTGGACCAGGGACCAATAATTCTATTGCATAGGATCTTTGCTGTAATATTTCTCTCCACTGTAGTTTCTATAAAGGAGGTAATTGTCTGAACAAGAGGCAACAGGCAAGGCAAAAGTAGGCAGGTACCGAGGAGGAGAAATACTACTCTCATTAAGGTCTTAAAGCCTCCAAAAGTGGAGAACCAACCTCCAAAGAGGTTATTGGGGTCCCGTTCATGCCATGTTTGTACAGGCACATGTGCTAATCCCATCATCTGTTTGACAAGCTCTCCAACTGCCCGGCCCTGTTCATCTATTTGCACACAACAGTTGGTGAGATTGAATTTCCCAAATATACCACCTTCTGTTGCTAATAGATAATCTAGAGTTTCTTGATGTACTAAGAGGGTCAGGGCTCTCCTAGTTTTATTAGTAACTGCCTGCAGTCAGATAACTTGATTTAACATGTATATGGGGGTATGGTGTCCCCAAGGTTTATCTTATGGCAGGCCTATAATATTGGATTGTGTTCTGGGGGTCACTATTATCCTTCTAGTCACCTACTTAGAGTTCCCTTTTTACCTATTGTAATAGAGACAGGATCTCGCTATGTTGCCTAGGCCAGGAGTGCAGTGACTATTCATAGGTGCGATCCTACTACCAATCAGCACAGGAGTTTTTACCTGCTCCATTTCCGACCTAGGCTGATTCACCCCTCCTTAGGCAACCTGGTGATCCCCTGATCTAAGGAAGTAACCATATTGATGCCAACCTTAGTGCAGACACCTGACCGGCATAGGGCACTAGAGCCCAGAACTCCTGGGCTCGAGCTATCTCCCTGCCTCAGCCTCTAGAGTACCTGGGACTACAAGAATACGCCACAGCGCCCAGCAGGGGATCTTGGGACCTGATGACCAAACAATTACCCTGTTCTCAGAGGTAGGAGGGCTTTATCATGCTAATTATACAGCTTCCTTCCTAATTTTGCGTAAGGCGATTATAGGCCATGTTTCTACAAATCTAGTAAAGCTTATGTGGGGCCACCCAGTTTTGGACCTTGCCTGGATGGGAATCAATTCAGTAGCTTCACAATCTTTTCCCAGGTTTAACTATTTACAGTTCCTTCTTCTGAGAACCAGGGACAAGCTCCCTATACAAGATCTAAAATTGCTGAATCCGGTGAGTGTGCACACTATATTTCCCAGCCCTAAGTATAGCTTTGTGTATTTGTATGAAAACATTGTGGTCCTACCCTCGATGTCCTACATTTTACTCCTGGTTATGACAGCCTATTCCTTAAATTTAACATGCATGCTTTCTCGTGATCTGTATTTTCTCCCTCCTACTCTTTTGTATATACTTTTCCCAAGGTAGTCTCCTCACCTTACCTTATTTACACATTTTCCCACACTCAGGTCTCTGTTCAAGTGCCACTTGCCATGTCCAGCAAGTGATAAATTCTATTATATACAACATGGCTCTGGTGTATATATCTGAAAAGCACTGTCATTTACTATAGAAAACTGAGGTAGTGGACATTCTCTGACCTTTTGTTACCAGATAGTAGGGTCCTCTCCCGGTACATTGTCCAGGTTCTTGATGTCTCGAACAAAGAATTGCACAAGACCCTGAAATACAGCAGAAAAGTTTTATTAGAAAGAAAAGTACATTTCCAGATGTGGAAGTGGGCCTGAGCAAGAGAAGTGTAGCTCAAAAGGCCTGGTAAGAAAGACTTCAGGGTTTTCATTCTTTTTTGCTGTGGCTGATTACTTTTCTTAGAGGAGTGGGCTTCCTTGATTGACAACTAAGATTGACAGGACTCAGTGATTCATCATTTTGCTTTCTGCACATGTTTGTTCCCAGAATTCAGTCTGTTATGATGATATTAATGAACTCTCGGGCATATGCATCATATTATAATGATGGTATAATGAGACTCAGGTGAGTTGAAGGTCGTTGGGTTCTTCATTGCGCAGGTGCAAGTGACTGGCTTAAACTGGTACCTAAATCTCTGCCTACTGGCTTCTTTGTGTGAGTTTTAAGAATGCCTTCTGGCTTGTTTAATTGTGGGTGGATTAGGGTGGACCCCTTCTGAGATAGGATGACCTCAGTGTCTTTGCAGGCAGACCCGAAACCCCCTAACTAACTTTTTTGCCTACCTCTTTTCTAAGAGCCACAAACCCCCTTATTAGTAGTATGGATTTTGAGGGGCAGGTCTCTTCTTCATATCTGCTTCCTGCTGAGAATGGCCTTATTCCCTGCCTCAGTCAGGGCAGGGTCTTGAGTTTTCTGCTGAAGTGCCACCTCAGTCCCTAGACAAGGAGAAGAAAATACAAACTCATTATTTAAATCATACATCTATTAATTTTTATTATTGATTTGCTTATTAAGTGAGTAAAGGGAAACAGGCTTGGTTAATATATTTCTTAAAGAGTAAAAAGAAAGACCTTTGGCTTAAAGTCCCCTCCCCCTTCAGACTTTAAGGGCCCTGCCTGGCATAACACCATTTCTGCTTAACAATGGGCTAATGATCCTTATCAATAGCCAAAGTATCTGAGTCACCAGTTTCCGGCAATTATCAGGATTTGAGGGAGAGGACCTTTTTTTCTAAAGAGAGGAGGTAAGAAAACCTAAGGAGGTTTAACTCTGCAAGAGATGTCCCATTTCATTTTCTTCCTCTTTTGATGGGTCTCATATCTGAGACTAGTTTAAGATGAAGTTGATCATTTTATTGCTGCAAGAAAAAACTTCCCTTGGTTTTGATTTTAACAGAAGAATAAATAGTTCTTTCATTAATAAAAAAACTATTTATTCAGTAATTTGCATACCTTACAGAAGTAGTGGAGCTGTAGTTCAATGTCATATTATCTGACATGTTAAAACATTAGTTAGCACACTTAGTAAATGTTATACATTTTCTGGTGTTATAGTAGATACTTTTAAAGAAAGCATAGCCTTATCCTTCCTAAGTTTCAGGTGAGGCCCTTTCTGTTTGCCTTGAGGGCTGACTTTTAACAGATTGCTGGGAGGTACTTGGCCTGCTAGTAGAAAACCCTGACATGGAGGTGGTTTGTCTAGAATGGTTTAGACAGGTTCCCCATAAACGTGCATTGTGTGGTGGGCAAGGGAGCTGCCCTCCTTTTTGACTATGTCCAAGTTTCTTAGACAAGGCACTTTCTGCACTGGACCCTGGTCCTGATATGTGGTAGAGAATTTCATTGCTATTATGGTCTCACAATGGAAAAGGAAGTTTATGTTAGGCTGTTTATTCCTGTCACTATGCAGTTAGCATTTGAGAGAGAGGCCCATGGGAAGGGTCAGGACCAAGTAGGTAGCTCTAGTATCTAGTAAAACTTCAGTTTTTTTCTTTTTGCCATGTCAAGGGTGACCTGAGATTCTACTGTTGTGATCCTGGTGATTTTTTCTAGGACTGGAGCTTGCAAGTGCTTGGGCCTCCATTGGTGCAGGAGAGAGCAACCCCTTTGTGAGAGGCTTGCTATGCAGGGTTGTTAAGGGTGGAAAATTTTCAAGTGAGCCAACTAGCTAAGTCCCCTACAGGGAAGTAATATCTTTAGGTACCAGAAGTCGTCCAACCAGCCACCAGGGTGTGGTTTTAGGAGATGTATTGTGCAAAGATATGTTAATGGCCAACTTCTGCTTTTGTGGTTTCAGGCTTTATAAGCTGCCTCTTTTGGAAGCTTGGGGCTGATTCTCTGACCTTGCATGGTGGAGAGTCAGTCGCTGGCCAGCTAATAAAGGCTTATAATTTACCTTAATTGGCTTTGTAGGTCTTAAATTCAGTTGCACCACAACAATCAGGGGTATAAAGAAGGTATGGAATTTGGAATGAGAATATTTGAGTTTAAGTCTTAGTTCTTGCAAAAAGCTTCCCTTGACCTTGCTATAACCCCACATCTCTATCTGGACCAGGTGCCCCTGACCCTTCTTTGTATTCTTATAGTTCCTACTATTTCTCTTATCATGGTATCTGCCTCTGTTGTCACTACCACCCAACTGTCATCTATAGTAGACTGAGCACCCTAAGAGTGAGGACAATATCCTGATCATTTCTGCATCTTGAACAAAAAGCTTATTGCCTGAGTGGAGCAGATGTGCAGAAAATGTTTTTAGAGCTCAACTCAAATGATGAGCTGATATATTGATGAGTTTGGCCATTAATTAACTTTGGGCATTGATTAACTTCTATAAGCCTAAAAGAAGAGGATGAATAAACAACTTACTAGGGTTATTATGAGGCTCAAGCACTTTGTAACCTCTAAGAGAATCATAGTTACAGCCTTTTAGGCCTCTTCCTCCCCTTTCCCCACCTCTCAGCCTTATTGACCTTTACCTAAACTTATCCAACCATCCCTTTAGGACTCAACTTTCTGTTCTCAAGGCTATTTTATCACTAAATCTGGGAAAAGAATCCATGTTAATGTGTTAATGAGTGTTAATTGAATGATATATTTACATTTTAAAAGGAGGCTTTCTTTGATTCAGGAGGAAGGAGTAATGGTGGATTCCAGGTGCTTGGGCAGGGGAGGGCTGGGTTTTGTTGTTGTCGTCGTTAGGGGGCCTCTTAAGCCATTTCTCAAACTTATCTGGTAGGGGGCCACCTATTTTTTTGTCCACACAAGGCTTGCCATGCTGCACATACCACGTGTTTGCATGGGGGAAATGCCTGAGGTGTATAGAACTGCAATGGGGGCTTCTCAGTTGTGAGGCCTCCAAAAGCACACAAAACCAATCATTAGCAATTTACCTGCTCCTTCCCTAAATTTTGATTCTCACTGACTCTAGATGCCTGATGAGCTCTGTTTCAGGCTTCGAGATCAGACCTGGGGCCCAGAAAAGCTATTAGCCTATAAAGATGATTTCTACTAATCCCCCTAAGCAGCTCCTGAGGCTTTTCATATGCTCATGGACAGCCTGGGGGTTTGGCGGGGTCCAGTGTTAAACTCCTTTGGTAAGAGGTATAATTCCCAGTTAAAAGTTCCTCTGGTGCTAATAACAGTAAGCAGAAATAAATTTGTGCCTGAAATATCAGTACCAGGGATTTTTCATGTGTTGAGGACCAGGAGTGGAAGGTGAGGACCAGGAGTGGAAGGTTACTGATTAAGACTCGTTTTAATTTGCAGGTATGGGCATGGCTTGGGTGGAAGGTATCCCTGTGTGGACTGTAAGAGTGGAAAATCTTCCAGTAAATTAGTTACAGGGAAGTGATATCTTCAGGTGCCAGACCCCAGGAAAAGCACTGACAGTCACCAGGATGCAGATAACAAAACTGCCTACTTGGCCCTGTTTGATCTAAGAGTCCCCCAGAAACATTTATCTTTGTGCAAAACATAAACAGTCAACTTCTGCTTTGTGTAACATGCTTGCTTGCTTGTTCAGAAGTCCACCAGGATGTGGTTTTAGGCTTTATAAACTGCCTCTTTTGGAAGCTCGGGGCTGATCTCTGACACTGCATGGTAGAGAGTCAGTCACTGCCTGGCTTATAAAGGCTCATAATTCATCTCAATTGGCTCCATGGGTCTTAGAATTGATGACGCCACAACATGAACTATGGGCATAAGTGTGTATTTTGTGTATGTATGGCATATACACATGCTCTATAGATTTGTCCTTTGAATCTTTTAAGGATTCTCTAGTGCAGGAGTTGGCTATGAAAATAAAGTATTTTTTGCTGCCTTATATGTAAGTAAAGCTACTACCTAAGCTTCTTGGAGCATTGTTCTTGATTGTGTTTGTGTTGGCTGGAGAATTACTCTTTAAAAATTAATTACTTGCTGGAAATTACTGTTTGACTATCGCCATAGGAACATAGGCTACTAACTATGGAAACATAACATTCTAACAAGCTTTCTGCTTCTGCACCCCCTCTTGCACACCTGACCAGTGGGTTGACAGGTAGTGAATAGAAGAAAAATAGACCTTTGTGTTCAGACGGAATGAGGAATGGAATTTTAGGCTTAAAAACCCTGTGCCTCTACATTTTGGGGCTGCTTAATTTAGGGTCTGTGTACCCCTGGCAGACCCAGCTGGCTGAATAAAGAGTGTGACTCCTATAATTCACTGAGTTCTGGTGGTCCATGTGTCTTTCAAAGGCTGGTGGCCACACATTTGGAGGCCCCAGTGAGATCTCAGGGAGTGGTCCTGGGATCTAAGACCAGACCGGCCTCTGAAGCAGTTGCTGTCCCTGTTACAGATTCAAAGGGGTGGCCAACCTGAGACGTTCCAGGGCTCTTGAATGCCATGACAGGGTTAATGCAGTCATGAAGAACACTACTTTTAGGACACGCATTTTGTTCCTGGTCCCAATGGGAATCTGGAATCTCCGAGGTCTCAGCGTCAGGATAAAAGGTACCTTTTCTGGTTTTATTGACTGGTCACTGGGGGGTCTGTGAAGAGACTGAACACAGTCATATCTCCCAGACCATGGCCCGGCCATGGGATGCCACTTCCTGTGCCCTGTTTTTGGGTTCTGTATATTGCCTCTGGTCTTGTCTAGGTTGTAGGTGGCAGACTTCTCTGGGTCCACCTACACCCCAGTAATTGTTCTTGTCTGAGTGTCTGGTTTGTTCTTGTCTGCATGTCTGTCTGCTTTGTGTTTTCTGCGCAAGTGATGGGGGGAAGCCCGAATTCACAGAAGACACCCTTGGGATGTCTCCTGCGACATTTCAAAGAAGGATTTGTAGAGGGGGCTGATTATGGCATAAAGTTTTCTCCTGATAGACTAAAAACATTGTGTTAAGTCAAGTGGCTGTCTTTTGGTGTAAATTGGCCTCCAGAGGGCTCCTTTGACAGGGTTTGGTGAGGAATGTTTGGAAGATTGTCACAGGAAACCCGGGATATCCTGATCAGTTCCCCTACATTGATCGATGGTTAAACCTTATTCAGAAACCCCCTTCTTGGTCCCGCCAGTGTTCCCTCTCTATAAAGGTGTGAGTTTTAGTTGTGGGTACCATGAAACATAATGCACCTGAATCTTTAAGATAACCCAGTTCCTCAGTCCTCCAATCTCCATCTGAGGACAGTGACCTTCCCCCACCCTTAATCCAGGACAACAGAGGCCAAATAGCACTGCCTCACCTCCTCTGATGCAGGCAGGTAACCCCTATGGGCCTCCTGCTCCTGCTCTGGGTGGTGCACAGCCAATACCACCACCCCAGCCATTCTCCCCTTGCGAGAAGCACCACCCCAGGAGCATCACACAGACAGGCCCTTTATGGTTTGCATGCCTTTCTCGACTAGTGACCTGTACAATTAGAATACACAGAATCTGCCTTTCTCTGAGAAACCCCAGGCATTAATAGAACTCTTAGAAAGTGTCTTTCAGACTCACTGCCCCACCTGGGATGATTGCCAACAGCTTTTAATTACGCCCTTGACCTCAGAAGAACACAGAGGCATTCTGAATGAAATACAAAAGATAGCTGCAGGAAGGAGAGTTGAAGAAGCACGGGAACAGATTGAGGAGTAATTTCCATCTACCCACTCAGACTGGGGACACAATTCTCAGGCAAGGAGAATGGCATTAGATCAGTACCACCAGATTCTAAT
Source organism: Cynopterus sphinx (assembly GCA_030015415.1). NCBI lineage: Eukaryota > Metazoa > Chordata > Mammalia > Chiroptera > Pteropodidae > Cynopterus > Cynopterus sphinx. The sequence goes on from CM057388.1 coordinate 40,545,905, forward strand.
TGGGGAATTAGGATGGCTGCTCATCAGCCAACTAACCTTTCTAAGGTAACTGAAGTTATACAGGGAGAGACCTAAGGAATCCCCTGCAGTGTTTCTTGAACAAGGGGTACTGAGTATACACCCCCATTGATCCTGAGGCTCCTGAGAACCAGCAGGCAATTAATATAGCCTTTGCTACTCAGGCAGCCCCTGATATCCCACCTTACATTTCAAAACTTAGAAGGATTTGCAGAGATGAACCCATCCCAACTTGTTGAGATAGCCCAGAAGGTATTCAACAGCAGAAAGGCACTGGATGACCCCAAACATATGGCTAAAATCCAAAGCTATTGTCATCAAACCAGCCAATCTGTTGCCAGACCCAGACCCCAAGACCCCTATTCATGACTGCATAGATTTCACTGATGCTGTGTGTTCCTCATGGCCAGACCTCGAAGACTCCCCTCTGCCTGAGGCTGATGAAGTTCTGTTCACAGATGAGAGCAACTTCATGCAAGAAGGAAGGAGGTATGCTGGGGCAGGGGTCATAACTCTAACTGGCACTCTCTGATCACAGGCTCTTCCCCATGGGACTTCTGCTCAAAAGGCCAAGCTCATTGCCCTCACTGAGGCACTACAATGGGGAAAGGATAAGGCAGTGACACTATACCCAGACAGCTGTTACACCTTTGCCATTGCATATGTACATAGAGCCATTTACAAGGAAAGAGGACTTCTGACTTCAGCTGGGAAAGTTATTAAGAACAAAGAGATCTTAGCTTTACTTGAAGCCATATAGATGCCTAAGGTTTTTGCTATTGTTCTTTGTAAACGTCATTAAAAAGAGAATAGTCCTGAAGCTGAGGGAAACCTACCAGCTGATGCAGAGGCAAGAAAAGTGGCTACAAGGCCAGTGGGGCCCCCACCACATCTACTGACTGTTGTCCCTTACCCAGAACTGCCTCCATATCCAACCTATATGGCGGAAGAGAACATATATTTTCAAGATAAGGGAGTTACTAGGAACCAGCAGGAGTGGTGGACGACCCCAGATGGAAAAAATCAGGCTCTCACAGGCCCTTGGAAGGACTCTACTCCACCAACTACTCCAGACCACACACCTAGGGTGAACTAAGATACTCCAGAAGGGAGAAGAACCACAGAGGAGATTGCCTCACAATGCCCAGCTTATGCCAAGGGAAGATAGAAAGGGAAGATAGAAAAACCTAGGCATAGGGAAAGAGGAACTTATCTGGAGGACCACTGGGAGGTCGATTTCACTGAGGTAACCCAGACTGTGGGGGACTACAAATATTTACTTGTTTTTATAGATGCCTTTTCAGGATGGGTAGAGGCCTTCCCCACCAGGAAAGAAACTGCCTTAGTAGTTACTAAGAAACTACTACAAAAAATCCTCCCTTGATTTAGTCTCCCTGGAACTTTAAGGTGGGATGACAGGCCAGCCTTTGTGGCAAAGGTATCACAGCAATTGGCTAGCTACCTAAATTTGCAATGGAAACTCCACTGCGCCTACCGGCCCCAGAAGTTCAGGCTAGGTAGAGCTAATGGATCAGACCCTAAAAGAGACATTAGTCAAGTTAGGATTAGAAATTGGTGGGACCTGGGTAGAACTTCTCCCCTTTGCTCTTCTCCAAGCCAAGTACATTCCATATGTTAATGGAATCACCCCATTTGAAATTTTCGTAGAAAACTACCACCTTTATTACCTAAAATAGAAGATGGAAAAAAAAGGCAGAACTACATAACCTTATCTTACTTAAGTCTTTACAGGCCCTTAAAAGTGTACAGGAGGAGATTTGGTCTCGGGTTCATGCTGCCCACTCAGCCCTGGGGGACGAACTTCCCCATCAGTTTCAGCCTGGGGACTCTGTGTGGATCTGGAAGTTCACTTCCAAAGGACTAGAACCCAAATGGAAAGTACCCTTCACTATCTACCTGGCAACGCCCACTGCAGTTAAAGTAGACAGCATCCCATCATAAATTCATCACTCCCCCATGAAGGCAGCATGAGAGTTGACAGCTCAGGATGATGGGCCATTAAGACTAAGACTCAAACATATGTAAGTCTAAACCTTTGTTTCTTCATTTTTTCCTCTTTAGCCCAGGCATTTGCCAGCCACAACCAGAACCAAAATGAGCATTAATAACTTTGCTAACGACAATACACAAGGCCTTAGATAAGACCACCCCAGACATAAGTCAAGATTGCTGGTTGTGCCTAAACCCAAAACCCCCTTAATATGTCAAAGTAGGAACTCTCCTAAATTTAACTAAGCTCAGCAGGCTAGAACTTCAAGTCAATTCACTAGCAGAAGTAGTCCTCCAAAATAGAAGAGGTTTAAATTATGTATGGCTCTGGGTGAAACCTGTTGCTTCTATGCCAATAACTCTGGAATAATTAGAGAAAGCTTATGACTAGTACAGAGAAAGTTAGATGCTAGGGAAAAGCAGAGACTAGAATCAAATAACTGGTTTCATAGAATGTTCAACTGGTAACCATGGCTAACAACCCTTCTATCTGTTATAGCTGGAACTTTAATCCTCCTCCTCCTCCTCTTATTAACTTTGGGTCCATGTTTTCTTAATTTCTTGTTTGCATATATAAGGAAAAGAATAAATTCTATTAGACTTTTAGTATTACAAAATAGAGGCTATGTGCAAATTCCACATGAAGAATGAAAGATTTGATTCTCTGCTAAGGCCAGTGGGGAATATGGTGGCTGAAAAATTACTACTTGAAATTAATTACTTGCTGGAAATTACTGTTTGACTATCGCCATAGGAACATAGGCTACTAACTATGGAAACATAACATTCTAACAAGCTTTCTGCTTCTGCACCCCCTCTTGCACACCTGACCAGTGGGTTGACAGGTAGTGAATAGAAGAAAAATAGACCTTTGTGTTCAGACAGAATGAGGAATGGGATTTTGGGCTTAAAAACCCTGTACCTCTACATTTCGGGGCTGCTTAATTTGGGGTCTGTGTACCCCTGGCAGACCCAGCTGGCTGAATGAAGAGTGTGATTCCTATAATTCACTGAGTTCTGGTAGTCTGTGTGTCTTTGTGGGGCTGGCGGCCATAACATGTTGAAGCCTGAAATACCCAGTTTTGGGTCTCAGTGCTCTTCATTCAGAATGTGGGAACCTTGGATAAACTTTGGAAAAGTGACACAAGAGAGGATGGACCAGAGGACTTAAACTTTGCCAGAGGTTGGTCGTTTTGTGGCTGGTATGTTATATCACAGGACTTCTTTGTCATTTCTACTCCTCTGCCTCCTTTCTTGCTTCTCCAGAGGAAGAGTGAAGAAAGAGCTTAACTTCACCTCCTTTCACAGTTGGAAAATGTCTTGTTTCCCAGCTTTTGTGAGGTCACTGACTACCAGATTACTCTATAAATAAGCCCCTGTCAGGAACACTTGATAAAACCTCTACTCCTGTGTGTTATTGCAATTGCACCTTTTCTCTGTGGTAGACTCGGATCTATTCTCTGAATGAGGCTGTCTTAATATATGTAGATGTGGATATGAATATTATTCAAGGGCCAAGAAGTGATTGACAGGCAGTTTGCTTTTAGGGCATTGAAATTGCTGGTTAATTTCTTTTTCAGGCCAAGAGCATAAGAACATGAGTTTATAGTTCTGTTGGCAGCTGGGATGGGGTGGAGAGCAGGCTGAGAGGGGCAGGATCTCTTTGGGATTGAGAGTTTAAGTTGCCAATTAGGAATCTGAAGGCCAAATTCAGCATTCACAACTTACATGACTTGTACAATGTTTTAAAACATTTAAATTGGTTGCCCACATTTAAAAATTCAGAAACTTGAAAATAATAAGGTCAGGTAACACTGAGCAAGTTGCCTTGCTTGACAACAATCAGTTATACTGAGTAGTGGCTGCTACATTTGGGCAGGATTTGTACTTTCCAGTTTTTCACAGTGCTCCCTTTCCTTATTGGTTGCATTATACCCTGTGAGCTTTCATTTAGATTACTTGTCTGGATTTTGGAGACCAGTTGGTGATCCCTTGACTTTCAACACCCATCATGGTGGAATACACCTTTTTGGGAGACTTTCCTACAAGATGTAAGAGACAAGATAAGTAGTAGTGCCTGAAAATAATCAGAAAGCCTGAGAGAGGCAGCCTAGGGTCATTATTTGGCATCCTGTTAAATGGAGGGGTCATAGCAATAGGGAGCCCAGAATCCACCACCTTGTGAAGACCTGGACAGGAAGAACAGAGGGAAGAGCTATACTGCAAATAGAAAGATAGAGCCAGACTGTCTGAGGTGCAGTGACTCTGCCATAATTCTACTTAAAACTTCAAAGACTTCGCATTGTTCTTAGGATAAGGACAAATGGACTTACCATAGTAAGCAAACTTGATGATGTTGAACTTTATTTTGAGCCCTGTACTTTGAAAATCCCTTTTTTATGGCCCTTTTGTGTTTAGAGAAAAGGATAACAAAGGACCACCCTGCCCTCACAAATAATACAAGACTTATATCCACCCTTTATGAATGACTCAGATAAGACCCACTTTAAGTTTTCTTTCTCTTCTTTGATATATTCCTCATTCATGAACATTCTCACTACATCAATAACCTTCATAAAATCATCTCCTTAAATGTATGTTCTATTTTATCTTTGTTGTTTTGTTTCCATGACTGGAATAGGGTAGCTCTCACCTTTAGATACATATTTACCCCACCTAGGTAACAAGACCTCTCAGAGTGCTTTGTGTTCCTCTCCTAACTGGTGGTTATCTAGAGACTTACCAATTAATCTAGCTCTAGAGCCCATGTTCTGTATTCTTGTCCACTGCTAGCACTGTAAGGATTTGATTTTGATTATTTTTAAGTACTTGTTTGATTACTGGTGCTGGTTTCTTTTGGTTTTCATGGTCTGACCATTCAGTGATCTGTGTAAATAAATTAATAGTTTATGGAGATCTTGTCTGTGTTGGGTGAAAGGTGTCAGTATCTGGTAGTTTTTTTTCTGTCTATTTTGAGCAGAAATCAATTAAGAATTCCGTGCTCAGCGGGTAGAGAACAGTTCTCTGATAGAGATCAGTGAGTTTTGTAATTCTGTATTTACACTTCAGCCATAGCTGAAACTTTAGAATTAAAGATGTAAGCTGTCTATATGTGTCTATCTGTATGTTTACGTGTAATTCAAAAAGGCTTTTAACTTTTATTGTGCGATTGTGTTATATTTTTTTACCCTTGGATGGTATTATCAATTTAGATAATAAAATCTCTTTAAAAAGCTCTACTTTGATTGGTTTAGAGATAAACAAGAGCTTATATAAATTGGATGTTCCTAAAATTCTCAAAAATTTAAGAAATGGTATTGTATTGAATACTTTCAATGTGCTTAAAAAGTGTTACTATAGAAATGGATTCAAATATTTTAATAATTAAAGTTCACATAATTTAGGTAAATCTAACAAATGAGTTATTTAATATTTTGACTTAATAAAACAGCTATGCTTTTTCTGATTTATCAGTGTTGAATATACCTTAAGCTTAAATTTTTATTCTACGTAAATATGTTCTTCCTAAATGTATATAGTTTATTGGTCAAATAAGCTAGTATTACTTCCACTAAATGCTTAAGATTATGAGAAATATGAATTTGTGTTTAACCAAATCAAAGCATCATTCCAACAAACTTTATTTCAAGAGTAATTACGTTTTCTCATTAAAATGTCTATAACATAGAAAGCAACCTACAGATTCAATATGCCCTATCAAAATCCCAATGGCATGTCTCACAAGACTAGAACAAATAATCCCCCCAAATTATGTGGAACCACAAAAGAGTTCAAATAGCCAAAGCAATCTTGAGAAAAAAGAACAAAGTTGGAGGTATTATGCTATCTGATATCAAATTATACTGCAAGGATATGGTAATCAAAACAGCAATGGTACTGGCATGGAGACAAACACATTGATCAATGAAACACAGTAGAGAGCCCAGACATAAACCCACACCTATTTGGTCAATTAATTTATGACAAAGGAGTCAAGAATATACAATGGGGTAAAAACAGTCTCTTTAGTAAATGGTGTTGGGAAAACTAGACACATGCAAAATAATGAAACTGGATCACTTTATTATACCAAATATAAGACCCAAAACCATAAAACTCCTAGAAGAAAACATAGGTAGTAAAACTTTTGATCTTGCTCTTAGTAATCTTTTTTTTTTCTTCATATATCTCCTTGGGTAAGGGAAGCAGGGAAGCAAAAGAAAAAATAAACAAATGGAGCTACATCAAGCTAAAAATTTTTGCACAGCTAAGGAAATCATCAACAAAATGAAAAGACAGCCTACTAAATGATGAGGTTAAAATACAAAATCTATTTAAAAAAACTCATACAACTTAACACCAAAAAAAAAAAAAAAAACAATTCAATTAAAAAATGGGCAGAGGACCTGAATAGACATTTTTCAAAAGAGGAATACAGATGGCCAATGAACATTAGAGAAATGCAAATTTAAAACAATGAAATATCACTTCACACCGTCAGAATGGCTATTATCAATAAATAAACAAGTGTTGGTGAAGGTGTGGAGAAAAGGCAACCCTTGTGAATTGTTGGTGGGATTGTACATTGGTGGAGCCATTATGGAGGTCCCTCAAAAACTTAAAAGTAGAACTATTTTTTGACTCAGCAATTCCTCTTCTGAATATTTATCCAAAGAAACCCAAAACACTAATTCAAAAAGACATATGCACCCTTATGTTCACTGCAGCAATATTTACAATAGTGAAAATATGGATGCAACCTAAGTGTCCATCAATAGATGACTGAGTAGAGAAGAAGCGGTACACATATACAATGGAATATTTTGCAGCCATCAAAAAGAATGAAATATTGCCATTTCTAACAAAATTGGATGGACCCAGAGGGTATTATGCTAAGTGAAATAAGTCATACAAAGACAAATACCATAATTTCATTTATATATGGAATCCAAAAGACAAAACAAACAGAAGAGGAACAAACTGATAGATACAAGAACACTTTGATGGTTGCCAAATGGGAGGGGCGTTAGGGGACTGGGTGAAAAAGGTGAAGCAATTGAGATGTACAAATTGCCAATTATAAAAGAGTCATGGAGATGTAAAGTACAGCATAGGGAAGACAGTCAATAATATTGTAAAAACTATGTATGGTGCTAGCCTTATCAAGAAGATCACTTTGTAAGTTATGGACATGTCTAACAACTATGCTATATATCTGAAACTCATATAATATTGCATGTCAACTGTAATTGAAAAATAATGTTTTAAAAAGAGTAATTATGTTGGAGTGTTTAAGTATGAAGATAATGCCCAAAATATTTAAGTAACTTAAAACCTTGGACTGATACTAAATTGAGTTAATTGATGGATATTCATTAGATACCTTAGATCATTTTTAAGGCAGAACATTGAAATGTTAATCTAAACATAATTTTAAGTTTATATACTTTTGCTTCTTATTGTTATATGCTACAGAGATGCTATATATACTTAGGTATGTTAACAAATGTGTTTTTTTTTACCACTTTGAAAAGTTGTACTGTAATGGTTATATATGGATATAGAAAGTTGTAGGTTTGTGGAAAGAAAATGTCATTTGTCCCATTCAAAGCTGGCTAAAGCTTTATGTGCTTATTTATAAGATTTTCAAAAAGGGCTTTAATATCAAATATTATACAAATAGAAATTGAATTGGATTTTCTCTCTGTTTCAATGTCAAATTCTTGGATTATTGGGCTGCTGTTTACAAACTCTAATTGAGTTTGTAAAAAGTTATTCTTTACTTTCTGTGTAATCTGCCTAGAGGACAAGGATTCTAGGTCTTGCTAGAATAAGCTTCTATCATTTACTTTTACTTTATGATGTCCTTGTTTACTTAAGAAAAAAAGTCCTCTTAGGAAAGAGCTATGGTTCTTTACAATCATGTTACTCCTATTTTTACTTTTCAAATATCTTACTGTCAAATAGATCACTAAATATTGCTTTTCAGCAACCCATGATCTTATCTTACTCAGGGGCTCAAATATCCTGATAACTTTTGATATTTTGCCTTCCCAAAATCTAATCCTAAATGTTATCTTTTGCACTTAAAACTATCTTTTAGATTTCCCAGAGGGCCATGGAAAATACAAAAGAAAAGAATCTGTTCTTTTACTTTGTAAAATAGAACTACTAGAGATAATTGGGTTTATTTGATATATTACCATTAATGATTTGCATGACAAGAGTTGTTAAATTAAAGGAGATTTTCAATCTTTCCTAGGTTAAAGTGGCATAGGTAAAATATTGTTAATTTAAATATTTCAGAAATTGTATGCTGTATGGGAGGTTCTTAGAGAATTGTCAATGCCCTCACTGTCCAAGAAGTGTTTGTATTTGTCAGAGTCTTAATGTTGCCTAGGTTGATAATAGAAATTGACAGTATAGTATTATCAGTCATAATCTGTTATTTTTAAATCATAACTTTGCTTATTTAATTTGAATCTAGCACCTTCTAAGCCACTTTTTTTCAATTGGGTATTCACATCACTTAGCTATGGAATTAATATAAAAATGTTTAGACTTGCAGAAGTTTGTTACTTTATATTCTTCATATATTCTTGATATATTATAATGATATGCTTAACATATTTATGCCATATTATGTTGGGATTATTGTATCTGAATATTTTTGCTTGAAAAGATTATGTTAATCTAGTTGGATATAATATTCACTCTTCTTTGAAAATAGAGCTAATTATTATGTTTATAGATATTTTATTTAAATTTTTCAGAATTGACTTTGTCTTGTTTTCTATACCACAGAAACAATCAAATTTCCTTGACAGTTATTTTAATTTTGTAATAAACTCTCATCATATCTTTCACTTTTTAAAATGATCAGTAGTAAGTTAAGCACAGCTACTTTAAGTCTTTTGTCATCTATTTTAATTTGATGTTTCCCTGAAAGCATTTGTAATCAGCTATAGGCCAGAGTGCTTCATCTTCAACAAATGACTGTCTCACAATTCCTTTGAAAAGGACTATGCCAGGTACTGATGGGTACAGGGTTCTTATGGCATCATTTAAACATCTTGGAGGCCATACCAATGGACTGAGTTTGGATGTCCAGAACTCTAATCAAGAAACAGATGGGCCCATGAGATCACTAATCCATGACTATATGGAACAAGAGTTACTTACATAGACCTGAATGAATTGATGAAGGATGATTGTGGGTTTTGTTTGGAATATTGCTAATGTTTTAATGTTTTATTTTCGGGATATATAAGAAGCTCCTCTCTATTTTGTCTTAAGTTATCTATAACTCATTACAAGTTAGTAGACTACGTTTTTATAAACAAAAAGGATATTTGTAAATTATATGTTATTCCTCCTGTTTAATCCCTCCAGAATTCTGAAATTTTTGTTGAATATTTTAATTTTTCATGGCAATATAATTATTTGCATACGTTCAATATGAATCTGTTGTCCTTATTAACAGGACATGATTGGGAATATTGGTTACACAACCAAGGCCTTGCCTGGAATGCCATATTTTAGAATGATGCTTATTGAATCAGATATGACCAGATGATTTTCAGGAGTTCAGATTGATTTTATGGAACCAATGATTACAAAGCCCTCTTGGGAAAGTTGCCTGGTATCCACTTTACAAGGTTCCCAGACTTTCAATTGAGTAAGGAAAATCACTTACTGGCAGGTCAGGAGTAACATCCAAACTTCAACAAGTGGTGCTGCAAAATTGAGCTCTTCCTCTACCTCTTGGAATCTACTGGACTGGTTTTGGGGACCTTAGAAAGAGAAATTTGCCCAAATTTATAGCTACTAAGGTGAAATCTGATGATGCATTTTTATTTGGCTCTTTGGACTCAGGGGCTTTTAAAATTCCAATCTGGGTAAGATGGTATAGAAGGTAGAGTGTGGGCATGCCTCCTCTAGTGATCACACCAAAATTATAGCAAAGCAACAGAGTAACCAGCACATGGAGTTTCCCAAGCTCTGACTGAAAGGAAGCCCTACTACTAAGGACAAAAATAACAGGTAACCTCAAACCAGTTAAAAGGGAGGAGTTGAGAAACAGTCTGGTCTCACAACCATGTGTGGTAATTGAGAATTGGGAGGGCTACCTTGGCTACAGAGCCCCTGCCCCATTCTGACCTCCCTAGTCCAGGGTTCCAGTGTCAGGAAAAGGAGTTCCTACCACCAGCAGTGGTTGGGGTTGAGTGAGACGGAAAGTTGTGGGAATCGAGATGTTCTTTTTAAAGGACTCACATTCAACCTTACTCACTAACAGACTCACTCACTCTGAGCTCCAGTGCAAGGGCAGCTGCTCTAGTGGCAGCAGAGACACACCAGAAAGTGATAAGTTGTCAGACTTCAGGGCTAGGGCTGGAGTGGTGGCTTTATCCCAGACAGAGATGCAAGCAGAAGCCATTTATCCTTCATGGAGCCCTCCCCTCTCCCAGCATGCAGACACAGGCATCACTGTATAGGAGTCGCCATCAACCTGGATAATACAGGTCACTCCACCCAAGTGATTCCCTGAGACTCCACCTCTCCCAACTTACGAGCCCACTCAAGCTGCTTTCAGTGATGTATTTCATACAAACAGGCTGTCTTGGCTCCTGCTGTGAACTTTCATAAAATCTCTGAAAAAGCTCACAACACCCAAAGAAGCAGTATCTGGCCTTGGCGTGCCCTGGACCTCTTGCTGAGCAGTCCTAAACTGACCTCAGTTTCTGACATGGCCCCTTGAGGTTCCTATAAGCCCAGTACAGGAGGCAGCCATATGTTGATTTCTTGGTGACTCTTACCAGGTGGCCCCAGAGATGCACAGGCTGTGGCTGAAATTGGCCTGTAGCTTGAACCCTCCCAGGACTGTGCCACTGGGCCCCACAGCACAACTACTACATAAAGCAACTCTATTAAGACTAGAAAAATTAGGAGCCCTACCTAATATATAGAAACAGATGCAGGAAGGCAGCCAAAATGGGGAGACAAAGAAGTGTGTCCCACATGAAAAAGCAGAACAAAGCTCTAGAAAAAAAGAATTCACCAAAATGGAGATGCACAATCTATCAGATGCAGAATTCAAAACACTAGTTGTAAGCATGCTTGAGGAATTTAGCGGAAGAGTAGATGAACTCAATGGGAACTTTAACAAAGAGATAGAAAACAAAAACAGAAATGGAAAACATAATAAGGAGCTAGTTAGAAATGAAGAATTCAATATCTGAGATAAGGAGTAGATTAGAGGGTATCAACAGAATAAATGAAATAGAGGATTGAATCAGCAACATAGAGGATGGAATAGTGGGGAACACCCAATCAGAACAGCAACAACAACATAAAGAATCCAAATAAAATGTAGACAGTTTAAGAAGCCTCTGGGATAACATCAAGCTTAAGAACATTTACATCATAGGGGTCCCAGAGGGAGAAGAGAGAGCAAGGAATTGAAAACCTATTTGAAGAAATAATGAAGGAAAATTTTCCTAAACTGGTGAAAGAAATAGACATACAAGTCCGGGAAGTTCAGAGACTTCCAAACAAGATGAGACTAAAGAGATCTGCACCAACGCATATCATCATTAAAATTCCAAAGGTTAAAGACAAAGAAAAAATTTTAAAAGCAGTAAGAGAAAAGCAATTAGTTACCTATGAGGGAGCACCCATATACTGTCACCCACTTTCTCCAAAGAAACTTTGCAGGCCAGAAGGGCTTGGCACAAAATATATAAAGTGATAAAAAGCAAGAACCTACAACAAAGATTACCCAGCAAAGTTATCATTTCGAATTGAAGTACAGATAAAGAGCTTCCCAGACAAGAAAAAGCTAAGGGAGTTAATAACTATCAAGCTAGTGTTACAGAAAATATTGGAGGGACTTATTTAAAAAGAAGAAAAAACATGTATCAAAAATCTAAATAAATAATGGCCATAACTACATATCTATCAATGAGTGCTTCAAATGAAAAAGAATTAAATGTTCCAATCAAAAGAAAGTTTGGCCGAATGGATAAGAAAACAAGACGCTTACATATGCTGCCTACAGGTGACTCATTTCAGATTAAAAGACACACACAGACTAAAAGTAATCAGATGGAAAGAAGTATTTCATGATGGACCCAGAGTGAGTCAGATAAAGGAAGACAAATGCCATATTATAGCACAGCCATATGATAGCACGTATATGTGAAATCTAAAGAACAAACAAACAAACAGAAACAAACTCATATATACAGAGAATATTTTGAGGGTTACCATATGGGAGGGGATATGGAGGAGATTGGCAAAAAGGGGGAAGGGATTAAGAAGTACAAATTGGTAGTTACAAAATAGTCATGGAGATATAATTTATAGCATAAGGAATATAGCCAATAATATTATAATAGCTATGTATGGTATCAGAGGGACTCTAGATTTGTTAGGGTTATACTTTGTGAATTATGTGAATGTCTAATCACTATGTTGTACATCTGAAACTAATATACTATTATATGCCAACTGTAACTGAAAAATAAAAAATTAATATTAATAAAAATATTCCAATCTGAAATTCTTTATGAAAACTTCCAGTAAAGCAATTTTAAGGCCTAAATAGTGAATTTTTTCTTTCTGCAACTATGTAAATAATTAAATCAAATCTAATCCTACCAGCCTATTTATGTGATCAAGAGGAATCTTTCTTTCTTCCTTTCTTTTTTTAAAAAAATTAGTTTCAAGTATACAGTACATTGGTTAGACATTTATCTAGCTTGTAAAACAATCCCCTGATTGCTCCTTCTCTCCTCTTGTTTTCCATCTAGCCAATATATTAACACTAACTACATTCCCTATGCTGTGCTCCCCATCCCCATGACCATCTATTAACTGCTAATTTGTACTTCTTTAACCCTTTACCCCATTCTCCAAGCCCCCAACATCCCCTCACCTCTGTCCATCACCAAATTATTCACTATATTTGTGAGTCTGTTTTTGATTAGTTTGTTCTTTTTATTCTTTAGATTCCGCATATAAGTGAAATCATATGGTATTTATCTTTCTCTGTCTGACTGATTTCACTCAGCATAATAACTTCTAGGTCCACCCATGTCATTGAAAATTGTAGTATTTTATTTTTTTATGGCAGAATAATAAGGAAGAATCTTTCTTTGAGATTATATTTTATCCAAAGGGGAGAGATAGTAAGTGTAAATTTTGTATTTCAATAGACAACCGTACACATTTTTCTGGGTTATCAATTCCTTTGTCCAAACTGTCAGTCCTTACCAAAATTTCAATTCTTCCAGTTTTCTTTAAAATCTAACTACAACTCTCCAAATTAACTTTTCTAATTTCTCCCTTCCCTTGACTTGGTGCACTAAGAGCTGAAACCTGTCAGCCTATACTCCTATTGGAACTATATGCAGCTTGCCCTTTTCTCCAGGATCTGAAGCAATCTTGTAAGGTAAAGCCTAATGATATGATACAAATTTGGAAGAGCACATCATTACAGCAGACCATGCATGGGTCAGTTTTCTCCCTGGACAAGCTGCTGCCTAGACCATTAAGGAAGTTGAGCAAAATGTTTGTGTTATATGTATACACTTATATGAGAAGTAACGAAGACTGTGGAGACTGTGGAAAACATCACCAATAGTAGCATCTTAGCTTTAAAAACTCATCAAGTGATGCTGCATAACTTGAGATCTTCCTCTACCCACCTCTTGAAATTTACTGAGCTGATTATCCCCAAGGTTCATTTCCTGAATCTTTACTTTTACACAATCTTTTCTACAGATATTTCTGTTTTTTGTTGTTGTTGTTGTTGTTGTTGTTTGTTTGTTTTTTTCATTTTACGCACTCCTCTTTTAGGATACCTAATCTTCAGGACCCTAAAACAACTGACTTTTGCTACCACTTTTCAAAAGATGGTTCAGTTGTTTTGCAGAACAATGCCAACAAGAGTCCGTGAGACTCTTTTCTATTTCTCAGACTCTGCTTCACTCCACTGAGGAGGTTTATGTCTGCCCCTGAGTTGTTCAATGATGAACAATATTTATTTATTTTGAACAAAAGGGGGGATTGATGGCGTTGAATTTTGTCTGAGACTTGTGCTTCTAGAACACAATGACAACTAAGAAAATTCTCATCATTTTAAGACCACCCATCCACCCTTCCTAAATGACTCCCTTTCTTTGTAAAAATCTTTTTCTTCCTTTTTTTTTGAAATTCTCTTCATTTATGAATGTGCTTTCTATTGCAATAGCCTGAAAAAAAAAAACACTTTTAATTGTTTAGTTTGTATTTTATAGGTCTTTTTCTCTCCAGCCTTATCATCTAATACTCTCTTCCTTGTGTACTATACTGAAACCATCCTGGTTATTTTGTTCATAGAGCAAGCCTAACTTCTCTCTGATTTAGAGCCTGTGCAAATGCTGTCCCCTATGGTGGAATGTTCTTTTTCACTCCTCCCTCAGCTCCGGTCAAATGTCAGTTTTTTAAGTAGGTCAGAATGTAGCATCCCCTCCCCTCATTCTTTCTCATAGTACAGTTGATCTTTATACTTTATGGGTTTTTTAAATTTGCCTACTTTATCAAATTTGTTTGTAACCTCAAAGTCCATACTCATGGCAGGGTTCTGGTTCAAGATGGCAAGGTAGAGAGTTTCCAAACTTACCTCCATCCATGAACACACTGAGTCTACAGCTACATATGGAATTATTTCCTCTTAAAAAACTTAAAGACTGGCTAAGTGATGACTACATATCAGGCAAGTGAGAAGAAAACCACAGGTAGGAGAGGCTGGGATACAATCTCGCCATAATTCACCCCAGGCACTGTGATCCACAACTGGGAGGGAAATCAAAATTTAGAGTTTCTTTATGAGCATGGAAGGGTTCAAACCCCACATTAGGCACCCTAAATTTTAAGAGATGTAATTGAGAGATGAGCCCCACAAACAACTAATTTTGAAAAACAAAGGGGCTTGTGTCCTGAGACCCACAAATGGTGGTGATTTTAGAAATGCATCTTTAAAAATAATAAATTTAAATCTAATTGAGCAAACTTTTTAAAAATTATGAAACAATGCTCTTTGTTTATCATTAACATGTCATAACATGCCTGCTATTTTCTTTCAGGTTCTAAACATGATAAGATAGGCTAGAGGGAAGAAGGAGAGAATCATTAGAAATGTTAATTTTGCCTCAGGTACCTTCTCTTTTTGGAGTCTTTACAAATTTTTTTTTTTACTTTTGAACTTTAAAACATTAAAGTATAGTTAGCATACAATATTATATTAGTTTTAGGTGTACAACATAGTTATTCAACATTTATATGTTTTATGATGTGATCACCACACTAAGTCTAGTAACCATATGTCACCATGCAGTTATCAAAATATTATTGACTATATCCCCCTTTGCTTTTTTACCCACTCTTCTATTCCCATCCCTCTGGCAACCATTAGTTTGTTCTTTGTTTCTGAGTATGTTTTTATTTTGTTTTGCTTTACTCTTTTTGAAAAATTTTTACATATAAATGAAGTCATGTGGTATTTGTCTTTCTCTGAATTATTTCACTTAGCATAATACCTTCTAGGTCCATTTGTGTTGTCACAAATGACAGGATTTCATTTTGTTATTGTTGAGTAATATTCCACTGTATATATGTACCACATCCTCTTTATCCATTCATATATTTATGGACACCTAGGTGGCTTCTATATCTTGACTATTGTAAGAGAAACACCTCTCAAAGGGCTTGTGTCCTCAGACTTACTGCCTCATGGCCCAGTTCAGAGGCAACCAATCATGCCCAGATTTCAAGTGAAGGAGGCTTGCCTGCTTATATTGAAACTTTGGACTGAGGGACAGGTATCTAATTTAATACACACATCTAGGAGCCTGCTGGAACACTCTTCAGAGACAGAGACTGGTGGGTGCCATCTTTGCATTCTCCCTTTGTTGTATTTCCTAGAAAGAAATACATATGTCTGGTGATTTGATTTTTGTGACTGCTTCCAAGAGATACCTCTACATCACTTGGTTCTGGTGGTCAGTAAGGCTTATGCTTGTGGGTTTCACAGAAATGTAACCAATGGAGAAAGAGTACTTAAATAGTCATCACCCCCAGGGCATAGAAAGAAGCAACAAACCCAGGAGCTTGTTCTTTCTATGAAGGATGCCTATTACCTAATCACCAAGACTGGCCTGAGGGGCAGGTTTCTAATTAAACATACATCTAGGAGTCCACTGTAATCCTTTCCAGAGACCTCAAAGGGTGGGTGATACCTTCATGCTCACCTTATGCTGTTTTCTAGAGCAGGGGTCCCCAGCCCCTGTGTTGTTGACCTGTATTGTCCTTGGCCTGTTAAGAACAAGGCTGTGCAGAAGGAGGTGAGCAGTAGGCAAGGGAGTGCAGCTTCATTTTTATTTGCAACTGCTCCCCAGCATCACAGCCTCAGCTCCACCTCAGACCATCAGGTACTTGATTCTCATAGAAGCATTGATCCCTAGAGCCAGAAAGGTTGCGTACCACTGCTCTAGTGTACCAGTGTCTACTGGAGGGGAGTTTTACATTTATTTGGTGCTTTGTTTTTGTGGCTAATGCTCAAGGGAAGCCCCTTGATTTTCTGACTCTGGTTTCTGGAAAGGTTTGTACTCCTGAGACCCATGGAACTATATCAATCAGGGGGATGTTTCTTGGCAGGCTACCCACATACAGGGCATTGTACAGACAGCAAACTGAGGCACGCCCGCTGTCTTACTATGAAGGATGCCACTTTGCTTGTCCTGGAGCTTAAGAATGAGGAGCAATTTTCAATCTGGCACACATTTAGTAGCCTATGAAACATAGGAACAGAAACTGTGCACACCATCTTGGGGCTCTCCTTCTGCCTTGCTTTGGTTTGCTGTATATCTCAGAATGGAGCTTATACACTCATATGGAGCCCAGACTTTTGCAATTATTATCCAGGGGACACCTTTAGATCACATGGCTCTGGTGGCCAATTGGCTTATGTTTGCATCCTCTCAAAACTGTATATATCTGTTTACTTTTAAAGACTGCTGTCTGAGGGTCTGGCTTCTAGTCAGCTTAAGTCTATGTACTGAGACCCATAACCACAAAGCAAAAACCTACACTAAATAAAAAAATTATAAAGAGAAAGGAATGTAAACATACCACTAGAGTCATCAAACAACAAAGAAAGAATACAAGAAAAGAAGAAAGAAACAGAGAACTACAAAAATAGCTAGAAAATGATGAACAAAATGGTAATAAACAAGTATCTATCAATAATTATTTTAAATGTAAATGGACTAAGTTCTCCAATCAAGAGACATAAAGTAGCTGGATGGATTTTTTTAAAAGGCCCATCTATATGCTGTCTACAAGAGACACACTTTAGATGTAAGAACACACACAGACTGGAAGTAAAGGGATGGAAAAAAGATATTTCATGCAAATAGAAAAAAATTTAAAAGGTGAAGTAACTATACTTATATCAAAAAAATAGACTCTAAAATAAGGACTGCAATAAGAGACAAAGAAGGGCAATACATAAGGATAAAAGGGTGAACCCAATAAAAGGATATAACATTTGTAAACATTTATGCACCCAGCAAAGGAGCCCCTAAATATATACAGCAAATATTTGTAGACCTAAAGGAAGAAATAAAAAGTAATACAATAATAGGGGACTTTAATACCTCACTTACATCAATGGATAGAACTTCCAGACAGAAGCATCAATAAGGTAACATCAGCCTTAAATGATATATTAGATCAGATTGGCTTAACAGATATTTACAAAACATGCCATCCCAAAGCAACAGAATGAATATTCTTCTCAAGTGCACATAAAACATTATTCCAGATAGTTTATATATTAGGCCATGAGACAGGTGTTAATAAATTTAAGAGAATTGAAATTATATCAAGCATCTTTTCTGACCACAATGGTATGAAACTAGAAATTACACAAAGAAAATGAAAATTCACAAATATGTGGAGATTAAACAACATCATACTGAACAATAGATGGGTCAAAGAATAAATCAAAAGAGAAATTAAAAAAAAAATACTTTGAGACCAATGAGAATGGAAATGTAATATATCAAAATTTACGGGATGAAGCAAAAACAGTTCTGAGAAGTTCATAGCAATAAATGCCTATCTCAAGAAACAAGAAAAGTTTTAAACCATCTAACTTTATAGTTCAAGAAACAAGAAAAATAACAAATAAAGCCTAAAGTTGGTAGAGAAAGGAAACAACAAAGATGAGAGCAGAAATAAATAAATAGAGACTTAAAACACAATAGAAAAGATCAATGAAAATAAGAGCTAGTTCTTTGAAAAGATAAAATTGACAAACCTTTAGCTAGATGCACCAAGAAAAGAAATGAGAGGACTCAAATAAAATCAGAAATAAAATAGATGTTATAACTAATACTACAGAAATACAAAGGATCATATGCCGACAAACTGTATGACTACAAGAAATGAATAAATTCCTGGAAACATACAACCTTTCAAGACTGAATCATGATGAAATAGAAAATCTAAACAGATCAATTACAAGCAAAGAAATTACACTGGTGATCAAAAACCTCCCAAGAAACAAAAGTCCAGAACCAGATGTCTTCACTAATGAATTCTTTAATTAATTCAAAGAGAAAGTAATGCCATTTCTTCACAAACTCTTGTGAAAATTAGGTGAGGGGGAACTCTCTTCCTCACACATTTTATGAGTCCAGTATTACCCTGTTAGCAAAACCAGGCAAGAACAATGGAGAGAGAGAGAGAGAGAGAGAGAGAGAGAGAGAGAGAGAGAGAGAGAGAGAGAAAATGAATTACAGGCAACATCTCTGATAAAAATAGATGCAAAAATCATTAATGAAACATTAGCAAACCAAATTCAACAATATATTAAAGGGATCATGAATGATGATGAAGTGGGATTTATTCCAGGGATGCAACATCCTCAAATAAGTCAATGTCATATACCACATTAACAAAATAAATGATAAAAATCATCTCAATAGATGCAGAACAAGCATTTGACAAAATTCAACACCCATTTATGATAAAAACTCATCATAAAATGGCTATAGAAGGAAAGTACTTCAACATAATAAAGGCCGTATATGAAAGCCCACAGCTAACATCATACTCAATGGTGAAAAGCTGAAAACTTTTCCTCTCAGAACAGAAACAAGACAAGGGTTTCTACTCTTGCCATTTATATTCAACATAGTATTGGAAGTTCTGACAAGAGCAATTAGGCAAGAAAAAGTAATAATAGGCACCCAAATTGGAAACTAAGTTGTAAAACTGTCACTATTTGCAGATGATATGATATTATATATGGAAAACCCTATATTCCCCACCAAAAATGTTAGAACTAAGAAACAAATTCAGTAATTTGTTAGAACTAATTTTAGAACTAAGAAACAAATTCAAGATACTAAATCAATACATAAAAATCTGTCATGTTTCTTTACACTAATAACAAACTATCAAGAAAAATAAATTAAGATGACAATACTATTTACTATTGCATAAAAAAAGACCTAGGAATAAATTTAACCAAGGAAGTGAAAGACCTGTGTATTGAAAGCTACAAGTGGTCTGTGCCACTCCCTCCTTGCTACCCTAAGTTGCTTATTTTGCTTACAGGACAAACATTCCAGTCAGCTCTTCCCCACAACTATGAATTTCAAGTTAGACTGGACTATAATTTCAAACAGAATCAAGAACAGTGTGGTGTAGAAGAAAGACACTTTCTTTGACAAACATCTTTCTATCCTTTGCAAGTGTTCTCTCTCCAAGTACCCCAACCAGAGTTCAACAAAGAGATATGAAAAAGGAGACACATAGCCAAGAAGGCTTTATAGTTTGAGGCCAGGGTGGCTGAAGGTCTAGGGGTGTGAAGTTTGGAAAAGGTTGTCTCTTTTGGGAGAAAGAATAAACTATTGGTGTGGGGACCTTGGAACACCTAAGAGACGATTAATGAATTTGTGTGTATGTAGGAATAAGAGAGGAAGGAAGAGATGCAATATGGGTATCCTGTGCCACTTCTCTTAGGAGCAATTGTGTGCATGGGATTTGCTAGAGTAATAAGAGTAACAAGCTTTTTGATTACTTCTATACACAAGCACTCTTCTACATGTCTACATATGTTAACACTTTCACAGATCTTTTGAGATAAGCACTATCATTGTCCCTGTTTTATAGACGAGGAAACTGATGTACAGAGCAATTAAATGTAAAATATCTTAAACTCTAGGTAATAACACACATGCTAAAGTGTTTAAGGGGAAGTGTACTGGTTTCTGCAACATACTATGAGATACTACAACCAAAGGATGGTGTAATGATAGATAGAAGAATAGATAATAAGTATGTGTATGATGAAACAGGTACATAAAATGTTAATGGTAGAATCTAGTGATGGATATACAGGAGTCATTAAAATTCTTTCAACTTTTGTATATATTTGAAAATTTAGAAAATGTGAATTGTCCAAGATTACACAGCTAGTCATAGTGGGGCCAGGATTCTAATCTAAGTAGTCTAGCTCCAAAATATGTGCTCTTTGATATGGGAAACATAAAGAAATCTAAGATGGCTACCCTGTCCCAGAGATTGGAACCCTACCTTTCCCACACACGCGAAATGAAAGACCACCAAGTATGCGGAAATAATTAATGTATAAATCTACCTGCCTGCCTTTGTTCAGGGATCAGACTCTGGAGAGTGACTCCTCTGAGCCCACTGGCATAAATAAACCTTCTTTGACTATTAGTTCACTGAGTGACACTTGGTTCTTCTGGGTACACGGGCCAAAATACGCAACATTTTGGTTCCCTGACCAGGAAATCCAACCACGCTGGCCCTTTGAAGCCACTGGTTTGGGCACAATGCCAAGATCCTGGGCATTCGAGGCAACTGAGGAACTAGAAGGTACACCCTACCCCAGTTAGGTAGTCTTGGGCCTGGTTGAGCCTGACTGCACTTGGCTGGCCCTGCTCTATTGTTTTCCCCAGACTCTGAGCAGTGAGACCAAGCAGATTTGGTGGATCCACATCAGGCATGGTAAGGCTGGGCCCCATGGACCCAGACAGGCCCACCTTAAGGGTGGAAGGGGAGACTGATCATCTCCCAGGTGCAAGCACCCATCAGACAGGGACCACCAGGGAGGGAATGTTTTAACCTCTGAGAGCGTGTGTCTGTGTGTGTGGATCTCAGAGACCTATCTCTGAGTTTCCAGTCTGTGGCCCCATAGTGAGAACTATAGGGTCTGAGAGGGTCCCAACCTGTAGTTCCATAGCGACGTCATAAGGCATAATAGTGATTCATCCCTCCAGGGAACTACGAGGCCTGGGGTTTATATGAGTACACCTTAGCCAAGACGCATTGAAAGTCTCAGGAGAGACATGGCTAGGTGGGCATCTGAGTGGTCTCAGAAAAAGGGACACCCCACCCTTTGTCTGTCTTTGTGGTACTAACACAATGGGAAACATGCAGTCAGGTCAAAGTAAGGCAGTGGTCCTTGAGACTACGTTAAAGAATTTCAAGAAAGGTATTTGCCTCAGAGGTGGTTATTACTGAACCAGTGAAAAGAGGCAAACTGAAGGAATAAAGAAAGTGTGAAAGAAGGTTTGCAGAAGTTGTAGAAGGTCTGTAAAGGGAAATCTTGAGAGTAAATTTTGTGAGGGGAAGGTATAGGAGAAGGTTTGTGAAGAAATTCTGAGGGGAAATTTTATGTAATAAAGTGAAACAAGGTTGGTAATCTAAATACAGAGAGCAAGCCAATGCAAAAAGCAAACAAACAAACAAACAAAAAATGAATTATGTTTAATGCTCTTTAGACTATTAGTCTGATGCAAAGGTTTTGAAAAGGTTTTCTGGGAAGAAAACTAGGATTCTGTATTTCTTCAACATAATTTTAATGTTTTGCATTGCTTTAGGTTTCTAAGACTTTAGAGAATGTATTAACACTAGCTTCTGTACCTACTTATCAAAGGAAGCTCCCTGCAAAAAATGGGGGTGGGGGTTCCACTAAGTCAACTGTCTTAGATTGTATGTTGGAAAATTTTAAGGAGGGTTTCTCTGAGTATTGGGTCATGCTGCCCTTGGAAAAACTTCATATTCTTTGTGAGCTTGAATAGCCTTCCTTGGGGGTAGATTGGCCCTCAGAAGGGACCTTATACTTCCCCACAGTGAGGGAAGTATATCAGGTAGTGACAGAGACCCCAGAATATCTAGACCAATTTCCATGCATAGACACATGACTGCAGACCAGTCCTATAGTGCTCCCTTGGGTCTGGTTCAACAGGGACAAAATAGGGCATTTATAGCCAGCCTGGCTAGGCAAAGAATGAGAAGGTGCCAACAAAATTAATTCACCCAGGGGGCCCTAAGGAAGATTCCATCTTCCAACTGCAGTACATCCCATTTGCTCCATCAGTCCCCACAAGCCACTTTACTGTCATCTACCAGACAGGCCTCTACCGTCAGTGCCTTTGCCACCCCCTACTGCCCCAGAGCCCCAGTCCAAAAACACGCCTCTTGTGTCATTCAATTTCGACTTGATAATAGAAAAGCCCAAAGGACAGTGATAAAAGAAAAGCCCAAAGACGGCGGGTTAGAATGATTCCTGTTTCTTTTGTTAGAAAACTCGTGAGATCCCCACTATAGGGAAAATATCATGAAAAGTCTAAATTGGAGATAAAGGCTACGGCTAGGAAGTCAAGAAATGTGTCAAAAACAGCAGAGATGCATAAGGAGGTAACTGACAACTGGGGAAAGTAGGTGTCCCTGTTGGCAGCTGCTTTAAGGAACTCAGGTCTAGTGCAAAAGACCGCTGCTCCCACATGGCAGAGGAAGCCAAATGGGAATCACATCATAACCAATGAGCATTCTGTAGAGAGATCGGCCATTGGAAGAATGAGTACCCTCATCACAGAGAAACTGTAAGTCCAAAAGGGCCAGAGAATTTAAGACATTAACCTGAGCCAGAAGACTGGGCCAAAGGACAATCATACTAGGTACAGTCACAATAGAAGTAGTGGGGCCAATCAATGATTTGTATAGTGGACACTCAACACCATAGCCACGGTCAAACATCAAAAAAGAGTCAGTAAGTTTTGAGGGGCAGCTGAATTCTGTCAGTTCTGAGTGCTAGGTTTAAATGTAAAGGTTCCCTATACTGTAATTACATTAATGAATAGTCAAGAACATAAGCAGCTGACCAACGCAAGAATAACTTATCAGAGACTGCTGTGCAAAAACCACAAGTCCACCTCAAAACTGTAAGTACATTAAACACTGCAGACTGCCTTGGTGCCAGAAGTCTTTAAGGTATCCAATAACTGGGACTGGGCAGAGAAGGAAGCAAAGTACAAAAGGGTGCCAATTTTAGCTGCCATAAAATACAGGGACTATCTTGAGGTGACCTTAGGCAGTAAAAACCTTGCAGGCCTGGAGGGCCTTGATCTTGGCTGGCCATGAGTGGCATTGTTAGGACTAACACATAATCAATGTGAAAACTGCAAAAGTAAGGGCACTGAAAGGGCAAGTGTCCTTCCAGCCCTGGGAAGCTGGGGAGGGGTGGACCTCATAAGCCCTCACCCTGTTGTAGCATGACTGAATCAAAGAACCATGAAGCAAATTAAGGTAAATTATGAGCTTTTATTAGCCAGCCAGTGCAGGGTCAGAGAATCAGCCCAAGCTCCCAAAAGAGGCAGCTTATAAAGCCTGAAACCACAAAAGTAGAAGTTGGCCATTAGCATATCTTTGCACAATACATCTCCTAGAACCACACCCTAGGAAGCAGGTAGATTACAAAAGCAGAAGTTGGTCTTTAGCATATCTTTGTACAATACATCTCGTAAAACCACACCCTGGTGGCTGACAGGATGACTTCTGGTATCTAAAGATATTACTTCCAAGTAGCTGGCTTAGCTAGTTGGCTCACTTGAAAAATTTTCCACCCTTAACATGATGATAAACATCATGATGTTTTGACACTTTGATTTTTCCAGCCATTTTTCCATGGTTAAGGTATAGCACACTCCAAAATTTCAGGCCCATCACTCCCAAGTTCTAACTTCAGGTCCTTATAGCTGTGGCTGTCAGATCAGTCAAGCTTCCAGGCCCTGCCCTCATAGTCCGGGTCTGTATGGGCTCCCTACAACATTGATTATTTTTCTCCTTTAACTTATAGGCTACAGGGAAAGAAGGAGACCTGAGGAGTGTGGGACATGGTTGAAGTTCAGGTTCTGTCTCATTGAAAAATCAATCACTTGCTCCTCATTGGGGTGACCTAATTAAGAGCTAAGGTATTAAGTGTTTTCTATGTGCTAGATACTGTGCTAAGCTTTTTGTAGACATTATCTCATTTCATCTTCCAACAGCCCTATGCAGTAGGTACTATTAACACCTCTAATTGACAGATGAGGAAATGGAGTTAGAGAGATCACATGACTTGGTGGAAACTGGAATTCTAACTCAGGCCTGTGTAATGTGGTCTACTGCACTACTGTTCTTGAATTATTTTAAGCTACTCTTCCCTGCCTCTCAGCTACACATTCAACTCATTGGCGTTTATTAAGAACCTATTACAACTTAAAGTACTAGAATATACTGTAATTGACATTTTAAGATATGTAAGCCAAGGAATTTACCTTCCAGATTTTGCAGAACATAAATTTGCTGATTTTTAGAATTGAAAGGTCACGTTGCCCAACCCTTTTACCTTAAAATGAGGAAACAGAAGCCCAAAGAAGACAAATGAGTCACCCTAGGTTGCATGGCTGATTAGTGGCTGAGCCAGGACAAAGATGGTTCTCCCTAAATCACTGGCTCTCAAACTTTGTGTAGAAGAAGGATCTTCTTTAAAATATAGATTCTTTAAAATGTAGATTCCAGAGCCCAACCCCAGAATATACATTCTGAATCTGTGGAGGTAGTACTTGGGAGTCAGCATTTAAAGAAGGGCTGAATGTAGTCCTTGGAACAGACACACAAAAATATTTCCTATGTCCAGTTACATCATCTGTATCACTGAATGAGCACAATCCATTAAATCTCATTTTATCCTGAGGTGAGACAGAAGGGTTAGACTTAATCAGAAGCAGGAAATATTGTGGACACAATCTACTTATATAGGTAAGACCAATGCAAAGGAAACAATTGGGAAGGAATACATGACAGTAAATAAAGAATTAGCAAAATACATATCAAAGACAGTCAAGGCTAAAGCAGTCAGAAAAGGCAAAGCTCTCTGTGAGCTGAGGTGATCAGGGAGGCCTTTCTCGAGTATGTAGGACTTGAGTCCAGCATTGCAGGACAAGGAGGATTTGGTGGACAGGGAAGAATATATTCCAGGGAACGGAAATACTTTGAGCAAAGGTACATAGTGAGGACATGAAGGTTGTATTTGGGAGACAGAGAAGAGGACTGCCTAATCCTGCAAAATTCTGGGGATATAGTAGGGGACCTAATATATTTGACCCCTGCCCTCATGGAGCATACATGCGTCAGAGGGATGGGAAGGGACAATAAACCAAATAACCAAATAGTGATTTGATGTAGTGATAGGTGCTAAAGAGACAACAGAGTGATATGACTGGGGTTAGGATGAGCCATATAACTAGAGGAGTGAGAGACCACCTCTGAGGGGGTATCATTTTTACCACAACCCAAATAAAAGTAGACATAGGAAAGCAGTGGAGAATATGACAGGAAAGGTGGTTGTTGAGACCATAACTGGGGATTCTTCACCCTAGCTTATCTTTCATTTAAGCCCAGGTGAGAAAAAAGACCCTACTTTGAGCATTGAGCTTGGTATTTTTTGATTTGTTCAAGATAGGGTGTGGTCTGGAAAAGGCAAATTGCATTTTTGGGTCATTGGGTAAAATCAGGTTGGGGATCTACCCTGACACAGTGGGCTATATCTAAGGGCACATTTTGCCCTAACATTCAGGTCTTTCACTAAGCCCAAGTCCTCACACACTCTTCTCCTCCCTTCAAATGTGTAACAGTTCTCAGGCTGGTTCAGTTCTCTAAAACTCTGTGGGAACCAGAGGTTCTTCAGCCAAGGCCTGACCCACAGAAATTGGCTTATATCCAGGGGCTCAGCCTAAAATAGCCCAAATGCATGAACAGGTAGTCATCTCTCTCTTTTTTTGAGGCTACTCTTGCTCTAGACTAAGGGCCTGAGGCCCATGCTGGACAAATGGCTTATTAAACTTAAAGGAATCTTTCTTTACCCCTCTCTCACCTTCCCCTACAGTCACAGAACCTCTGCAGAAGTAACCATGTGTGTTTACAAATAATAGTTCATAGAAAAACCATCAGATGGTGATTTGTCTATAGTACCCCAACATCTCCTTTTGTGCCCTTCTCTTCCCTTAAGGAAAATCTCTCCCTGGCTAGGTGTTCAGGACCCTCAGCAGTATCTCTTCTCACCATATCTCCTTCTCTTGGGAAATAATAGTAAAAGCCCATTAATGTTTAGATTGAAGTAACTAATAAGGTTTAAGAAGTACTTGAATTTTACTAGTATACTTGTAGGTCTTAGCAAATAGATATGAAAGTTTTGTTTGTTTTTATTTTGTTTTTAATTAGATACTTTATGTGCATCCCTAAATGTTAGAAAGACAGCTGCCTATTCTGACAATATGGAGTTAAACTTTGATTTCCTAAGGCAGAAGCCAAAAGAAAGACAATGCAGGGGTAGGAAAGAGCCAAGACACAGATTTGTCATAACTGCAGGATGAGTTTATTTGTTTTTAAACATAATAATGATTAATATATGGCAACACCCTGCATTGCGGGTATAAAAACACAATCCTCTCCCAAAACATGACTCAGCCTCTGTGCTCCCAGATACACTGAAATTCCTTGGAAGGCAGCTGCGGGCCTTTGTGGAGGATCCAATTCTTGCCTCTTTCACAGTTGGACTAACCAAAACAGACCCACAACCATGCTGCCAGGTGCCCAGTCATAAGGAAGGAGGAACTGGGCTCACAAACCTCCACACAGTACAGCCGAGTATGTCTTGTTCAAGGCAACAGTTGTCCCACCATCAACTACCGCCTGAGAAATGGGCTGCTTCTAGGCCAAACTCTGTTTAACAGCAATCCAAAAATCTCATCCCGGACCTTTGAGCACAAGGGATTGGGCCAGGTCAGAGAGATAACCTTTAACCACAAAATTTCTATGCTTTCAGAACCATAACCCTGCTATCTTCTTGCTTGGGGACTCTTTGTGATTATCTCTTTTATACGAAGTGAAAAAATAACTGGTTCCCTCTACTCTGAACATTCACCTGGGTGTGGCTTTTCAGTTAACTGTTTCCTGACAGGAGGAGACATAGGAAGGAGTGGGGTGGGGCAAGGGATAGGAAGATCTTAGAAGCCCAAATATTCTAATTAGCATCACTTTTGATTGTGGGCTCCGAAGGATTTTCTTTCTGCTTATCATACTTATTGAAAGGAAAGCTAAGGCCCAAAGAAAGCAGGAACTTGCCCAAAGCCATGCTGAAAGTATAGAGTAGAGCCTAGAAACTGGAGACAGTTCCTCTGCCTCCAGCCAAGTGCTCCATTCAAAGAGATGTGTGATTCTAACCAGTGAGTCAGGGAAAATGCAGAAAAACAGGGTTATCAGAAAAGAGGGTTGTAGTTCATGTGCTTTCATTCAGCCTCGCAAAATGAACAGGAAGGAGAGACATAAATGGGGTCTGAATGAATGAATGAATGAATGAATTAGAAATCCTTAAATTGTAGTGGGGAAGGGTAGTGATATGACAGTCTCTCCTGTTTTCAAAGATTGTATCCCAGTATTGGGCCACTCCAACTGTCCAGATGTCCATTATCCAGCAGAGAGAAAAGAATGAGGGTGAGTAAAGGGAGAAAGGAGAAAGAAAAGGAGGAAAAAGAGGGTGGGGGAGAAGAAAGGACAGAAGCTATTAAAAAACATTTGGGAGAAAAAAGAATGGCTGAATGAATATTTCAAAAGGAACAACATGCCATCCCAGGATGTTTTGGGGCCCTAAGTTATAGTACAGGTTGGCTCCCTTTCTTCTTTCTCCTCCCAAATTCTGCATTGTCTTGGGCAAGCATGTACACACACACACACACACACACACACACACACACACACACACACATGTTCTCTTATTAGTCTCTCCTGAGACCACCCCTATTTCTTCCCCAGATGTGCTGGCCCAGACCCTGGAGCCTCGGGCTTCAACTGTTGTGAAGGAATTGCTGAGCCAGCCCAGCCTTCATGCTGCTTGACCTATATATTTCACAGACATTAGTTCTCTCTGCTATTGCCCAGGGGACCTGAGCAAAGATAATTTAGCACGAAAATATCTATTCCAAATGGTTTCATTACATTCAAAAGGCGGGGGGAGTCACATTTTCTGACTCCCTCCCCCCCCAAAAAAATCTTTTTCTCAATATCCCTAGAGACTACCTTCTTAGAGTACCTCTACCTAGACAGTTGGGCTAAGACTATATCTACACCTCTTCAACCTGACTGCCTCATTTGACCTATAGCAGTGGGCATCACTGACCTCAGAGAAGAGGGCCCATGCTAATTGTAAAACTTCCAAAGCAAGGTAAAAACCACTTTCCAGAACCCAACTAAATAACCCCTCACTAATCCAGAGGTCATTTCTCTGGAAGCCTTATATATCTGGAACAAAGCAGCATAGAAAGAAGTGAGAAGGGGAAAAATGGCCTCCAAGAAGTCAAAATAGATGTCAGTATTCATACAGTAAACTTTTTAGGCTTTACTCATAAAAGAATCTTCATCAGAGCAAATTTACTTCAGACTAAATACTTACAAGCATGTTTATTGATTTTGTAGCCACCACAAATGATAAATAGCAAATTATAAGGAG
Organism: Cynopterus sphinx; assembly: GCA_030015415.1. Classification (NCBI taxonomy): domain Eukaryota; kingdom Metazoa; phylum Chordata; class Mammalia; order Chiroptera; family Pteropodidae; genus Cynopterus; species Cynopterus sphinx. The sequence goes on from CM057388.1 coordinate 40,574,841, forward strand.
GCAGAAATACTGATAACAGCAGAAGTGACATCTGAATGAAGATATAGATAGTGACTCAAAGTCTTAAGGTGTTATCCTCTTAAAAATACAGCAGGACTGATTCTGATTATCAAGCATGAAGCAACTTGCTGAGTGATTAGAAACTTGGCAAGTCCTATTGGCCAATCTTGCCTAGCTATTAATTTTAGGGCACTGTTATTTGTTTCTGGACCATTCTTTCAGCCTGACCATTTGCTTGATGGTGACAAGTTATGATGGTGTCAACTCAGCTAAGTTTCCTTCCTTTAAAGAAATAAAGAAATAAAACTCCTTAAGCCCAACTAAGGTAAACCCCATACAGTCAGAAATGACAGATCCCGGAGGTGAGGTTGCAGGATATTTGGAACAGGATTCAGAGCATCAGGCTGTCTCTAGAGAAGGAGCTACCATAGACAAGAGGTTCTTTCCTGGACTGGTCTTATAAAATCATTGTGGATTCTTGACCGAAGCTCTCAGGAACTTCCCCTGGAAAGATAGGTACCTTTAGAAGACTGAAATAAGCAGCCCCACCTGTTCTACATTCCTCTGTCCATCTTGCTTTTAGTATCTGAATTCTATCCAGGGCTTCCAGGTTCAGCTAATATCAATAGTTCTTGAATATATTCTTTGCAGTATGGAAAAGATAATAGGATTACCAACTTTACTGTCTGTCACTTGAGTGAGTTTTGGTGTGAGGCATACAGTATGTACAAGTTTCTAGAGGAAGATATTAGTCCTAGAGCTGGGAGTCAGTGCCCTGACCACTTAGGCTGGGCCCTGAGGGAGAAAGCAGTGAAACAGAACAATGCACCCTGGTTAAAGGGCATATGGATCTCTAGGGTTGGTTAGGTTATGGGATACAGGGTCACAGAAGGCAGGCAGGCCCAGCAGCATTCCCTCATTATCACAACCAGAGAATTTAGGTAGCAGGCAACAATTCTACAAATTAGATAGGTGGTAGTGTTGCGACCATTCATAGCTGAACCTCAGCCACAGGAAGGGGAGGACAGGGAAAATCATTCAACCTCCATGGGAGGAACTTGGCAAGTGCTATGTAGGGAATCAAGGCCCCAACCAAGTGGACCTTAGTCCAAGCAGAGAACCAAAGCCCAGCAAGTTGAACTGGGCCACACAGTGGGGGATTGAAAAAAGCTGTGATAAAGAGGGATGCAAAGTACTTGGGTCTTCCTTTTTGCAGCTCACTCCAATCACCATGGGGTTGAGGCAACCAAGGTGTTCCCATGCCCTATTCAGTGTTTGCTCAAGGTGGGAACTAGGAAAGGCTGGGGAAAGCAGTAGCTTATAGTCTTCTTAAACAAAATAACAATTTCACCATCAAGGTCACCCTTTGTGGGCTAGAAATTCATCTTGGATTCATTTCCTCTGAAGATACTTGCAGCCACTTTTTTAACAGCTGTATTGAGATATAGTTCATATACCATACAATTCACCCATTTAAAGTGTACAATTCAATGTTTTTGTATTTGCAAACCATTGCCACAATCATCATTTAGTTATTAAAACTTTTATTTTTAGGTCATTATAGATTTACATGTAGCTATAAGAAATGATACAGGGATCTCCTGTACACTTTTTTTAGTTTTCCCTAATAGTAACATCTTGCAAAACGAGTACAGTATCACAACCAGAATATTGACATTGATATAATCCACCACCCATCTTATTCAGATTTCCCCAGTTTTTACTTATACAATAAGTCTTCAATGTTGTCAATAGGTTCTGTGACTTTAAGCAAAATAACAACATATAAAGAGACCAATTTAACGATAGACGAATTGATATAAACATAAAAGATAAAAGATCTGGGATAAAAGAGTTAACTTACTAGGACAGCTTATCAACATTACAATAAAATGACATTGAACAAAAAGATGTTATTCCAGGACCTGCTGTATTTATTTGCATGAATGTGCACGTTTGTTTCATTCTATGTTATTTTATCACCCATGTAGATTTATGTATCCACCACCACAGTCAAGACACTGAATAGTTCCATCAACACAAAGATTCCTCATGTTGCCCTCATCCCCCACACCTGCTCACTCCCCCTCCCTTCCCTAACTCCTGGAAACTGCTAATTTCTTCTCCATATTTATAATTTTGTCATTTCAAGAATGTCATATAAATGGAATCATACACTATGCAACCTTTAGTGACTATTTCATTCAGCATAATGCCTTTGAGATTCATCCTAGTTGTTGCATATTTCTATCTTACACATACTTTTAAGTTAGAGAAATCTGCCAGTGGCTCAATATACTGACAAACAAGCCCTGGAGGTAGCATTGCAGCATGGTGAAGGAACAGTAGAGTGAAGAAGAAGGCATGGACCTTAGCAGAATTTTTTCCACCCTGGAGACATGCGTAGAGTTTTGAACCACACTTAAGCACATGGCTCCTTCTTGTATTTGAAAAGTGCACAGCTCTGTTCTTGAGCAAACAGCCACCAGCAGTTGTCAAGACATCTGGCATTTGGGGTTTTCACCCAAATAAGAACCCATTCTCTAAAGGAGAAACCTCAGAGATAAAATAAATTATTAATCCTAGCAGAGCTCAACCACTGAGTAGTTAATATTCCAGAAACTGTCCACACACTGAGCAATAGTTGCTTATGCAGGGAGAAACACTGGCAGAAGCCAAGGAAACTCAGGAAAGCCAAAGGCTCTTGCTTGATTTTTAGAGGACATACTCCAGCAGTCTTGGTAACACTGATTTCATATGTCTCTTCTTTCATTCATATTGAAAACCTAAATATTCTCTACTTCTTCAACTTCTATTGATCCCAGAATCATCAGAATGAAGCACCTGTTATGATGTCTATAATTTAAAATACTAAAGCAGAGACGGTGTGATATAATGTGATTAGTTAATACACTCTGTGTGTAGATGGTTGCCTTAATCAAGGCCTCTCACTCAAAAGCCATGCTCCAGAGATGACTACTACAGCTATCAGCTTCAGCTGTCACTACTTCCTATTAACACCAGAGGCTATGCTAATTAGCATAATGAGTGTTAGAAATAAGTTTTCATTGAAGAAAACAGGCATGTTAATTTATACAATGGTTATTAAAATGGGTTCTTATTGGTGAAATTACTGGCATTCAAAATAGTGGAAAGACTAAAATATTTTAGCTTAAATAGTGCATAAAAATATACTAGTCTATACTTTTAGGCATGGTACGCTCAACCTGATTTCTAAAGGGTCCTGAGTCTTGCTGCTGTTTCCAAGTAATTCTTGGTCCCATGACTCTAATAAATGGTTTGTTGCATTGCATCTATGGCTGGAATATTATCACATTTCCCTCAGGTGAACCTTTGTGCAAGAAGAACCAAAAAAGACAAGAGATCTGAAATATCATTGAACTTCTAGAACAGGTTTTATGACTGTGTTTGTGACTGCTTGCTAATAAATGTTTATATGTATGGCAGATTTTGGCCCAACACTTGCTTTTACTCCAAAGTGGCAGCAAGGTTGTGGGGAGGTAGCTAACCCTCTTACCTTCAAATATTGGTAACCACTGAGACCTACTCATAAAACCAAATAATTGTACCTGACCAAATTTGTTTAGGTCAGTTCACCACAGGACTCTAAGAATGCAAAAAAGGAACTCTAATGGTAGTATCTTCATAAAGCTCTGAAAAATCCCAAGAGCTGCAAAATTCTGAAGAGAAGATACTGACCTCAGTAGTAAACAGCAGTCACCTGAGCAACAAAGATAGCTTGATGTCAAAAAAAAAAAAAAGATATCTTGATGTCAGGTGAGGAGACCTGCAACTTGTGGTTCTGGGTCTTCATTAGGAAAGACTTTTCTATGGCATAATCTCTCAAGATGGATCATCTTGAAAAATCTACATTTCAAATCCTTGAAATCATGGAGCATTATTAAGATTTTCACAGCCTTAGCTAGTCCACACATCTTGAAAAACATAAAATCTCTAAACAAAGATCAATAGAATAAAAAACTTCTATGCATATTTAAGTGCCAGGCATTTAAGTTACACACATTTTTTTTAATTCTTTAAAAAAATACTTTGAGGAAAAGGAAGCTCACAAAGTGAACATGGTTCATATGGGGTTCTATGACCTGTAAGTGACACAGCTACGGTTCCAAGCCCCATTTGTCTGACACTTTCTGCTCTATACCATGCTGCTTCTCATCCTTTGAAAAGATAATGGGTGGATAAAAGGAGAAAAGTCAGGTAAGGAAGGAGCATTCACTCACAAAACAGTCCTATCTGCAAAGTCACTCTAACCTACCTCTCAAAAGCTTTTCTATAGTTAGCAATAATGAAAATAAAATTCCAAAGAACCACTAATGTCAAAGCACATGGTTATGGGCATACATAACACCATGTAACTGTGTCACTAACTTGCTATGAGACCTTCAGATATAGATATGTAGATATAGATATATAGATATGTGTATGTTCACATTTTAGTCTCACAATCATCTGATAGGCAGCTTTATATTTTTCAATTTACAGTGGAAGAGAAAGAATTGAAGAGGACTAAGTATCTTGCTTAAGGTCACACATCCAGTGGTAGATTCAGGAGTCAAACTCAGATCTGTCTGATTTCACATCCAGTACACTTCACTGCTTATAAAATCTTCACCTAATATTTCACACCTTCTATAAGTTCACTCTTAGACACAATGAGAGCTTGAGATTCACCAGTTATGGTGTGTATCATCTAATTTCAAGACGGTCAACCCCTCCAGATGGCCCAGCCCCTTACTGGAGGGTAAGTCATCCTGCCACATGCAAGCTAAAATTCTCTCTCTCTCTCTCTCTCTCTCTCTCTCTCTCTCTCTCTCTCTCTCTCTTTCTCTCCCCCCCCCCCCCGCCTGCCTTTCTCTTTCAGCTCCCCCTCTCCCTCCCCCGCCCCCTCTCCCTCTTTCTCTCCCTCTCTTATTATGCTTTTTCAGGTTGGGGCCAGTAGGTTAAGCACCCTCTGCTTCAAAAATCTTAAAGTAAGGCACTTGAAAAGACAAAGCTTTTTTATCTGGAGAAGAGTAGACCATGTCACATTTAGAGAAACCATGAGTGTTGGTCTCTCCCTTGAATCATCTGGGCCTTGCTTGCCTCCCCCAGCTGTCAGCTATTCTTTCCCCCACACCACCATAAGCAATCTCCTAATCCATACTTCATTCAGGAGAAAGTCAGAATTTTACAAATAGCTTCGTGGTCATTGCTTTGAATTACACAACCCCCTGGGCAAACTATGAGATTTCAAAATTTAGCTTTAAAAGTAGTTGTTTTATGGCTGGCCAAATCATGATACTGTCAGCTCATCTCACACCAGGGTGACCTCATCTTCCACTGTGGGCTCAAGATGCTAATCAAGAAAGGCCTGGGTTTGGGGAGGTCCAGACAGTCAAGAGCCAGTGAAGCCAACGCCCTGAAAGGACAATTTTGTGCTCTTTTTTTGAAGTAGTGGAAAAGAGGATAGGGAGGGGGAGGTAAGGAAACATATGCCTTTGAACCCTGTTGCAGAGATTTTGAGTGGTAGTGTGGCTATGTAAACTTGTCTGGGTGGCTCTTTGATGACTTGTCCAGCTCCATGCCCCTTCTAAGGCCACTTAACTTACATTGATAGTTTCCCACCTCATTTCTGTGAAACTTGGACTCTGAGATTCATTCTGCCTTGAAACAGAGGGACATATAAAACATCTCCATCCATGCTTCACCAGCTGAGGCTCAAGTAAGTGGCACTTGGCCCTATTCTGATCTCATAATTCCAGTTCCAGTAACTACGCTGTTGTCCCTTCTCTTATTTACAAGTACCTGCCTTGTACCCCATTCATGTGATTGGGTTCCTGTATTATTCCCTCAGTATCTGAAGTCCTGTAGTTCCCTGGATATCCAAATTCTTCCAGCATTGAGGGGAGAGAAGGCTTCCTTGCCAACCCCTCCAATTTCTACCCCACTTGAGTCCTTTCTGGCAATTGAAGTCCTTTGGAATTTTAAAACTTACATATTTCAATTTTTCGTGTCATCATTTGACTCCCTGGTAGGTCAGATTAAGAAATCAGCACTTGATTATGCTGTAGGTCCTAGAGATCTACTATGCAGCATAGTGCTAGGGTTAATAATACTGTATGATATACCTAACATTTTGCTAAGAAGGTAGATATTATGCTGTGTTCTTATCACCCAAAATAATAGTAATAATAATAAAAATAAAGAGGACAGGAGGAAACTTTTACAGATGATTAATATGTTTATAGCATAGATCGTAATGATGGTTTCATGGGTATACATTTATCTCCAAACATATCAAGTTGTATATATTAAGTATAGCTTTTTGTATGTCAATTATGCTTCAATAAAGTGGTTTAAAAAGTCATCACTTATCATCCATTTCTGATTATTCTCTCTCGTCACCTCCTTATTTCTGTTAGTCATATTAGTATTTTTGCTTCATCTGTATTTCTAATATATTGGTAATGTGTCCCTTTCACCTGTAACTGTGCTTCCTTGACACCAGCTTACTTACTTAGGCCCTTCTCTAAAACCTGCTGCCGGGCTTTGTAGACACTGGCTCTGCTCACTGCAGGTCTACCTGTTACCTGCCTGCTGCCAGGCTCCCTGGTCCTGACTGCCAGCCTACAACTAGTCATCCCAGGGCTTGTTGTTGAAACCTCCACTTGCCACCAACTCTGTACCCCTGGAGTGTGTCTCTCTCAAGTCCTGAGGCAGTTCTGGCATCACTACTCCTGGCCACCAGTAGGTCTTGGACAGATTTCTTCACTCTGGTCCTAATGCTCTGCTCTGAGGCAACATGGACAAGGGCTGGGAGCCCCTTGAATTCTAGGCTGCCCCAAACCATATGCACTGTGCAGATACTACCCAGGCTCCCTTGAAATGAACTTTACCAATAAATTAAAGAAAATTAAAATAAATAACATGCACCCCAAAGGCCAGTAATCTAATGGCTTAGAGAATAAACCAACATATAGTCACAGATTGGATTGGATGACAGTATATGAAGTGATATAAATACCTTTTTGTCCTTTGTTCTCTCCCCCAAATCCTTTCTTGAGGGTTTATTTTGTTTCAGAGATTTCCTATTCCCTGTAAAAGAAGGGGTCAAACCCAGGCACAACCTCCTTTAAAAAAAGACAGTAGACTAATAAGCAATTAATAATTCATGCCCAGAGGAAGAAAGATCCCATTTCAGCTTTCTATGCCACCTGCCACTGAACAAGACTCTGGCCTAGGCCTAAACAGACTATAATTTGAACACAGTCTCCAGACCTTTATTCATGCCCACTTCCTGGCTAGAATGCCACTCCTCATCCATCCATTTATCTGAACCATACTCATTCTTCAAAACTCCTCTCTTGTTTTCCTTTCACTTCTTCCAAGAAGCACATCTGTGTTCTGCTTCTCAGTCTCCTGCAGCACTTAAAAATCTACACTACACAATTTATTACTTAACTCACCAAACTCTTAACCTCTGTTGCTTCATGGAAGCTATTTTAGACTCTACAATAGTACCATAAGACTCCTTCTTGACATCCCCTGTGACACTTAACATAATCCTGAGCCTGTAGTTGGGGCTCAGCAAAGACACAATGAAGATGCTTGCTTTAGAAACAAAATCGGGGGTTTCCATTATTTTCACATAACTGGCTAAAAAATGGAGTGCTCAGATGCAGCCATTAAAAAAAAGAAAAGAAAAGAAAAGAAAAACCTCCAGCATCCTGGGGGAACAGCTACCAAAGACACCACAGGTCATTGAACCAGAGTGTTAGAGCAGAAAGGAATCCTAATCATTTACTCCCTGACTTTTAAACTTGGGTATGCATACCCCTGCAGGTCCATGGAAGTGTGCCAAGGGGGTCCACAGAGCTAAGGATAAACATGGCATACTTTCTTAGGGTGTCAGTTTTACTCAAGTATAAGAAATTTAAAACAATTCTATATTAAGACAAATATGGCTACATCATGGAGAAGAATGCAAACTTTGCACACATTTCTAAGAAAAAAAAAACATGAGACCTCAAAGACACTTCATAGCATGCAGTAGACAGCTTTGGGTTACCTCAGCCACCCATCTCCCTTACCCGTGTTAGGATTTCCTTTTTACTCTCCTCTGTCATTAAGGTTACTTCAGTTAAAAAATAAATAAATAAAAATTTGAGAAGACTAAAAAAAAAATTGAGAAGACTAATGTAGTTCAGCCCCTTCTTCTCACAATTAGGAAAACTGAAGCCCACAGATAAAAAATAATTTGGCCAAAGCCCCAGGCAGTGAGTTCAGCAAGAGCTAGGACCACAGTCCACCCCTGTCAGATGTACATTTTTTTCCAGTGATTTGCTCAGGTGGCTACTGACTTTAAACTAGACTTATTTGCTAACTGTTCTATTCCTATACTCTGTAGCATTGTTCTTTATTTGCCAAGGGTTATACAACCTATTCTTCAGGAAGCTTATGGCACCAGCAGATCTGAGAGCAGGCCAGAACTTTTCATTTCTTTCTGTAACTTCAAATGCAGTGAATAATGTTGTACTTCCCAGAAATCAGAGTGTAACTGATGGGATTCAAACCCCTCACAGAAACAGGTTGAAATTTGTAGCTTTAGGGGGAGAGAAGTGAAGCAGGAAGGAGGTAATTGTAATCAGAGGCCATAGACAGGAAGCAAAGAGTTGATCCTAAGACCCTGCATTTTTTCCTTTGTTTATGTAAGAAAAAGATTTTATATGGCCACCATAGCAAGGCTTCAAGGAAACTAGGTCCTCGAGGAGCCCTTCCCCAACTAGCTTTCCTATCTCCTGAAGTGAATTTACTCTTAGGCCACGGGGCTAAACTAACAATCTCATGTTAAAAACAAAAAAAAATAAAATAATTTTGGTTTCAAATAAACTCAGCTTCATAATCATCATATATATTCTTTGTGCTAATTAGCAGGGACTGTCTAAACATTCACATACTTACATTCGCTTATTCACACCTTGAACCCACAACATTTGCTGTTACACAGATACATGTGAATTCTTCTGCACACTGTCACAAATACAAACATAAGCACACATTTTTTCTGTGAAAAATAATATAATCTTAGTCTCTTCCCACACTTCTCCCCAAATACCCATCCTCAGATACACACAGAGCCATCACTGATACCTGCATTCACCGTCACACACACCAGGGTTAGAACCACATTCTACAATGTTTCATTCCCCTCAAAGAACTAATAGATCATTTCAAAAAAAAGTCATCATCTGCCTGCTAATGGAAAGTTATAGCTGGAATAAATGGTCCATTACCCACCCCTATTACAGGTAGGCCCATAGTAGAATGACAGCAGACAAAGGAAACTTGTAGCCCAGTGTCACTGCAGGAGATTAACCATACAGGAAACATAGGGTCTTGTTCCAGCCAACGAGATTTCTTTTCCTCTCTGGTCCCTAGTGTTGGGGGTAGGGAGATCAGAAGGTAGTTCTATTTTTTATAAGTTTCTCAAATGCTAGCTACAAATCACATGGAGTGGGGGGCAGGGGAGAGTGGGTTTTCCTTGTCCAGAAGATGATTGGGTTGTGTATAACACTTTCTCTTTTGAACAAGACCCCAACACTTTTCAGAGTAGTGTAGTGACCAATGACGTGGTCTCTGGAGCCACTCTCCAGGTTTGAGCATATAAGCTGTATGATCTTGAGCAAATTACTGAAATACTCTAGCCCTCAGTTTTGTCCTCTTTTAAAGATTGTAATAATATCATCTACCTAAAGGTTCAAGTCCTACCTCTGTTACTAGTTATTGAATATCTTTGGGCCTTAGCTTCCTTGCCTGGAAAATGTGAATAAAACTATATATTAGAGTTGCAATAAAGTTTAGGGAGATAATGCATAAAGCACTCAAGGCAATGCTTAACTCAAGGTAAATGCTCAGTAAACAGGAGTAATTGATGTTGTTAACTGTGCTCCCTGCAAGATTTGCCTAGATAACAACTCCCCCTACCCCTACTCAGGAAAAATAAATTAGGAAGGGAAAAAAAAAACATAAGCTGTCAGGAAAATGAAGAAGTGGGCAAAGCAACAATTTCAGATATCCTTTCATCCCTCCTGAGTGTCCATGTATGTGAGTGGAGGGGGGGGAGGGGACACCAGATAATAATAAGCATCACTATCTCCTTCCTCAAGGAACAGATCCCAGCAGATTGTCCCCCAGCCTCTAGTCACTTATAGCCTATCAGAACACTCTTTTTTCTTAAAGAGTTTTGTTTTATAGATGTATGAAAAGATGCTCAACATCTCTAATCACCCAAGAAAGGCAATTTAAAAGCACAACAAGCTATCACCTCACACCTATCAGAATGGCTACTCTCAATAAATCAACAAACAGCAAGTGTTGGCAAGGATGTGAAGAAAAGGGAACCCTCAAGCACTGTTGGTGGGAATGCAAATTGGTACAGCCACTATGGAAAACAGTCTGGAGTTTACTTAAAAAAAAATAAAAATAGAACTACCTTTTGGCCCAGCAATTCTACTTTTGTGTTATTTATCTGAAGAAATCTAAATCACTAATTCAAAAAACATATGCACCTCTATGTTCACTGCATCATTCTTTACAATAGCCAAGATATGGAAGCAACCTAAGAGTCCATCAATAAACAATCAGATAAAGAAGTGGTGTGTATATATATATATATATATATATATATATATATATATATATATATATATACACAATAGAATATTACTTAGCCATAAAGAAAAATGAAATCTTACCATTTCTAACAAAATGGATGGACTTGGAAGGTATTATGCTAAGTGAAATAAATCAAACAGAGAAAGACAAATACCATGTGATCCCACTTATATGTGGAATCTAAAGGACAAAATAAATAAAACAGAAACAGATTCATAGATGCAGGGAACAAGCTGATAGTTGCCAGATTGGTAAAATGTTGTGGGGCAGGGTTAAAAAAGAAATTAAGAAGTACAAATTGGTAGTTATGAAATAGTCATAGGAATATAAAGCATAGGGAATATAATCAATAATATGGTAATAACTAGGTATAGTGCCAAGTGGGTACTAGATCAGTCAGGGGAATCAGTTCATAAGTTATATAAATGTCCAACCACTGTGCTATATACCTGAAACCAATGCAAAATAATATTGAATGTTAACTATAATTGAAAAATCAAAAAAAAAAAAAAGGGAGGGAATGGTGAATGGGAATAAGAGGTTCAAACTTCTGGATATAAAACAAATAAGTCATGGGGATGTGATGTACAACATAGAGAATATAGTCAATAATATCATTATAGCATTATATGGTGTCAGATGGTTGTTGGACTTATCATGGTTATCACTTCTTTAGGTATATAAATGTTGAATAACTATGGCATACTCCTGAAAATAATACAATATTGTATGTTAGCTATATTATAATAAATATATTTTTTAAGTTTTATTTTTCCATGTCCTTTTCACATAGGTTGCTATGTTTTTCATATCAATTCTAAGAGGTACTGAAAAAGGAGGATGGAATCGCAGATATGTTGAATATCTTCCTTGTGCCCAGAATGCTGGTACTTTCCACCAGTAATTTCATTTTATCCTCACAATACCATTGTGAAGGGGTACAGTTTTCCTCACTTTACAAGTGAAGTCCTGAATCCAGTGAGAGTTGCTTCTTTTTGTACATTTTTCTCTCATCTCATATATCCAGCACAATCCTGGCCTGAGGCTATGTCTCCTGCTCAGGATTTTCTGTAAACCGAAGTATTCTGAAATTTTAACTGTCTTCAACATGCAGATCTTTGCATAATCCCAAGGCCTATAAATTGTGAGTAATTTCCCCCCAGTGGATCTGAGATCAAATTATGACTCTTCTCTTTATAAACTATATAATTCTGTGCTAGTCACTTAACCTCACCTCCAAAGTAGAGATAATAACACCTCCTATTCCACAAGGTTATGAAAATTAAATAACTTCCATGAAAGTGATCTTTCAATTGAGATACTTCATGGAAACATCATTTAAAATAGAATCATCAGTCAATTTAATCTCAGAAGAGCCCCAGAAAGGCAATGGAATGTTTGTATTTCTGATCTTTGATCAGGTAGGATTTCAGATCCGCAACTGTGGTTGGTGACTTTGGGAATGTTGGGGTAAAAAGAATGCAGAAGTTCCCCAAAGTGGCTGTTGAGGAAATGGCCTTTCATTATTATCAATGTGTGATTTATATCACCATAGAAATATCTAAATCCTTTACATCTCGTACTTCTCAAAGCAGTTTTATTTATAGTATTTCATTTGACATTCACTAAAATCCCCAAGAATGAGTCTCTATCAGTTACAATTGTTCCACTTGCTTTGTTACTATTTTCCACTTCCTGGAAGTGGTCCACCTGAATTTTCAAATTCCTCTACATCTTTCCTCCAAAGCCCATCCATTGCAAAGACCACCTTGGTCCAGAACGCAGCCCTAAATCCCTAGATCAGCCTTCTCTCTGCTTTCTAAATCCACACAGCAGGATGCACCTTACACTGCCCTGGATTCTAGTCGTTTATATAAGTGTCTTAACCTCTGTCCCCCCTCCCCCACCTTCTCACTAAATCCACAAATTCTTCCAAGGGCAGAATAGAGAAGGAATGATTTCTTTGTTGTTTTATGTCAATCCTATTTTCAAAGTTTCTTTATTATGGAAAATTTCACGTGTGTGTTTATATAGAGAAAGAGGAAATACATAATGAACAGCCACGTGCCCATTACCCAGCTTCAACAGTTAGTGACACATGAACAATATCATCTACCTTCACTCGTTCTGCTTCTCACTCTGGATTATTTTAAAGCAAATCTCAGATAGGCTGTTATTTCACTCATAAATACTTCAACACGGATGCCATCTTTTGGATTTCTGTGTCCCTTACAGTGCAAAGACCATTTGCATCTGTGTTTTCTATTACTAGGAGCACATCAGGAGATGATTTCTGAGCACCTACTATGTGCCATACCTTGTACTTATCTCTGGAAGCTCTGACTGAGCTTGGGAGACACACCAGAAGCAAGCCACGATGTTCTAAACCAAGAATTGCTAAGGTACTGGAGAGTGAGCACGGGGTGCACGTGGTAGCCCATGGCAGGACCTCAATTGCACTAACTCAATTGAACTGAGTCGGTCTTCTTTCATCGAGACCAAGTTCAAACTCGCCGCGAGACACGGGTTCTCCAGCAGGAGGCGCTATAACGTCGGGACGCAGTTTGCTTGCTATGTTCAGTTTCTCCTGCCTAAACGCGGGGAGGCAGCTAAAGCCCGCCGTGGGTGCAAACTGCAAGCAACAACGCAGTTTTTAAGAGGCAAGCAGGACACTGAGTGCCAGGAGTTGAGAGGGGCCCCAGGGTTCAGATACCAGGCAGGGGCGCGGGGGGCATGGAGCAGAGCCGGCACCTGCTCCCAAGTCTTCTTGACGCTGCTCGTTGACCTGACTGCCGCCAGTTCCCGCCCCAACTGCCGCTCTTCCTGATAGAATGTCTCGGAGCAGGGCACAGGACAGAGAGAGAAAACACCTGTTTCCAACAAGAAAAGGGATGGGGGGAAGCTCCCACCAGGCTTCCAGTGATTTCTCATTGAGCTTGCTCTCGAGAGCCTTGCAAAGGCGCGCCCAGAAAGCCTGTGGAGATCATTTTTCAAAAAGATCTTTCTATATATTACTCCCCCTTCTTCTCCTAAGCTGTAACATCACCTAAAAAAAAAAGGTCTTCTTTCCTCAGTGGGGTTCCCCGCTCCTCCCAAACCCCATAAGGCGCCGCCTTGGTGCCCGCTGGGACTGCCACCACCCCCAATCCCAAATTTTGCAACTGAATTCGCTTCCGGATTTTTCACTTCCTCAGCCACCTGCCCACTTACAGGTGGGAGTATAACTAGGGATCGGGGCAACAGAACAATAAAACCAGGGAGCCCCTGTCCCAGGCCAGGCACCCCTTCTGCAGCTTCCGACCAGTCAGGGAACAAGAGGGGCTCAGGAACGCGTGAAACTCCAGCCAGAGTCTTACGACATTTTCCCAAGGCTAGCAACCGGAGGACGCGTGGGACTGTCCCCGCTCAGCAGACAGACCTCCACGCAACAGGCCTGAGTGGCGGTGGCTGCCAACAGCCTCCACGCACTGGGCTCCGTTATTTCATCAGCAGTTTCAGAAAAACCTGCCAAAAGCAGTTATGCCTCACTGCAATGTGTAGCTTTTTCCTGCCATTTTTTTTTTCATAATAAAAGGAGTGAAGCTCGCTTCCTCTCTCCCCCCTCCACCCCCTCTCCCCAAAAGAGCCAAATGGATAGGAGAAGAAGAAAGAAAGAAAAAAAAAAAACAAAACAGAACTCACACACCAATCTCCGAGGGGATGCCAATGAGGTGTGGCTTGTATTTAAATATCCAATATGTCAATGTAAGGGGAGTGGGTATGTATATAAAGTGCTGGTTGCATCCGATAGCTCGACGAAGCCAGCTATGAGAGGCCCAGGGAGATGGGTGCGGAGGGGAAGCAGCACTTTGACTGAAAGCAAGATCAAGAGCGCGCTGCCCCACGCTCCCCGCCACTGAGAAGTTGCTTGGACGAGAACAGACGTCGATTGCAACTCAGCAGAGCGCGGAGCTAGCGAGCGCCGGCGGATCGTCCACGCCTGCTACTGGGAGAGGCAGTTTGCGCCCCACCGTCCAGGCTCGGCCCCACGAGCCCTGCCATGGCGGAGGTGGGGGGGGTCTTCGCTTCCTTGGACTGGGATCTGCACGGTTTCTCCTCGTCTCTGGGGAACATGCCCTTAGCTGACTCCCCCGGTTTCCTGAATGAGCGCCTGGGCCAGATCGAGGGGAAGCTGCAGCGTGCCTCGCCCACAGACTTCGCCCACCTGAAGGGGATCCTGCGGCGCCGCCAGTTGTATTGCCGCACAGGCTTCCACCTGGAGATCTTCCCCAATGGCACGGTACACGGCACACGTCACGACCACAGCCGATTTGGTGAGAACGCGGCTGGGAGGGTCGGGAGGCGAGCAGATGGGCCGCGCTCTAGGGAGCCGACGGCTGTGGCTCCAGGCTCTGACTTGGGGACCCGCGGACCACCCCCAGGTCGGTGCCGTCCGGGCCCGTTGAGGCGGGAGGCTGCCAGGGACGCGGGACTGGCGGGATACGCCTGGCAACCTCAGACGCTTGGAAGGGGGTGGGGGCGCCTTGAGGTGGGGCCTCTTCTTTCCCCACTCCACCCTTCCTTCTTCCCCTGGGTGTGAGGGGATCGTTCTGGGACCTGGACACTGTGCATCAGATGGAAGCAGGTGAATCTGAGAGAGGGACCGCAGCTGCAGCGCGGGACTGAGCCTCGAAGGCAGCAGAGTTGTCGCCACTGATTGCCAGGAGCAGAAGCCTTCCTGGGTCATACGTAGTGGGCGGGGGTCCCGCGCCCAAATTGCTTTTGGCAGATGGAGACGTGACAACCAGGGCATCTGACTGCCTCTGGATTGCTGTGCCTGGGCGTGGGGTCCAATTCATACAGCAAAGCATGAACTGGGTATTGGAGAGACTAGGAAAGCCTCCGGTTTCCACTGTGTAAGGACACCAGCCTTGGGGTATCTTTAACCCAGAGCTACCTCTGGGCACCTTGCCTCAGTAAGGAAACTCCTGGGCCCAATTCCAGCCACAGAAACAGGTGTCTCCTGGGACCAGGACAGGAAACATTCAAACTCTATCCAGGATTTCACAGGCCGCCATTCTGCATCTTGTTCAAAGGGCACAGCTGCTTGCCTAACATACAGAATACAATTAATATAAACCTTGAACTTAGATGGAGATCATTAGGTTTCTAAGGAAATGTGTTCAGTAATTTGGCCACTTTTATTTTTAATTTCCTATTCTCTACTAAACATCATTCAGGTGCTATAACAGCAACCCTTCCTTGGGTCTCCTATCCCCCAATGCCCCTACTTCCTCCCAAGGACCCTGTGGCCCAAGGATACCTTATATCCCTAAGCCCATATGAGTCTTTGCCTACCCTCAGGCATAATACTGTTCTCTTCTTCCCACCCTCCCCCACTCCCTCCAAACCTCCCCATCCTTCTGTTCCCCATACCATGCTAGAGCTTCATTTGGAGTGCACAGTAAAAAGGCGGGGGTGCAGAGGCCAAGTCTAACAAACAACTTAGGGCCAGGACTGGTTTTCCTTGCTGGGAGCTAGCAGGAACCCTAATGAGGCCTATGTCATCTTGGAAAAATGCACTCACAGAGCTTGAGTGAAGTAGGCTGTGTGTGGGGTGGGGGTAATGGAGGGATGCAGGTGTCTGTATAAACTTGCAGTAGGTCCTCAAAAGGGTGATAAGGTGGGGTGGAGGGGGAGAGAATGGTAACTTGGCTCCTTTCCCTTCCATCGCTTGTGACTTTGCAGTCCCCTTTTCTTCCTCTTCAGGAGGAATGAAACTCCCACCTTGGCCTCAGAGATCTCCAAAGGCTCCCAGAAATAGCCTAAAAATATTGGGGTAGCTCATTTCTGATATATAAAAGAAAAATCATTAAGTGATGGAGAAATATGGCGTGGGGGCAGCAGAGGTGGAGAAACTATGAGCTTAGCTCCCAGCATCTACAAGTGTTTGTCTGATTCTATGCCTAAGCTGAGCCCAATAACCTACAAGGTCAACATAAATCAGTACTAGGTTCTTGGGATAAGTGGTCTTTAATTACCTCCCTAAGGACACATTTTGATTTCTTTTCATCTCTTAGGTCTGCTAAGGGTGTTAAGTTTAAGGAGAAACCAAAGGAAATAAAAATGGCAGAAAGAAGGGGTGTTTTCACTGCTGCTTAACTGCATCATTTTTGGTTTTCCTAAACAAAACAAAACAAAACAAAACAAAAAATATTGCCTGAGACCACTTCTGCATCATCTTTTTTTCTTTCCCACTTCCCTGGCTTCCTGGCAGTTTCATGTATTCCCTGTAAAGGAAATGATAACTGGTTGAAACTGTCTCTTTGTAACCTCCCCTGCCAACTTTCAAACACACATTTACTCTTTCTCAGTTTAGCTTTTGGCAAAGAAAAAGGTGGCGTTTGAGTTTGCTAACTCCTCCCTCCACATTTGAGTTAATCAGCCAGGGTATTCAATAAATTGAAACTTTAACATTCCATAAGTGCTTTAGCAGTCAACATTCCAGCAGGGTAAAGTAGGCCAGACTTAAGATATAAAATATTATAGATTTCTGCTTGGGGGGAGGAGGTAGTCTCCAAAGGCCATGTAAAGTAAATAGCTATTTATTGTAATTGGAGAGCAGGGCCCCCAAGGATTACCCTGGAATCCATGTGTTCAGAACAAGTCAGACTGAGCTCAAGAGCAACCCCGACTCCAGATAATAACCTGTTGGCACAGCCTCTCCTCTTCCCTCCCTACTCCCCATTCTGCAATCGGTAGCCAGGAGTATCTCAATCTCTACCTGGCTGGTGGCATTTACATGAGCTTCACAGGGTTACTGACATTCTTAAGGGGTACCTGTGACTGGCAGAGCAATGCTTGGGAGCCAGACTGGAGGAGAGGCCTCCTGCCAGGTGGGATGGAACAGGCCCCTGCAGCTGCTTTGGTTTTTGAGTGAGCTGGTTCTTATTTGGCAAGATGCCAAGTCAGCACTGTCTTGGCCCTGAAGGTCTTAAAGAATGACTGAGGGAGTTCAGGTGAGTTAGATAACCAGATTAAATGACTGTAGCCAGTCATCTGGCAAGGTTCTGAAGCAGAGGGGCTCAGGACAGATCCATTTTGACTGAGGCCATGGGGGGAAAAGTGTAAGAAGGGAAGAATATGGGAATTGTCAAGCAAATGCTAGAGCCTGAGATGGACAGATCAAGATGAGGCATAGTAGAGGGAGATCTTGAGCTTTGAAGTGGGTGAGAGTACTGAGGACAAACTTTGTCTACTTAATACTTTTCCTCAACACTTTGCTGTTAACACCCCTCTCCAGCTGTAGCTGGGAAAATGTGAAAATGGCTTGTTCTCCCTTCATGCTGGCTGGGATTCAGGAGAAGGTTTAGGAATATCTGTTCCATCATCATGTGCCACTGGATTCCCACAATTTGAATCCAGCTAATAGGAAAGTTGGCAAAGGGAAATGATGCCCAAAGACAGCCGGGCAGGGATGATTCCAGCTGTTGGAGACCTCTCTTACTGGACACAACCCAAGTGACTTCCTGTATGATCTGTCCTTTGGCATCAAGGTTAACAGAGAATTGGAGAAAAACTGTGGTGACTCAAATGGCCACACCTCTTTGGTTTCATGATTTGTTCTCATACCAGGTCTTTGACAGTGAGATCATAAGCTGCCCTCTGCTGCTTAATGATCTCAAGGTGGTCAGAGACATGAGATACTTAGAGAATGAGAGAACTAAGACTTGAAGCTCAGAAGTAATCTGCCTATGCAAAGAAAAGAACTGAGGGCTCTAGCAGGTTGGTATCCCTCAAAGTTTAGCACCCAAAACTGAATCATGACCTGGTTTCTCATTTCCTTGCCATACTGGCTGTTCTCCTTTGAACACACTCCTGTTTTTCCGTAACCCTCTTTAACCAGAACAGAACTAAAAATGGTCCTCTCAGTGTGGCCTAAGGCAGAGCAGAGTGGGGCAGTCCCCTTCCTGGTTACTAGACCTCTAGCAATACAGCTTTAAATCACATTAATTTTTCCCCCTTTTTTTCCTATATTTTACATTAGCTTTTTAATAATCTCATGAATCAACCATACTGAGTTTATTGTGTTCAATCAAATCCCTTTAAGCCATTGTTGTGTATGTTTTACTAAGCACATCTCCCCATTCCAAAGATGGGCAGACTTGCAATTAATAAAAATGCATCAAAACACAAAGGAATAGTATATGTTTTTAAGGAAATATACATGGTTGCCTGAAGTGGGGAGAAGGATGGGAGCAGAGTATAGAAATAAAAAGAAAGAAAGTCCTTGCACAAACCAATTATGATAATAGGCCAAAAAACAAGGAGTGATTCACTCAACTGTCTACATTTGAGGCTCACCCTCCCCCAGCAAAACCCAAAACACAAAACATCTCGGGTAATTGGTTTGGGGACCAAAGTGCAGGACTTCACATTTTATTCTACTTAAAGCTTATTTTGTTAGAGTCAGCCCATTTTTCCATTCTCTTGAAAATTTTTTCAATTTTGTTTGTATCACCCTCTCAGCTATATACCTTCTGGAACTATAGTAAGCAGTCCCCCTATGTCCTCTTACAAGCTATTTATTAAAATGTTAAACAGGGCATAACCAAAATCAGAGCTTTGTGCTACACAACTAAAGGATTTGGTCCATTAAACCAATATCTCCTTAACTATTACTTAGAGTCAGGTATTTTCCCTTCCCCTTCTACCATCTTGTATCAATCTCCTTTCCCAAAACTCCTTTCTTTGTACTATAAGAGTTAGTAACAACCAGACTGAGAATAAAACTTGGAGAATTTCGATGCTGAAGGCCAAAGGCTATACTCTGAGTGTTCTGTACAATGGCAGCCAAATAACTTCACATTCTTCAGATGGATCCCAGTGGGCCATGGAAACATGTCCTAAAGCCACCACACCTGAACACCCACCCACCAGCCTAAGTCACTGGGGAGCTTCAGACTTCCCACTGTAGTTTTGGACCTGATTTCAAAATTAATCTCAATGTTTTCAAAGTGGTCTTTAAAGAATCAATCTCACTCACTCCCTATGTAGATTACATAGCATCTTATTACTCTTAAGAGTTACATTTTTGGATAAGGAAGACAGCCAGATATGAGCTCATTTTATACATTTGGATGCCTCTCTGAGACAATCATATAAGGTTTTGGTCTGTACATTGAAAAACCTGCTTAGAGACAGAAATATCACAGAGGAATCTAGTTGTCCATTACATCTGCATCCATATAATAGATATGTTATCTTAGGATGAAAGTCTTAAGTGGATTTCAGTTCTTGGTCCTTTTTTCCTTTTAGTAGTTAATTTTTTTCCTCCTACTGCTTCTAAATAAACTAAAGTGTTTTCAAATCCTTACCTCTAATCTTTTCAGCTAGAGGGACATTTCTGAATGCCTTCCGTTTCCCCTTAAAGTTGCAACATCTCAAATCAGTATCAAGTCCAATACTACCTGCCAACTCTTTGCCATGGATAAACTTGAAATTCTCAAGAGAGAAGGGGGTAATGACAGGCTTGTCAGCCTGGGGCTGTACTGACAAAGAGCACTTTTTAAGAGAAAACTCTCACCAGGCTAAGTTTTGCCTTCTGCCCATGGTAGGAGAAACAAACTTAGTGAGCGGCCTGTGTGACCTTTGTTAGAGGCAGCTACAGGCAGTTGACAGGCTCATGTGGCTTCAAGGTCATGGGAGCTAAGAAGGTGCAAAACAAGTTATGCCTAGAGGAGATGCACTGTGCTCTAGGGAGAAGGGAAGTGACTTTGGGAAGATACAGAAACCTGGCCACATTCTCCCATTTAGAAAGCAGCCCTCCCATTTCTTGAAATGGTAGTATTTAATAATAATAGTACCTTGTAATTACAGAGCTTTAGTAGCCAAAGCCTTCACATGGTCTCCTCCACATAACTAGGAGTGTTGAGTAGAGGCAAAAATTGTTTCCTCTATTTTACATATGGAAAAACTGAGGTCTAGAGAGACTCACTGCCTCCTCTGAGGTTCTATTCTTGATGCAAAAGATGGTTTCATCAGGTAATTCATGAAAGACGCACAGGGTTGAGAATAAATAACTGGTAGCTCATGTCACCTGAACAGTTTCCACTAAGCTTGATGTCAGAAATGGAAATGGTATTCACTTTTTTTCTCTAGGCATCTTGGAATTTATCAGCCTGGCTGTGGGGCTGATCAGCATCCGAGGAGTGGACTCTGGCCTATACTTAGGAATGAACGAGCGAGGAGAGCTATATGGGTCGGTAAGTTTAAGGTTTTCTTTTCATCAGAGACTATTACCACAGGTGTTTAAACAGTGTAAGACAAAATATAAAAACTTTTATCTAGCACTTGAAAGCACTTCAGTCAACTATAAAGGATTAGTGTCTTCTAGTCACTCCTTGGCTGCCTAGGAACTTTCTACATAACTCTTTCGCTCATTCAGCCCCCATCAAAACATAAGCTTTACTGTAGCACATTTTCTTTCACCTTTTCCATTAGAGGGCCAGCTAGTCTGGTGATAATAGTAAATTGTGCTGGTTTGTCAGTAGATGGCAAGGGTTTGGGGTGTTAGCCCTCCCAGGGAGTACATCTGAACTTTAATGGATACTCAGAGGAGTAGCAGGCTAGCTGGCACAATAATAGGCAATGAAAGTGTTGGCCTTCAATTAAGGATTCTGAGATTAACAACACAGTCCCTGATTTCCACATTGCTGCAATTGAATCCCAAAAGCCAAATAAAAAAAATGAAAGGAGAGGGTTCCAGGGTCTGGTGATAACTCTGAGTACCCAGCTAGGACTGGGTTGGCTGCAGTGCATGTTCTCTATTCTGAAAGCTAGCCAAGAGCTGGGGAATGGTGAATGACTTTGCTGACCTTAACCCTTTCAGGGGATCCCAACTTGTGGCTTTGGCTTTTGAGTCAGACAGCATGCTTTCTGGCTATCTGCACCCCTCGAAATCAGAGCACATTTTTCCCTGATGCCTAAGTGATAGGCCTGTCCCCAGCACTCAGTATCGGCAACACCAACAAGTAGTGTGACAAGTGGATCAAGTGTGAGAAGGGACAGAGGCAAGAGACCCAGGAGCTGCTAGCTTGAAGTAGCCAGATTGGAGGAACTTTTCAAGGAGATCTTTTCTGAGCTTTCTAAATGACAGGCCTGAGACCCTTCATTAGGAGAGATCACAGCTCACTTCCTGAGGAACTTTATATAGATTCAAGGCCTTTGCCTGGAAGTTGACGTTGTTGACTATAATTTCAATAGATTTGAACATCATTACCCCAGTAGGGAGAAAACTTGGAAGTCCCTATGGGGCATTGGGAGGCCATAGCAGAAATTCTCAGACTCAGAAAGATCTCAGATTCAAAGAGCCAAGTGAGGCCATCTCCTCCAGTCTCCTGCATTCAGGGAAGATCTCACCTAAAATATTTTTGTGTAGCTCATGAAAGAGGATGAAGGTTATACAGAATGTGTGCTACTTTGAAAGAAGATATCTCAGTAATACCAGAAGATAGGACTGAAATTTTCCAATATCAATGTGCTATTGCTATTTCAGGGTTCTCCACCAGCAAGCTTGGATAGGAGAAATAGTCATATAATGGGTTCTGCTTTATTTTCTCACCCTCACAGAAGAAACTCACACGTGAATGTGTTTTCCGGGAACAGTTTGAAGAAAACTGGTACAACACCTATGCCTCCACCTTATACAAACACTCGGACTCTGAGAGACAGTATTATGTGGCTCTGAATAAAGACGGCTCACCGCGGGAGGGATACAGGACTAAACGACACCAGAAATTCACTCACTTTTTACCCAGGCCAGTAGATCCTTCTAAGTTGCCATCCATGTCCAGAGACCTCTTCCGCTATAGGTAATGGACCCTAGCATGACCTCTGTGACCCATGTACTCTGGGACCACAGTTGTCTCCATAAGCACTATACTTATAGCTTTTCAATGCTCTTTCCTATCTATTTAGATAACAGAGAAGCACTTACTGGTCAACTTGACCCAGCTGTTCCCTTGTTCTTCAAAATGTATATCAAGGTTGGGTTATTTTGGGGAGGGAGGTGGGAGAACAGGTGGGCTAGAGGGAATCTTGTATATACTATTTTATTTACTTGTGTCTTTCCCCTGAGGTGGCATTAGAAAGAATGGGGGCCCCTGTCAAGGCCCAGGGGTGTCTTGCCCCACAATCTACCCAAACATCTTGACAATGGGTAAGTTGAAAGACCAATAAATATGCCATAGAAGCTACCTACAGAGCTTTGGAAAAATCTCATTCAGAAAATCCTTGGGGCTACAGCCCCACTGCAAGCCATCTCTGCAATGGCTCTGCAGATTTCTTATCTGTCCTAGCACACAGTTTCCCTGTCATTGTAAGTGGGAGATGGGGTAGGTTGTAAGAAAATGCTATTAAAGTGTAAGCATGGATACTGTGCATTAGGACAAACTATTTATGAAATGTAGATGGTATTTATTTTATATATTTATTTATTTCAAAATAACTTTATTTTTAATGAGAGATGCTATGACTGGATTTTCATCAAAAAGAATAAGGTCCTACTGAAATGGGATAAATTAGTTATTAAAGGCTTTTGTTGGCAATAAAAAATGCTTTTTATTATAACCACTGTCTAACTCTATTGATTTGTACATTTAGTAGAATTGTTTAGCTTCTTTCTCTCCAACTTATTAGAATCTCCTGATGTTAGCATCATGCTGCCTAATCAATCAATCAATCACAGCATTAGCATTATCTAGGGGCCCTATCTGAAGTCCTTTCTGGTTTAATGACATTAAACTTAGTTGTAAATCACAGCTTAAGGCCTGGATCAACAGCTCTTATGGAAGTTCCCATTTGTGCTTAGGACTAGACATAGGGAAACCCTCCTTTGAGATTTGGTTAGGGCTCAAAGCCCAGAGGTCATAAACCATAATTAGTAGTTTCTTACTTTAGATATGATGATGAAGGGATTCAAAATAGACAGATGATCACTAAAATTAGTGGGGTGATCACGTTATAAGGTATAAAATGTTGGATCACTATATTGTACACCTGAAACTAATATAACCAATATAAGATTGTACACCAACAAATAATTTTTAAAAAAATATATAAACAACAATCAATAGGGAGACTGATTTTTTGAACCAGTCAGCTTCCTTTTGAAGGTATTCTCCCACTCCCTCTTCAAATTGGACCCCCATCCTCTGCCTCTGCTTTTCCTAGAGAATTCTGGGAGCTGTTGACACATTTCCCTAAAGCAGTAGTTCTCAGAATATATGGCCTCTTGACCAGCAGCAGCATCTGGGAACTTGTTAGAATTGTAAATTATCAGGCCCTATATAGACCTGCCAATTCAGAAACTCTGGGTGGGGGCTGCTCAGAGATCTGTGTGTTAAAAAGCCTTCCAGAGGATTCCTGTGTATGATATAGTTTGAAACCTAGTGCCATAAAGGAATGGTTTTCAAAAAGAATTATTTTGCAACTGAATGGCTTATAAAGTTTTAGGATAACTTTAGTTGATAAGAGAAAAGCAGAGTGACTCTAGTTGAAGGGGGGATGGCATTCCTGGAGCTCCCTCTTCTCCAGAACAATTCCTAAGATAACTTGATTTAAAAATCTTTGGCCTCTTTAGTGATATTTACTGATGTAAAAGCATGGGGTTATTTGCATTTTCAAAGAAAATTCTATCAAGAAACAAGAATCAAAGAAATACTTTGAGTCTCATTGAGTATTCAGGCACCATGAAGGACTCGTGGCATCAGGTTTTAGGTTTAAGATAGTTCCTCCTGTTGTTCCTAAATCATATCACATAAGCATCCGCTATTTTTCTAACCGAGTTGATAAGTGAAACAAGTAGCTTGGGTAGCAGCTCACTTAAAAATAAAAACCAAAAAGTCTATAAAAGCTCATCCTAATACATACATGAGATAGCAAATAAGACTGTAGGATAAAAAATGCTAAGTTGCGTGCTGTGTATGATCATAAATTCTCACCAGTGGAACCACAAAGGCAGAGTTCTCACAAGGCTAGGATGAGTAGAGAAAGTTCTCTGAAAGGGGTTAATGCCTGCCATGAATAACCAACAGGATTTAGAGAGTCAAAGAAGCTGATGATAATGTTTATGTTGGGCTACAGAGAAGAGGTCTCTGGGGAAAAAAAAGGCGAAAATCACCTGTGCTACTTTTTTTAAATCAAAATTTAATGCACAACATACCTT
This sequence comes from Cynopterus sphinx, assembly GCA_030015415.1. Taxonomy (NCBI): domain Eukaryota; kingdom Metazoa; phylum Chordata; class Mammalia; order Chiroptera; family Pteropodidae; genus Cynopterus; species Cynopterus sphinx. Next base: position 40,599,742 of record CM057388.1, read on the forward strand.
TAATTTTAAAATAAAAAAAATTTACCTATATTACCTCTAGTCAGCTACCTAGAACTTTTGATACACAGCTACAACTTCTGAGGGCTTATGAAATAAATGAGATCCATTTTAACCAATTGAAAGTTGGCACTTCCCTGTAGTAGTGCTAGTGTTACTCTTATGAGGTACTTGACATGGTCCTGGAAAGGCCACAAGCACCATACTACAGGGCAGGATTTACAAGGAAAATGCCATGCCACTGTAATGAAAAAGGGAAAGATTCCAAATCTTAGGGTCAGGCCTTAACTTTTTTCTTCTGGGTGGAAGTAAAGGGGAAAAGAGTAGAAGAATGGTGTAGGGTCCCAGGATGGTACAGAAGGGGTTCATTGTGCAGTGATGGAAGTTTGAGGTGGAGGCACTCTTTGGTATGGAGCTATAGGAATAACAATGAATGGGGTACATGACCAGAAAATGTCAATGTGTAGCTGTTTTCATATTTAAAAAGAGGGAAAAGATAAATTCTGTAAATGAAAATGTAAGATGGATGAACGAGTACCACTATATCAATCAACAGCTAATTGACACCATATCCCCAAAGAGCTAAAGTAATATTTTGTGCCAACCTAGAGAAAATTTTAGGGTAGTAAGCTCTGGACCTCTGGTTTTGGTTGAAAACATGTGCAGAGAGACAATTTCTTATTTATCTTTGCATCCACTCTCAGTGCTTAGAGTGTTCCTGGAACAAAAAAAAATAAAGCACCACTTAGGAAACGTTTATTAATGAACAAAGACATAGACACCTTTAGCAAATATGTACATGGTATAAATACTGGGCTAAAGAGAGCAAATACATTATATAAGAAAATCATCTGAACTGTTCTGTTAAGTTCCAAGTATACTTAAATAAGCACAATGACAAACTAGAGTGAGTCTCAGGAAAGATAGTTTCCCATTACCCGAAGTCTTTAAACAGAGGCAAGACAAGAATAGTGCATCACTGAGAGGGGATAGGATAAATACTAGATTTAAAAATGGCAGAATGTGACATGAGTTTACTAACTCTATTTTCTGTGGCCCTCCAGATTTCTCCTGAGCACCAATAGTGTTCTAAGAAAGGATATGTAAGACTTAAGTGTGCTACCCAACTGCCATTCTAGGCCAAGGAAAACATTGTTGACAAGAGGTTCCAAACTTGGTGTTAACAAGATCTGTAAAAGGTCCATGGAAAACCCCCTGGGCCTGAACTCCCCAAATAGTCTGTACATTTTTAAGTGTATGTACATTTGCCTTATAATAGTTTTCAAAGGGTCTCCCAAAAATGTTAGAAACAACTACCTTGGGAGTTTCCATGGCCTCAAAGCGTCTGGTATAAGAAGTAGTAGGCAATATGATCTCATGCGAAAAAGTTGAGTCTTTAGTTTTTGTTTGTTTGTTTTTGAAGAAGTAGATTGTGAAATCTTTGATTCCTGTCCTCTAAGACATAGCTTCAAGTTTGACAACAGGAGAATGGGAGTGAGGAGAGGGAGGATCTGGGGTGGCTTCACTGCTCAGCGGTTCTGAACAAAGTTCAACCCAGGGCCAGCCCCAACAGCAGTCCTGATATCAACAAGACTCTCCTTCACCTCCTTACTCATGCCTCTTTTTACTCCCATTGCCACAGCCAAATGTTGCTCACATTTAAAAAACAACCAGAGACTAAACCCGCTAGGCCGAGACACAAGGAACTTATCAAAGCCATCAAAGAAGACTTCTTCCCAAAAGGAATTTAATCAAACTCTTGGGATAACAAAAGAACCTGAGTTTATCTTACCTTTGAGTCACTGCAAAACTCAGCCACTGAATCCCTGGCTGAATAGTTAGAAATCCATCAGGCTCAGGCCTCTAGTTGGGCCACAGGTCACACAGACTTGGTCCAAGTAGCCTAGAGTGCAGATCTAATCTTCCTCTTGAAGCAGCTGGCCCTTGGGATGGCTTTCATTCTCTTTGGAGTAGTTGGAGGTACATTGCCTTTCCCTAGCACTCACAAAAAGGTATCTGTTGAGGAGGAATGTGAGAGGTTAGGGAAAAGAGGACCAGAGACAAAAAGTCTTTTCTGGAAAACACTTTCACTGTCATTTGTCTAACTCCCTTGCTCAGCAGAAGGATCAGAACATAATTCAGTTTGTCATTCCTAGAGTTCCCTCTTTTCTCAACAGAAAATGGAAGGGCTTTCTAATAGCTCTGTATACTAAGACTCTGGTGGCAATTCCAGAGATACTCAACTGCCTCCTTTACTTTCAATAGCCTCCACTCCTCCATCCTGACATAGGCTGTCTCCCTTCCATATCTCTTTCCAATTCCCAGACAAGGTATTGAATCAATCCTATTCTTTATTGTTGGCAATAGAGCAAAAGACAGGCAGATAACATGCTCCTTGTGTCCTGGAGTCACACCAACCTCATTTGCATTCAGATTCCTTTACTTCTTTATTATCTAATCCTGAGCAAATTCATTAATTCATTCATCAGTTCAACAGATATGTATTAGACACCTATACATCTTCAGAGATATAATAGTGAATAAGACAGATGTAATTAGTTCCTCTCCTCATGGCATGGTATAGTTTGGAAGACAGAGATAAACAAGTAAATCTATATATTGTAGTAAGTGCAGTAAAGAAAGAAAGAAAGGTGCTATGAGAGTGTTTATTAGGGAGACATGACCTATTTAGGGGATTCTTGGAAAAGTGATGCTTAGGGAGAGCCCTGAAGGGTGAGTAGCTTTGTTGAGGGTAGGAATAGCTTTTCAGGCAGAGAGAACAGAAATATGTAAAATTCCAAAGATAGGAAGGAGTTAGGCATTATCAAAAAACTACAAGAAAGTAGTATGGCTGAATTGAAGTAAGCCACAATACCCTAACTGCAAGATGGGGATGATCATAGTACCTACCTCAAGAACTGTTATTGTGAAGATTAAATAAGATAATGTATGGAAAGCGTAAAATGCTTAACAAAGTACCTAGTGCATAGTGAGCACTCAATAAATGTTAGCTATTGCTATTATCTTTAGTTCATTATTTATTATTAGTATTAACTTGAAGATATATCTCTGAGTGAAAATATGCATAATTTCATCTCATTTTCTGTATGTATGATTCTGCAGAGTCTTACAAAGGATGGGTACCAGAAAGCAAGGTGGCATATGGGACAGTCATGCCATACAAATGCTTGGCCTCTGACTAAGAACATATAATGAGAGTACCTGCTTGGAAACTTGACCTTCCAATATACATGGTATGAAGCAAACCAACAGAATCTCTCAGCCCTCACTCAACTGCTGTTCTAGTTATATTTTAGCAGTGTATCCTAGGGTCTCAGAATCCTCTCTTCTCCAGGCTCCCATAACCACACCAAGAATAAATAGTGTCACCCAGGTCCCATGTATCCAGAACCCTCCATTTTCATTTCTCTTTCTTACGGTCGTGCTCTTTGAACTCTATCCCAGTCTTCTTTAATGTGCATACCCTAGACTTCTAGACCCAGGGTGATAGATATATACTTGCCCTGTCAGTTTTCAATTTCCTTGTCTCACCAGTTGTAAATGCTCCAAGTTTTCATCACACCATCCTAACCTCACCAAACACTGTATCTTATAGGTTTCCCCAGACTTCCACCTTAAGCTATTATACCCATACTCAATATGTACTAGAACTTTCCTCCAATATAAACCCAGGGCATAGTCTCCTCAATGTACAATCCAAACATCATAAATATATCTAGCATAGGGTAGGAGAGAGCCCCTGCCCAAAGCTTCATCCAAGTCTACTTTAAAGTGCCCACTTTCTGCTTCTGCTCCTAGATCGCCAACGTTGCTAGGTAAATCTATGAAAATTGGGTCATTAAATGGCTTCACTACAAAGACAGACCAGGCTTTTTTTGCTTGACAGTTCTTTTATTCATTTAGTTTTTATTCTGTCTGGCATTCACCATAGAACATCATAAAAATCCCTAACATCTAAACACCTTTATATTACCTTTAGTGTTACCTCAGTGTTAACCAAAGTTCTCTGTAAGCACCTTGTATAATTGTCTTAAAATACAGACTCCCTGGCTCTATTGAGACTTTCTAAATCAGAACTTAGAACTGAGAGGCTTGGTTATCTATATCAATGATTCTCAAACTTTTTGACCTGAGAAATCTTACATACTTAAAAATTATTGAGGACCTCGAAGAGCTTTTGTTTATGTGGGTTATCACTATTGGCATTTACTGTATTAGAAGTGAAAACTCAGAAACTTTTATTATCTAATGATTCATTTAAAATAACAGTAAACCCATTAATGTTAATATAAATCACATTTTTATGTAAAATAACTATGTTGCCAAAATTTTAGTGAGTGATATTATTTTACATTTTTCCAAACCTCTTTGATGCTTCCATTAATAGAAGACAGCTGGATCTTATATTTGCTTCTGCATTCAGTATGTTCTTTTGGTTGAGGCACAGGGAGAAAATCCCTCTCCTAGATCTATAATTAGAAAATGAAAGACCTTAAAACCCCCACAAGTCCTAAAACCACACTTTGAGAATCACTGATCTGTACATTTAACAAGTCTCTAAGTAATTCTTATCATGAGAATATATGGTAAACACTGCCTTATAATGTTCATGTGAGATGTTACAATCTCCATTTGTCTCCAGCTCTGGATAAGGCACTCTGGTCCTCTCCGTTGATGAAACCTCCTTCATGTTTTAGTAAGACCCGAGCCACCTAGCAATGGCTTCCTATCAATCATTCCTGGTATTGTTTAGTTTTACTTTTTTCTTATAAAGAAAATATTTTTTAATTTTTTTATTGTGGTAAAATATATATGACAAAATTTGTCACTTTAACCATTTTAAGTGTACAATTCAGGGGCATTAATTACATTCACTGTATTGTGCAACCATTGCCACTATTTAGTTCCAAAACGTTCTCATCATCCCAAACAAAAATTTTGAAACCATTAAGCCACAACTTCCTACTACCTCCTCCTCCCAGGCCCTCGTGACCCCTAATCTACTACGTCTCTATGGATTTTTCTGTTCTGGACATTTTCTATAAATGGAATCATACAACACGTCGTCTTTTGTGACTGGCTTCTTTCACATAGCATAGTGTTTTGAAGGTTGATCTATGTTGTAGGATGTGTCAGTACCACATTTCTTTTTATGGATGAATACTATTTCATTGTATGAATACACCATATTTTGTTTATCCATTCATCAATTGATGGGCATTTGTGTTATTCCATTTGGGGGCTATTATGAATAATGCTGCTATGAACATGTACAAACATGTTTTCATATCTCTTGTGTGTATACCTAGGAGTAGGATTGCTGAGTTATATGATACTTCTATGGTCAATCATTTGAGAAAGTACCAAACAGCTTTTTAAAGAGGCTGTACAATTTTACATTTCCACCAGCAATACATGAAGATTCCAATTTCTACATATCCTCACTATCAATTGTTATTTTTCATCTTATTTTTTTTTTCATTGTAGCCATCCTGGTGGCATGAAGTGGAATCTCACTATAGTTTGCATTTGAATTTTCCTGATGACAAATGTTGATTGAACATCTTTTCTTGGCCATTTGTATGTCTTCCTTGAAGAAATGTTGTGGGTCCCAGGCCTGGCGGGTCCCATGTCTGGCTATGATCCAGGCTCATGGCTAGGACCCCATATTTAGAATGTTACATTAGTGTAGTAGGGTGCCTGTGCCTAAAATATGTAAACATACTTCTGCTTACTGTAACACACATGTATGGCTGAATGCTGCTATTGTACTTTGCTATGCATGGAGCCATGTGGTCCCCTGGAGAGTAGAAGGGGAGCACAAGAAAAGTGAGCACAAGAAGAGCAGAAGCAGAAGCCTGTTCCCCACAATAGATGGCACTTCTCTTAATAGAACTGTGCTACACACAATAAAGTTGGTGCCTGCTGTTTCATTCTCATGTCTGCCTCTTGTGCATTCTTCCAACTGGGTGTCTCATCATCGAACCTTCCCTTCTCAATCAGCTCAGTGCTGGCACTTGGTGTAGTCTAAGAGATGAGGTGTGTATGGCCCCCAGGGCTCCAAATAGTTCCTGGGTGGAGGAGACCCAAGTGGAGGACATGTGGCCCCTGCCTCCCAGTATTATCCCTTGGCCTCATATCTGACTATGTGGACACCTGTGGAGGATTGAGGATGGAGTGAAGCTGCATCTGGAAAGCCCTAGAGATATTAGAGCTGAATGTCCTGATAGCTTACCGGGAGGCAACAGGTTGGGTGGCCTGGATGTTCCTGGCCATGCTACAGCAGGCCAGCCTGGAGGCCCAGGATCAGGCTCAGTGGGTGCAGCAGCTACAACACCAGGAAGAAATGCTGGAAAAGTACAGAAGCAGAACATATGCTGCAGGGTCCTGACAGGTCGCTGTCATCGTCCCAGTCTGGGAGCCCACCAGTGATACAGTGGCGGGTGATACAGCAGCAGGTTGAAATGAAACAGCCATTGGCCCCAGGGGCACAAGTTGTCTGGTCAGGTAAGTTAAAAGTAATACCAGAAGCAGTGATTGTTAAGATACAGAAATATCACAGACCTGAGACTGTGAAGCAGCTCCAAACCTATTTGGGACTACTTGGGTTTTAGACAGTGTTCATTTCCCATTTGGCCTCCTTGATGCGACCCCTGCGCCATCTAGTGTGACAGGGTGTCCAGTGGAATTGGATCCCCCAGATAGAAGAAGCCCTTAAGGCTACAAAGCAAGCTGTAGCACAAGCCCAAACTCTACAGGTTGAAGATCGAGCCCTCCCATTCCTGCTTATGGTGTAGGTGCATGATCCAGGGTTTGGATGGGGCTTGTGGCAGAAGCACAGTTCCCAGAAGGTACCAATAGGCTTCTGGTCCCAATTGTGGAAAAGTGCAGAAGTGCGGTATTCTCCGACAGAGAAGCAACTGGCTGCCATATATGCAGCCCTATTGGCCAGAGAGGCCATCACTGGCCCTAATCCCATAATGTGCAGTCCATGTAGCCCATGGAGGGATGGCTGCAGTCTTAAGGAAGACTCCTTGAAGGGGAATTGCACAGACCCCTATACTGTCCAAGTACATGGAGGGATGTACCTAGAGCAGTGGGTGCAGTTCTCTGCAAACCCCTGTCAGGTCAACTACACCCCTTATTGGGACCAGTGCAGTTCTAAGCAGACCTCCTAGTGGGGCCTGCTGAGATGGGAGACATACCAAGTCCCTATGTACAGGGTCAGATTCACATCCCTGAGGATGCCTGGTGCACAGATGGATTGTACCATGGAACAGGTAGTAAAATGATAGATGCTATCATTGACATGGGCATAAGTGCAAGTTGCCATGTCACAATGCCCCTGATATGCTGAGCAGCAACCAAGAGAGATGGCTGTACCCCGGGGGTGATGCCCTGTGGAGCTAAGCCACTCCAGGAATGGCAAGTGGATTGTGGGTCCAAGGTAGCACCTTCCAGGCCAGATCCTGCACAGCAACCCCATAGGGGTGGAGTGTGGGTCCCAGGCCTGGCAAGTCCCACATCTGGCTGTAATCCAGGCTCATGGCAAGGAATAGGACGCTGGATTTAGAATGTTACATTAGTGTAGTAGAGCACCTTTGCCTAAAATATGTAAACATACTTCAGCTTATTGTATCACTCATATGTGGATGAATGCCACTATTGTACTCTGCTGTGCATGGAGTCATGTGGTCCCCTGGAGAGCAGAAGGGAAGCACAAGAAAGGGGAGCACAAGAAGATCAGAAGCAGTAGCCTGCGCTCCACAATAGACTGCACTTACCTCAATCGAACTGTGCAGCACACAATAAAGTTGGTGCTTGCCATTTCATTCTCTTGTCTGCCTCTTGTGCATTCTTCTTACTGGGCATTTTACCATTGAACCTTCCCTTCTCAATCAGCTTGGTGCTGACAAATGTCTATTCAGATTCTTTGTCTATTTTTAAATTGGGTTATGTGTCTTTTTATTATTGAGTTACAAAATATCTTTATTATGAACAGAAGTATATGATGAGAGGTAGAGATCCAACTTCATTCTTTTACTTGTGTATGTATGCCCAGATGTTTTGGCACCATTGGTTTAAGATTATTCTTTTCTCATTGAATAGTCTTGGTACCCTTGTTGATAATCAATTGCCCATATATGTATGGGTTTCCTTCTGCATTCTCAATTCTGTTCATTGATCTACATGTATATCCTTATTCTACTACCACATGGTCATGATTACTGTAGATTTATAGCTAAATTTTGAAAACAGGATATGGAAATCCTTCAACTTTGTTTTTCTTTTTCAAAATTGTTTTAGCTATTCTGGGTTCCTTGACATACCATGTGAATATTAAGACCAACTTCTCAATTTTACAAAGAAGCTTTCTGAAAATTTGATAGAGATTGTGTTGAATTCGTAGACCAATTTGTGGAATATTTGCCGTCTTCACAATATTAAGTCTTCCAGTCCCTAAACACAGGCTGTCTTTCCTTTTATTTAGGTCTCCTTTAATTTACTTCAAGTAGGCTTTAGACTCATTTTTGCTTTCTTCCTCTTTCAGAGAGTGATCTCCCTCTCTGAAAGAATGTATAATGATAAAATCATTAAGGAAAATATCAATAATTTTTCAAACTCTTAAATATAAAAAATTATTTAAATTAAAAGGTGAAAAAACCTGAGAAAACATTTCTTACAAAATTTAAGTTATTATCCTTAATATACTGACTATAGGACCCATACAAATATGTAATAAAAACATCAAGCCTCCACCAGAATATGGGCAAAGAACATAAGTAGACAATTCACAAAAGATATACAACTTGTAAAGAACATAAATAACATACTTCAACCTCAAAAGTAGTTAATGAAATGCAAGATAATGAATTATATTTTTCTTAACAAATTAACAAAGCTTTGGGTGAGGAAACATGGCAGAGTAAGAGATGTCCTCAGGTTTCTCCCACTGAAACAACAATAAGCTGAACAATTAAACTCAACAAACAAACAAACAAAAAACCCCAAACTGCACACCAGCCTGTCTGAGTGTGGGATCTGCATATAAGAGCTACCACAAGTCAGAACCCTGGGTGTCAGGTGGTGGCCTTGGAGAAATAAGGAAGCTGTTTCTTGCAGCCACTGGAGCTCCTTGCAGGAGAAGAAGGAGGGGTGAAGGTGTGGCGACTGCAATGATCAGATTTCATGGGAGTGCCAGAACTTCTAGCAGCTGGCGCCAGGACCCAGTCATCAGGGCAGAAAGCAGATAAGTGGGACGAGACATCAGAGTAACAACAGTTACTTTTATCGGGCCTGGTTGCAAAACCAAGGCTGAGCTGCAGCCCCCAACCCCACCACAGAGGACCCTTCCCCCCATGTCCTCTGAGACCTATCACTGCGGAGTCTCAGGGGAATCTGAGCAAACGTTACTGAAACTGTTGCTAACACTGACAGGGACTGAAACTGAGAGTAGCAAGTGTGATTAAAAATAAAAAATACATTTACTTATATAAAGCAGGGATCCAAGAGGCTTAGACATCACCTACTGGAAACCAAAAGAAAAGTTTCTTCTTTGCAGCAGGCTAAAGAGGACCTTTATATATTAAATCTTCTTTCTGGAAAAACAACAGAATGCACTTCCATCAATGCCCAGGCAGAGAAATAGTCCATTAAATACCATGAACAACCAATGTGACAAGGCAACTCAGAAAGAAAGAGAAAAATCTCCAGAAAATAAGCTTATAGACATAGAAATATGAGACAAATTACAGAGAATTCAGGATGGTACTTCTGAAAAAAAACTCAAAGAGATCCAAAACAACTCAAATCTACAATTTCAGGAACTGAAAAAAACAACTAGATGAGCAGAGCAAAGAAATTGAAATCCTCAAAAAAAAAAAAAAAAAACAAATAGAACTTCTGAAGATGAAGAAAACACTGCAAGAGTTGAAAAAACAAATAGCAAATGTGGGAAATAGAGTCAGCCAAATGGGAGAAAGGATCAGTGATATCGAAGACAGAAATCTAGAAATAAATCAGAAGAAAAAAGAGAGAAACTGAAGAATGAAAAAAAAAATTTGAGAAATACTAGAACTAGCTGATACCATCAAGAGAGGAAACATAAGAATAATTGGCATTACTGAGAGCGAGAAAAAGGAGCAGGGAATAGAAAGCATTTTCAGACAAGTAGTCGACAAGAATTTCCCAAATCTAAGAAATAAGCTGGAGCTTGGAACTCAAGAAGTCCACAGAACACCCAATTACCTCAACCCAAAAAGGCCTTCACCAAGACACATTGTATTAAAATTATTAAAAATCAACAACAAAGACAGAATTTTCAGGGCAGTTAGGGAGAAGAAAACAGTAACTTATAAAGGAATACCCATTAGATTAAATTTGGACTTCTCAGCACAAACCTTATAAGCATGAAAGGAACAGAATCAAATATTTAAACTATTAAGTGAAAAGAACTACCAGCCTAGGATAATATATCCAGCTAAGCTCCCCTTTATTTATGAAGAATAAATTAATACATATCCAGACATAAAATAATGAGGGAATTCTCTACTACAAGGCCTGCACTACAGGAAATACTGTAAGGTGTCAGCTCATCTAAAACAAAGTAATGAAAAAAACTTATAATTAGGAGTAAAGTGTCTATCAGGCAATAGAAGCAGAAGAGTGCAACCCTTACCTAGAACAGGGTATCATAAGCTTAAACAATAAGAAGAAATGTGCTATTGCAAGATAGTAATTGATTTTATACATACACACACATATACATATACATATACATATATATATATACATATACATACATATATATGTATACACACACACACACACACACACACACACACACACATATATATATATATATATATTATACTATCCTCTACATATTCGTAATGGTAACCAAATGGCAAAGATTCAGAACTAAACTATATAACATAAAACAAGAAAAAGCAGAGGCAAAACTCACAACCCCAACGAAAACAAAAACCAAAACAAAAACACAAGGACAAGGGAGCAATGGGAATGCCAAGCTACCAGAAAGCAAAAGATAAAATGGCTATAAGAAGACCTCATATGTCAATTGCCCTAAATGTAAATGGATTGAACTCACCAATAAAAGGGCACAGAGTTGCAAACTGGACCAAAAAACAAAATCCAACCACATTTTGCCTCCAAGAGACACATCTCAGCTCCAAAGACAAATATAGACTCAAAGTGAAAGGGTGGAAAATAATATTTTAAGCAAATGGCATTCAGAGAAAAGTGGGAGTAGTGGTACTAATATCAGATGAAATAGACTTCAAAATAAAAAAGGTAAAGAAAGATACAGAGGGACACTTTATAAAGATAAAGAGAATTATGCACCAAGAAGACATAGCACTTATTAATATCTATGTTACCAATAAGGAAGCCATGAGATATGTAAAGCAATTACTAACAGAACTAAAGGGAGAAACAGACCAAAACACTATCATAGTAGGGGACCTAAATACTCTACTGTCAGATATGGACAGATCATCCAAACAGAAAAGCAATAAGGAAAAACATCCTTAAACAACACATTGGACCAACTGGACATAATAGACATATACAGAGCATTCCATCTCAAAACAGCTGCATATACATTCTTCTCTAGTGCACATGGAACATTCTCAAAGATTAACCACATACTGGGAGACAGAGATAGCCTCAATAAGTATGAGTGTTGAAATCACACCAACCATATTCTCTGATCATAATGCTTTGAAACTGGAGATCAACTGCAAAAAGAAAGCAGGAAGAACCACAAAGACATGAAGAGTAAACAATATGCTACTGAAGAATAATTGCATCAGGGAAGAAAAAAAGAGAGAGATCAAGAGATTCATAGAACCTAATGGTAATGATAGTACAACATATCAAAAATTGTGGAACACAGCAAAATCAGTCATAATAAGAAAGTTCATATCAAAAAGGCCTATCCTCAAAAACAAGAATGAGCCCAAATAAATAACCTAACACTTCATGTTAAAAAATTAGAACAGGAAGAACAAATGAGGCCTAAAGTCAGCAGAAGGAAAGAAATAATCAAAATTATGGCAGAAATAAATGAAATTGAAAACAAAAAAATCACAGAAAAATAAATATGACAAGGAGCCTTTTTTTTTTGAGAGAAAGTTAATAAAATTGACAAACCCATGGCTAGACTCACTAAAGAAAATAGAGAAAGAACACAAACAAAATCAGTGATGAAAGAGGTAAAATTATGATTGACATCGTAGAAATACAAAGGATCATGCAAGAATACTATGAAAAATCATGTAATAACAAATTTAATAGCCTAGAAGAAATGTACCAGTACTTAGAAAAATACAACCTTCCTAGACTGAATCAAGGAGATCTGGAAAATCTAAATGGATCATTCAGCAGTATAGAAATTGAAACAATCACCAAAAACCTACCAAAAAGTTAAAGTCCAGGACCAGATGGCTTCACCAGTGAATTCTACCAAATATTCAAACAAGATTTAATACCTATTCTCCTCAAACTCTTCCAAAAAATAGTTCCCAACTCATTTTATGAGGCCAGTATTACTCTGATACCACAACCTGGTAAAGATAACAAAGAAAATCTGAACCTATAAATTACCTTTAACAAAATCAAATCAGTAATCATAAAACTCACAACAAACAAAAGTCCTGGACAGGATAGCTTCATAGGTGAATTTTACCAGTCAAAAAAAAAAAAAAAAAAAGTTAACTCCTATTTTCTCCAACTCTTCTGAAAAATTCAAGAGGATGGAAGGCCCTCAACCTCATTTTACAAAGTCATCATTACCCTTATTCCAAAGCCAAAGACAATACAAAATAAGAAATTATAGGTTGATATCCATATCCCTGATCAGCATAGATGTATAAAGACTTACAAAATATTAACAAACCAAATACAGCAATACATTAAAAAGATCATACATCATAATCAAATGAGATTTATTCCAGTGATGCAAGTTTGGATCAATATCTGTAAGTCGATTAACATTATATACCACATAAACAAAATGAAAGATAAAAATCATATGATCATATCAATAGATACAGAAAAAACATTTGAAAGCTATTTGAATGGAAAGATGATTGGTCTCAGTCATAAATGCGAATGAAACTAAAGCAAATACAATTTCATCTATCTTTCATTGAAAAAAATAAAAAAACTATTTTTAATTTTGTTCATAAGAGTATGGAGAAACAGGCACCTTTATAAATTATTGGCAGTAGTATAATATGGTATAACTTTATGAAGGACAATTTGGCACTATCTATCAAAATTTTAAATGCCCATTCCATTTGTTCCATAGCATTTAACTTCTAGGAATTTATCTTGCAGATATACTCATATGTGTCCACAGAAATATATGTACAAGGATATTCACTTAAATGTTAGTTATAGCAGCAGAAGACTAGAAACCGAAATGCACATTGGCAGGGACTGATTAAATACTGTCATGACATCAAGGCAGTCTACTACTATATAGATAATTATACATGCTCATTGTAGAAAAGTTAGAAAAATACAGAAAAATATTGAAGATTAAGATTAAAATCTGCTCAGAGACAAGCACTCAAATATTTGACTCATTTACCTTTACTATTTTTTCTATTCGTATGTATGTACATATGTATGTACGTACGTATGCATGTATGTACGTATGTATGAGATATTTATATATTTTAAGTCATAGTATAATAAATTTTCATATCCTTCTTTTTCCTTTAAGTTATCCTGAGAGTATATCTCTATGTCTTTTAAAACAGAGCTCCCTAACCCCTGGGCCGCAGACTGGTACCTGTCTGTGGAACTGGGCCACACAGCCGGAGGTGAGCAGCAGGTTAGGGAATGAAGCTTTATCTGTATTTGCAGCCAATGCTAGCATTACCACTTCAGCTCCACCTCAGATCATCAGGCATTAGATTCTCATAGGAGCACTGGTCCCTGGTGCCAAAAAAATTTAGAGACTACTGCTTTAAAATATTCAACAGCCTCATTTTAAATAGACTGCATAATAATTGATCATAGTGTTGTACCATAACTTAAAGCCATCTTTCTACTGTTAAAAAGTTAGTTTTCTTTTCCTTCCTGCCTTCCTCCCTCCCTCCCTCCCTCCTTCTCTCTCTCTCTCTCTCTCTCTCTCTCTCTCTCTCTCTCTCTCTCTCTCTCTGCTTTGAGATGCAATGTTGCAATGAACATCTTTGTGTATGTCTTTACATTATTAGAAGTGGATTTACCAGGTCAAAAAGCATAAACATTTTTAAAGTTCTTGATTTATGTTATAAAATTGCATCATCAGTATTCTTTCAATAGCAGTATGTGATTGAGCTGAGTTATCTGTATCTTTGGTTTTGAGTATTATTATATTTTTTAAAACTTTGCTAATTTTTTAAAAGTTTATTGAGGTAACATTAGTTAATACAATTATATAATTTTCAGGTGTACATTATAAGTTGCTATCTATATATTCTATTGTGTGTTTACCACTCAGAGTCCAGTTTCCTTCAGCGACCATATATTTAAACCCCTTTATCTACTTCACCCTCCTCCTAAACCCAATATTTGACTCCCTTTACCCTGTCTACCTCCCCAATCATCCCCCACCCCACTAGTATAGTCCTCTGGTAACCACTAGTCTATAGTCCGCATCCATGAGCCTCTGTTTGTCCTGCTCATTTGTTGCTTTTAGGTTTATATCCACATACAAGTGATATCATGTGATTTTCAACTCTGTTAGTCGGACTTATTTCATTTAGCATGATTATCACAAGGTTCATCCAAGTTGTCACAAATGGCAGTACTTCCTCTCTTCTTATGGCTGAGTAATATTCCATTGTATATACATACTATTGCTTCTTTAGCCCATCATCTATTATAGGACACTTCGGTTGCTTCCATATCCTGGCCACTGTGAATAGTGCTGCTATGAACATCGGTGTGCAAATATCTTTTCAGATAGGGGTTTTTCAAGTCTTTGTGGTAAATACCCAGTAGAGGAATTGCTAGATCATATGGTAGATCTATTCTTAAAGATTTTTGAGGAACCTCCACACTGTTTTCCATAATGACTGTACCAATTTGCAGTCCCACCAGCAGTGTATGAGGGTTCCTTTTTCTCTGCATCCTCTCCAACATTTGTTATTACTTGTTCTGTTGATTACAGCTATTCTAATAGTTGTGAGATGGTATCTCATTGTGGTTTTGATTTGCATTTCCCTAATAGCTAGTGATGTTGAACATCTTTTCATATATTTGTTGGCCATTTGTATGTCCTCTTGGGAGAAGTCTCTGTTCAGGTCCTCTGCCCATTTATTGATTGGATCGTTTGTTTTTTTGTTGTTATTATAACTTTGGGGTTTTTTTTGTTGTTCTCTTTTTAGTTCCTTTAGGTAGAAGGTTAAATTGTTTATTAGAGACTTTTCTTTTCACCTCTTTATTTTAAAAATGAGAGACTAATGCCCAAAAGGGGTAATGTATTTACAGGTATATACGCAATTCATGGCTAAATGAAAATTAGCTCCATAATTCATTGAACTTCAGTCCTAGACACTTTGCATCCATCATTTTGTTTTCACCTGTAATGCAAATTATCTCATGATCATATCCTATTCCAGTATGCTGTCTTCGTTTCAAGAGTATCAACCCTATCTTCCCAAACAGGTTTCAAAAAGTGCCGTAACAAAAGGCTTTGCAGGTGGCAGACTTGCATTTGAGACTCAGATGTTCCACATTCTGCTTGTGTGACCCTTTGGCAAGCCACAGTTTCCTCATTTATAAAATGGTGGCAATGATGCAGTACTGACATAGTGTGTGTAAATAACTCAAGATAGTTCCTGGCACATGAAAGATACTTCATAAATAGGAGATACACAGTTTATTAATGCCTGAACCAGACCAGCAAGTTCTCTATAAGTTCTTTATCATACCGGTCACAGTGTGGGGAACTCTGTAGGTGCTAACATATGTACATTGAATTCACTTGAGGGGACATTTACAGTGTAATAGAAATTCAAACAGCAGAGAGAAATAGTATTGCCCTGCATGCAGCCTGCTGTCCTCCTGCCTAGAGTCTCTTGTACCCACGAACAGTGATTGACTTCATAGTAATGACTTAAAACCTTGTAGACAACTGACAGAAAAAAGAACTACCAGTTCCCCCCAGACCCCCCCAACTCAAGGCATACCAAAATGGGTGTAGGGGATAGAAATTCTAGGCAAAGAGGCCCAGCCCTCTGGCAGTTTTGATGACTTTTAGGAGTTTAGGGGAGAATGTATTATTACTTTCTCTGTTATATGAGCAGCTATATGGTGAGGAGCAACCCGAGAAAATGCAACATGGTCAATTTGTGTTTTAGTAAGATTATTCTGGCTGCAGAGCACAAGAAGGATTTGATGAAGGTGGGGAGATCAATTAAAAAGTTACTGTAATTATCCAATTAGGAAGAGATCAAGGTTGGGTAGATAGAGGTTGAAGGCATGAGAGTGGGTGGGTGGATAGAGCCAGATCTCTAAGGAGGGGGAGAAAGTTGGCTCCAGAGCACAGGTGGGGGAATTTATTGCCAGAAAGGAAACACTGACACTAGAACACAAGAGAAGGGAAAAGAAAAGGTAAGTTTGTGAAGGGGACTATGTTCAAAGGAGGTTGAGAGGTTTGATTTGATTATGCCCTTGTCAATCTCAGCGAACTAGGAGGCAAGGCCATCTGCTGAGTATAGAGAATAGAGTAGTGGGGAGCTAATTAGGGACACATAGAAAGAAGGGTTTCTAAGAAGCTGAGTTTAGAGATCATGACTTTGTTGTGGCTCCAGTCCACAGAGTTGTGGAATTTTCTCTCTGAGAAACAGTATTGGTGATTAGGATATCATGGGTTACTGTCAAAAAATATCTTCTGTGAGGAAATAGGAACAAAAGGAATATTGCTGGGCTTGAGGAGTGAAGAAGAAAGTGAGGGGAACTGTAGGCAGCAAGTATAGACCACAATTTTGAGAGCTTTGGTAGAAAAGAGAAAGGGAAAGAAAGAACCATGGTTTGAGGAAGAAGCAGAAAAAGAACACTTTGTGTTTGTTTTTAGGGTAGAAGAGATTTTGAGGCCTAGAAAAGATGCTATGTACATATTCTAATGGAGATAATATAAAGTAGTGTTTAAGAGCACAGGCTCTGGAGCTATCAGTGCCTGGGCTCAAATTTTGGCTTTGCCACTTACCTTAAAATGAAGTATGTCATTTAACCTCTCTGTGCCTCAGTTTTCCCAATGGCAAAATGGGGAGAAAAAACTACAGTAACCACCTCAGGATTGCTGCAAGTAACAAATGAGATATTTGTAAAACACTTAGGACAGTAACTGGTGTATAGTAAGTGCTTGATAAGTGTTAGATATTATTATCATTATTTAAGCGAAAATCATATGCAGGATGTTATTTGGTTTGTTTTGATTTTGGCAAGCCTTTTTTCTTATTATAAAAGTTTATGTGTGTGTGTGTGTGTGTGTACATGTATATAAGATCTTTTTCAAAGGTACCTTTTGAAAAACTACACAAGTTTTTTTTTTTTTTCATAAAAACCGGAAAATAAAGATAAACAAAAAGAAAAAAAAAAAAAAAACAGAAACAAATGTATCATCATTCTCCAGCATCTTTAACATTCTGGTGTATATCATTCCAAACTTTTTTCTATTCATCCAATAATGGTTTCAAATTGTGTTTCAGTGTATGTGCATGCCTACAACAGAAAGGCCACACTACTGAGTTTTTGGGCTTTGTCTCTGTGGTAGCTAGGGTTAATTACCCTAATATACATGCTTGCCTCATTTCACTTGACTTCACACCCACTATACTGTGCCCCAGCCCCTGGTTCTGGGGACCCCAACACATGAGAGACCAAGGTCTTTGTCTGCACAAATGGAGCAGGGGAGCTCAGACACCTTCTCTGAGGCTCTAGTTCTAGAAATTCCTGCCTTCCAGTTCCCTTGTGCAGATGCAGATCCCCTATATCTGACTGTCCTGGATCCACTTTCATCTTGCTCTTTGAAGTGTGATCCCTGGACCAGCAGCATCAGCATCACCTGAGAGCTTGTTAGAAATGCAAATTATTGGGCCCCACCTCATACCTATTATATCAGAATATAAAATTTAACAAGGTCCCAAAATGATTTGCATGTACATTAAAATTTGAGAAGCACTGGACTAGCACAGGTCCTTTCAATTCTAAGAATGAAGATTTTCCTAAGTGTTCTTGAACACTAGAAACGTAAAAAGCTTTCTTACCAAAAGTCTAACCTTTCATTAGGCCCTTATGTTTAATGGAACAGGCTGAGCTTTACAGATGAACAATAAGGACTATGCCTTCCTCAAGATTCTAGTGTGCCCCACTCAAGCATTAAACATATTTATAATCAAACTCAGTAACCAGAGGAGGAAAAGAAGCCAGGGAAAAGATTAAATAACTCTGGTCCTAATAGGAATCTAATTTCTTCTGAGTAGACAACAGCAAACAATTTTTTCTCAGAAGAGAAGAACTGTTGTTGTTTGGGCAATATGGGCCATGCAATTAGGGAACAAGTTCCACTGGTAGGTTAAAAGGGACATCTTCTGGGAGATGTTTCTGCCCCTGCATCCTAAGTCAGAAATGAGAAACTTTTATCAAAAATAATTTGTCGACTGATATAAATTATTATTGTTTTTATTTTCATTATGGTAACTTTGGTTAACAAAACCTAGTAAGTTTCATGTGTATAATTTAAAAGTTATATTTATATATAACAGTAATATATTTAAGTTATATATTTAACAGTTTTATATATATGTGTGTGTGTGTGTGTGTGTGTGTGTGTGTGTGTGTGTGTGTATAAAATATATTATATATTACATTCTGTGTTCACCACCCATAGTTAGATTTAATTCTGTCTCTACATATTTGACCCCTTTTACCCCATCTACCTTCCCCCTTTCCCTTCCCTCCTCCCCTCAGGTAACCAGTAGTAGTCTATTGCCCATGTCCATGAGTTTCTATTTGTTCTTCCTGTTAGTTTGTTGCTTTTAGGTTTATATCCCACCTATAAGTGATATCATGTGGTTTTCAACTTTTTCTGTCTGCCTTGTTTTGCTTGGCATGATTATCTCAAGGTCCATCCACATAGTTGGAAATGGCAGTATTTCATCACTTCTTACGGCTGAGTAATATTCCATTGTATATATATATATACCACAGCTTCTTTAGCCAATCATCTATCATAGGATAATTTGTTTGCTTCCATTTCCTGGCTACTGCGAATAATGCTGCTACGAACCTTGGTGTGCAAATATCTTTTTGGATATGGGTTTTCAAGCCTTTGGGGTAAATACCCAGTATAGGGATTGCTGGATCATATGGTAGATCAATCTTAGTTTCTTGAGGAACTCTATACTGTTTTCCATAGTGGCTGTACCAATTTGCAGTCCCACCAGCAGCGTATAAGGGGTTCTTTTTCTCCGCATTGTCTCGAACACTTGTTATTACTTATTCTGTTGATTATAGCTATTCTAACAGGTGTGAGATGGTACTTCATTATGGGTTTGATTTGCATTTCCCTAATAACTAATGGTGTTCAGCATCTTTTCATGTTTGTTGGCCATTTGTATGTCTTCTTGGGAGAAGTCTCTTTTCAGGTCTTCTGCCTACTTTTTAATTGGATCATTTGGTTTTTGTTTTTTTTTGTTGTTGTTATTGAGTTGTATGAGTTCTTTGTATATTTTGGGTATTAGGCCCTTATCAGTGGTATTGCTTGCAAATATATTTTCCCATTCGGATGGTTGTCTCTTTACCTTATTGATGGTTTCCTTTGCTGTGCAGAACCTTTTAAGTTTGATGTAGTCCCATTCATTTACTTTTGCCTTTACTTCCCTTGCCTTTGAGGTAAAATTCATAAAATCATCTCTAAGTTCAAGGTCCATGAATTTCAGTTCCTATGTTTTCTTCTACCCCATTTATTGTTTCATTCCTTATACTAAGGTCCTTAATCCATTTTGAGATAATGTTGGTGTGCGATGATAGACGATAGTTTAGTTTCATTCTTTTGCAGGTGGCTTTTCAGTTTTCCCAATACCATTTATTGAAGAGGCTTTCCTTTCTTTATTATATGTTTTTGGGCTTTTTGTCAAAACTTATTTACCCATATTAATATGGATTTACTTTTGGACTATCAATGCTGTTACACTGGTTCGTGTGTTTGTCTTTCTGCCAATACCATTCTGCCATTTTGATTATTGTTGTTTTGTAGTATAATTTGAAGTCAGGAAGAGCAATACCTCCAGCCTCATTCTGTTTTCTCAGGATGACTATGGTGATTCTGGGTTATTTGTATTTCCATATATATCTGATGATTTTTTTTTTGTTCTATTTCTTTAAAAAATGCCAATGAGATTTTGATGGGAATTTCATTAAATCTGTGTAATGCTTTAGGTATTAAGGTCAATTTTAACTATGTTGATTCTTCCAATCCAAGAACATGGAATACCTTTCCATTTTGCTGTATCTTCTTCAGTTTCTTTTAATAAGTCTTATAGCTTTTATTATGCAGGTCCTTCACATGTTTAATTAAATGTATTCCTAGGTATTTTATTCTTTTTGTTGCAATTACAAAAGGAATTATTTCTTCCACTTCTTTTTCTGACGCTTCATTATTAGAGTATAGGAATGCTACGGATCTTTGAACATTGATTTTGTATCCAGAAACTTTCCTGTATTTGCTTATTGTTTCTACTAGTATTCTTGTGGAGTCTTTAGGGTTTTCTATGTAGAGAATCATGTCATCTGAAAATAGTGACAGTTTAAGTTCTTCCTTTTCTAATTGGATGCCTTTTATATCCTTGTCTTGCTTGATTATACTCTCTAGGACCTTCGATGTTATATTGAATAACAGTGGAGATAGTAAACAGTGGAGATAGCCTTGCCTTGTTCCTGATCTTAGAGGGCATGATCTTAGTTTTTCACCACTAAGTATAATGTTGGCTGAGGGTTTGTCATATATGGCCTTTATTATGTTAAAGTGCTTTCCTTCTATACCAATTTTGTGAAATGTTTTGATCATAAATGGATGCTGTATCTTGTTGAAGGCTTTTTCCACAACTATTGATATGATCATGATTCAGATTTTTTAACTTGTTTATGTGGTGTATCACATTAATCGATTTGCATATGTTGAACCATCCCTGTGCCTCTGGGATGAAATCACTTGATCTTGGTGTATAATCTTTTAAATATGTTGCTGTATTCAGTTTGCTTATATCATATTTAGAATTTTTACATCTGTGATCGTAAGAGATTTTGGTCTGTAGTTTTCTTTGTTGTGTGTGTTATTTTTACCAGGTATTGGTATCAGGGTAATATTGGTCTTATAAAATGATTTAAGAAGTATTGCCTCCTCCTCAATTATTTTGGAAGATTTTAAGGAGAATGAGTATTAGATCTTCTTTGAATGTTTGGTAGAATTCACTGATAAAGCCATCTGTTCCTTTTATTTTTGGTAGATTTTTGATGATTGTTTCAATTTCCATACTGCTGATTGGTCTCTTTAGATATTCCAGTTTTTCTTGATTCAATCTAGGAAAGTTTTATTTTTCTAAGTATTGATCCATTTCTTCTAGGATATTAAATTGGGTGTTATATACTTTTTCATAGTATTTTTGTATGATCCTTTGTATTTCCCCTCTTTTGTCCCTGATTTTGTTTATTTGTGTCCTTACTCTTTTTTCTTTAGTGAGTCTAGCCAGGACTCACTAAAATTTGTCAATTTTATTAACTTTCTAAAGAGCCAGCTCTTTGTTGCATTTTTCTCTGATGTTTTTTTGTTTGTTTGTTTGTTTGTTTGTCTTCAATTTAATTTATTTTTGCTCTAACTTTGATTATTTCTTTCCTTCTCCTGACTTTAGGCTTCATTTGTTCTTTCTTTTCTAGTTTTTAAAGATGAAGCATTAGGTTGTTTATTTGGGTTCATTCTTGTTTTTGGAGGTAGGCCTGAAATGATATGAGCTCTTCTCTTAAGACCGCTTTTGCCATGTCCCAAAAGTTTTGAATATGTTGTACTTTCATTATCGTTTGCTTCTATGCATCTCTTGATATCTCTTTTTTTCCTCTATTACCCAGGTGTTCTTCAGTAGCATGTTGTTAATCTCCATGTATTTGTGGTACTTTCTGATTTATTTTTGCAGTTGATCTCCAGTTTCAAAGCATTACTTTCAGAGAATATGGTTGGTATGATTTCAACCCTCTTATATTTGTTGAGGCTATCTCTGTGTCCCAGTATGTGGTCAATCCTTGAGAATGTTCCATGTACACTAGTGAAGAATGTATCAGCAGCTGTTTTGGGATGAAAGCCTCCGTAAATATCAATTATGTGTAGTTGGCTAATGTGTCATTTAAGGATGTTGTTTTCTTATTGATTTTCTGTTTGGATGAACTGTCCTTATCCAACTATGGAGTATTTAAGTCCTCTACTATGATGGTGTTTTGTTCTGTTTCTCCCTTTAGTTATGTTAGTAATTGCTTTATATATTTTGGGGCTACCCGATAAGAGAGCATAGATATTAATAAGTGTTATGTCTTCTTGGTTCATGATTCACTTTATCATTATCAAGTGTACCTCAGTATCTTTCTTTACCTTTTTCATTCTGAAGTCTATTTCATTCGATATTAGTACTGCTACTCCTGCTTTTCTTTGAATGCCATTTTCTTGAAATATCATTTTGTACCCTTTCACTTTGAGTCAATATTTATCTTTGGAGGTGAGATGTGTCTCCTGGAGGCAGCATATGGTTGAATTTTGTTTTCTGATACAGTACACAGCTCTGTGCCTTTTTATTGGTGAGTCAGTCCATTTATATTTACAGTGATTATTGAAATATAAAGTTTTCCTATATCCATTTTATCTTTTGCTTTCTGGTAGCTCGGTGTTTCCATTGCTTCTTTGTCCTTGTGTTTTGGTTTTGGTTGGGATTGTGAGTTTTGCCTCTGGTTTTTCTTGTTTTATGTTATATAGTTTAGTTCTGAATCTTTGCCATTTGGTTACCATTACAAATATGTAGAGGATAGTATATAATATATATATGTATATGTCTGTGCATGTATGTATAAAATCAATTACTATCTTACAATAGCACATTTCTTCTTATTGTTTAAGCTTATAATGCCCTGTTCTTAGCAAGGGTGGCACTCCTCTGCTTCTATCTGTCTGCTGGTCACCTTTCTCCTAATTTTTTTTTATTTTGTTTTAGGTGAGATGACTCCTTTCAGTATTTCCTGTAATGCAGGCCTCATAATGGAGAATTCTCTCAATTTTTGTATGTCTAGAAAGGTCTTTATTTCTCCCACATATCCAAAGGAGAGCTTTGCTGGGTACATCATTCTTGGCTGGTAGTTTCTTTCATTTAATAATTTGCATATTTGATTCCACTTCTTTCTGGCTTGTAATCTTTGTGCTGAGAAGTCTGGTGATAATCAAATGGGTTTTCATTTATAGGTTACCATCTTGTTTTCCCTGTCTTCCCTGATAATTCTTTCTTTGTCATTGATTTTTGATAATTTTAATACAATGTGTCTTGGAGAAGGCCTTTTTGAGTTGAGATAACTGGGTGTTCTGTTGAATTCTTGAATTCCAAGCTCCATTTCATTGCTGAGATTTGGGAAATTCTCATAAACTATTTGTTTGAAAATGCTTTCTAATCCCCGCTTCTTTTCCTCCCTTTTGAGAATGCCTATTATTGTTATGTTTCCTCTCCTGATGATTTCAGCTAGTTCTTGAATTTCTCTTTCATTCTTTTTCATTCTTTGGTTTCTCTCTTCTTTCTTCTGATTTATTGCTAGATTTCTGTCTTCGATATCACTGATCCTTTCTTCCATTTGGTTGACTTTATTTCCCAAGCTTGTTATTTCATTTTTCAATTCTTGCAGTGTGTTTTTCATCTCCAGAAATTTAATTTGGTATTTTTGAAGGGTTTCAATCTCCTTACTAAAAAACTCATTCTGATGACCTAATTTTTTTCCCCCAATTCCTGGAATTGTTGATATGAATTGCTTTGGATCTCATTGAGTTTTTTCAGAAATACTATCCTGAATTCTCTGTCTTTTAAGTCACACATTTCTATGTCTGTAAACTTATTTTCTGGAGATTTTTCTCTTTCTATCTGAGCTGTCTTGTCTCCTTGGTCATTCTTGGTGTTTAATGAACTATTTTTCTGGGCTTTAATGGAAGTGTATTCTGCTTTTTTTTTCCCCCAGAAAGTAGATTTATTATATATTTAAAGGTCTCTTTTTAGCCTATTGCTAAGATGGTGTTTTTCTTTTGGTTTCCAGTAGGTGGAATCTAAGCCTCTTGGATCCCTACTTTATATAGTCTTAATAATGCCTTTTTCCCCCCCTTATATTCAATCTTGCTCGCTACCCTCAGTCTCAGGCCCTGTCAGTGTTAGTGACAGTTTGGGTAGACTTTGCTCAGATTCCCCTGGGGCTCTGAGGTGTTCAGTCTTGGAGAATGGGGGGGCATTGTGTTTTGGGTTCTGGGGGCTGTGGCTCAGCCTCTCATTTTGAAACCACAGCTGGTCATAATAAACTGATGCTTCTCTGCTGTCCCCCCTTCTCTGTATTCTTTTCTGATCCCTGGGCACTGTCACTGAGTGGAGTTCACAGCTTGTTCAGGCAGGGTTATTTAGGGAACCCACTGCAACTTCTCCCCTTCCCCTTCTACAGGGAGCTCGGGCTGCAAGAGACAACTTCTTCATTTCTCCCAGTCTACTGCCCGTCCCCTGGGTTCTGACCTGTGGTAGCTCTTATGTGCAGATCCCACGCTCAGACATGCTGGTGAGCAGGTTGGGTGTCTTTTGTTAACTTTTAGATATTCAGCTTATTGTTGTTAAAAAGGAAGAGATATGGAGACATCTCTCGCTTTGCCATGTTGCTGACACTGATCTTAAAAAGATACTACTGATGTAAATTAAATTGATAATAAATGAAGGGCCCTTGATAATATAATTTTCTTCAGTGCACTAAAGTTTACTTCTTTTTAAAAACCATGAATAGAAAATATAAAACCTTATTCCTTAAACATAATAGAGAAATACAAGGTGTACTTCAGTCCTTTGTTATCTAATCTAGAAATAAGGAAGAGAGGAGAATAATGAAGGGGAGGGAGAAAGATAAAGAGATCCAAAGAAAAAGAGAAACATACATCTATATTTAGGGGTACAGAAACAGACTTTTACGGTATTGACATTGCCATAATGTTCTCAGGTAACATATGACTGCCAAGACATTTACACATAAGTTCATCAGACATTTATCTCACACTTTTTTGGTCAGGTGCTGAGGATATTAAAGTGAGCAAAACAGACAGGGTTCCTGTCTTTAAGAAGCCCACTTATCTAGAAGGCAAGCAAGACATTAATCAAGTAATCATACAAGTAACCATTTGTATCAGTTTCCTGTTATTGTCGGAAGAAATTACCATTAGTTCCACAGCTTAGAACAACACCCGTTTATCTTACAGTTCTGTATATAGGACAGAATCCCGACATGGATCTTACTGGACTAAAATCAAGGTATCAACAGAACTACATTCCTTTTTAGAGGTTCTAAGTGAGAATTCTTTTCCTTACCTTTACCCTTTCCAGCTTCTAAATATCACCCATGCTCCTTCCCTCATGACCCTCTTCCTCCATCTTCAAAGCCAGAAGCATTGAATCTCTTTGAGCTTTTCATTCCTAATCACATCTGCCTGTGACCCTCCCTGTGCCTTTCTCTTTCATTTTTAAGCACCTTTGTGATTGATTACATTGGGCCCACCTGGGTAATCCAGGCTGCTCTCCCCAGGTCAAGGTCATCTGATTAGCAACCTTAATTCATTAATTCCTGCAATTTAATTCTCCATTGCCATGTAATTTAACACATTCACAGGTGCTGGAGATTAGAAACTGGACATCCTTGGGGGGGCTGTTATTCTGCCTACCACACCATTTAATTACAAATTGTGCATTACAAAAGCTCTTGGTTTAAATAGGGTTATGACCTTCTGTGTACAAGTACAGAAATATAGCATTTCCTGAAACTATTTTGATTTCTGTCCTTTGTTGCCTGTATTTGTTAGTATTTGCTGTTTCCTCTGAGATACCCTCATCCTCAGTCTCTATATGTTCATATTCTAGCTATCTATTAGGCCTTGCTCAAATGGTACCTAGATTTTGTCAGGGGAAAAATAAAAAAATCAACAGTTCAGAATATTTCTTTTACCTTTAGGATTCTCAATTGATGTCTAACTGAACATGCGAGGAAGCTACTGCATTAAAAATGAGTTTTGATTTCTTATAACATATTTCAACATATTTTCACTGGATTTTTCAGGCACTTCTGTTTGCATCACAGAAGGAAATTAAAGGAGAAAGCAAAACCCTCTGGTACCACTGAAGAGGGACAGAAGTAAGTGCCTTGAAAACACAGGGGGAGTATCTGTTTAAGGCCTTGCTGAAAGTAAAAGCAGACAAGTGAGGGACGATAAGCAAAAGAGCAAAAAAGTAAAGGGTTTACAAAAGGCTGGGATTAAACTGTGGTTCTAGTAAGAGTTGCAAGTTTGTTCAAAGGCAAAAATATAGAATCAGATACATGCTTTTGAATCTTGCCTCTTCTGATTAGTTGTATGACACCGGGCAAATAACTTTTTAAAACCTATTTCCTCATCTGTAAAACAGGAATTACAAAAGTGACTAGTCATACTGCCTGACACATAATAGGCATTTGAGAAATCTTTATTGTGGTGTGAGAGAAGATTCAGAGAGGTGAAGTAACTTGTTCAAGTTTATACAGATAGAACCAGGCCCCCAATTCTAGCATATTAAAATCATTTCGCTATTTTTTAGTTTTTTGAAAATATGTAAACTAGTCATGGTCATTGTAGCATATCTCTATAACTTAAGCATAGTCACCCCTATGCTGACAGAAATCACCACACTAACACAGAGCTTTCTATTTGTTTCCTTGTGAATACAGCATTTTTTAAATTTAAAATAGAGAATTTTAAGGTACTTGGTACATCAACCTGCCTCATCAGAGGAAGGCTGAATGATTCTAATTTGGCACTGAAGGACACTGATATCCAGAAAAATGGAACAGTGCTTCTACATCCTATTGGTCTAAACTGTGCTGAGTATGGTGAAAAAAGAACCTTCAAAACAAATTAAATATTCCACTGAAACAAAATCCTGAAGCCAATGTCCTGAATACTAAATTAAAGGCTTAGGGAATATGTCAGGGGTCTTTTACAGTTGTCAAATAGGAACTTCCTTTTCCATCATTTTGGTTCACATACTCCTTTACTTCCCACAAACTGTTCTCATTTGAAAGCTAGTTCAATACCTATTATTCTGAAAATTTGCTTAATGTGGTCTGGCAGACTGAAAAAATGAGTTGGAATGCAAGAGTAAATAGCATATGGATGGTGTGGAATGTAAAGAAAAATAGCAACTAGAAAACATGGTTCCCTTAGCTTTTTTTCCTCTCTGCCCCCCCCCACCCTAATTGCAAAAGGGCTGGGCTACAGGGTCTTTAAGACTCCTACCATCTCTACCATTCTATGATTCTATAAGCTCCTCCGACCAACAAACACTCACTGAGGTAACCGAATATAAAGATGTGTGTGGTGGGATGGGGGGAGATAATTTGAAGGGGAAAAATTGCAGGATGGCATTTCAGTTGAGCTTAGCACACC
This sequence comes from Cynopterus sphinx, assembly GCA_030015415.1. NCBI lineage: Eukaryota > Metazoa > Chordata > Mammalia > Chiroptera > Pteropodidae > Cynopterus > Cynopterus sphinx. The sequence continues at coordinate 40,627,508 of CM057388.1, forward strand.
CAGTAGAGTGTGAAGGACTAGAGTAACTCCATTTTGTTATGTAGACTCCAGATTAAATGAAGAAAAATTCACCGAAAAACAATTAGGGTAAACACCCTGCCGTTTGGTCAAGCCAACCAAAGCCATTAATCAGTAAGCCCTTAAGGCACCCACACCCTGTTTCCCTTTTGCGCACAGCCCTCTCTGCACACTACCCTCTTGCGCACAGTTTTACCCTTTAAATTTGGTCCCAACCCCCTGGTCGAGACTCCTCTCTCCCACTGCAGCGTCAGTGAACGAGTGGGGTCCAAACTCGAGTTTGTCAATAAACTCCCTCTTGTGCTTGCATCAGTGTCAGTTTCCTTCTTGGCTCGTGGAGTTCCAAACCAGGGCATTACAAGTGTGCAAGATGTGGATGTAGTAAGAGGGCAGTAAAACTTGCTAATAGAATAAAATATTTATTTTCCTAAGGATAGGTAGGGTCCAAGCAAGCCTACATCAATAAAAACCTTTGAAGCCCAACCTTGGTATTGTTGAAAACCCACCAATAGCTAGGAATTAACAAGACCTCAGACGACTATATTAACCACATTTTTCTCTTAAGTTTGGTTTTGTTTTCACTGAAATGTATTCAGCAGGCTAGACACAGGCTTCTACCTGCTTTGCTACTAGCATGTAGAAACAGCAGCTATAGAAAAAGATTACAATTTCACTCTTCTATTAGTTTTCACAAGATTTGACTCTATAAAACCTGCATCTCAAAAGTAAGCCATGTGTTGTTACATGAGTCAATATAAACAAATATAAACTCCTACTTACCATAAACTTCATCAAGACAGGACAATTTAAATATTGGCCTAATTTGGGTTTCACAGTTCTGAACAAAATGGGAAGTTACCAATTATTTGCTTAAAAGCTGACTTAACAAAAGGTGATTTATATTTACCTTGATGTTTTGTCTGTGTATATAACTCAACCAGACAACTAAGATATAAGAACAAGATCCTTAAACATGAGTTCCATAGGATGTAAGAAACACAACTCTGAGAGAGCCTCTGGGGAAAAGATAAAGGGGATTACAGCTTGTGGAAGTGGTAATTAGAGCCAATTACAACTTGAATTATCTGCTTTGTCATTAAAATGCTGTCAGGCCTCTCATTTTTCTAAAGAGAGGAAAAAAAGGTATAGCTTAGTGGGAATGGTTAGCCGGGAGGGCTAGCCAAAGGGAAGGGATTTCTAATACTGTTCACAAACTTACTGTGTAACCGTAGACAAATACATTGCCTTTCGGCTTTGATATGTGCTTTGCTCACTGTTAAACCCTAACTCTTGGAGCTGAAAGGGACACCAGGAAATCACTTGGTCCAGTTTCCTGCCTTCAAGAAATTAAGGTATTATTGCAGTCCTATTTTCTAAATGACACATGAAAGATCTAGAAATTCAAGTAACTGGAATGTCTTCTGCCTACTAAGTGCAATGAATTTGATTTTGATCTCCCTTTTAGCTTGTCATGAGGAGAGTGTAATTATTCTCACTTTTCTTACAGATGTTGTATACAGGATAATAAATAATAACCACAAGACACTTGGAAAATATCAAGGGAAGCTTATAAATATATTACCAACAGAGATATTAGCACTTGGAATAGATGAGTCTCAAGGAAAAATAACAGGAATGGATTTAGCCTTTGAATAAGCTTGAGGAAAGAAACAGTATCACATTCAACTTAGTTAAAAGGACCAAACTCGCTTTCTGCAAATTTATGTGTACGAGCATAATTAGAAGTAATACAATTTTGAGAAACAGAAATGCCATTAATGGAGTTATCATTAGGATTGAGAGAGTAATCAAAAGAGCAGGTGAAATTTTCCATGTAAAATAAAAAGTACTGAACGAAGTGGGCTCCTTAGGGAAGGGTAAAAGGAAATTAATAGGTTTTTCTTATAATTTAAAAGTCCTTTACAACTTTCAATTTTTTTTTTTTGCCATTTGTCCTTAAAACTATTTGTATTCTGGTCACTGAATGCCTAGACTCATTGTCTATCTTCCTGTCTCCAATTTTTCTTCACCTTGCATTCTAAACCAAATTACTCCCGCCAAAATCAACTTTACTATTTTGAACATATCAGCCACTTCACAAACCCGTTATCCTCCGTTTTGAATTATTCAGGATTTTAAGACCCTCAACCAGTCCACTCCAATCTAGTCTTTCCCAGTCCTTTGCCACCTTTGTTCCTTTTTCCAATACTATACTTCCTCCTCAAATGCCCCAAACAAAACCCATCCTTGCATTTGACAAATTGTCTCTTCCCCTTTCTTGAAAACCAGCACATATTTGATATGAGGACTATATGGAGGGGGGTACCTATTTAATAGAATTTTCTTGGTAGTCATTAGCTAAAGAAGATTGGAGCCAACCTCCCTCTTCCTGACATGTTTCTATCAGGGAGAAGAAAGGGCATAATGGTCTAAACAGAATGTGGAAGAGTGCTGCTGGGTAAATTGCTTAGAATGTGTGCTAGCTCTGAATGTTAAAGAGGGTCTGCAGTATTTTAGGCTCTCTCACTCTTTCTTCTATTGAAGGTCTTTCTCTAATAAAAGCCTCAATTTTTATGCTGTCATCCTTGGTACAAATGTGTAGTGGTCACTATGAGAGACAGATCCCTAGAGTGAAAGGATAAAGTGTGATTCCCTTAGCCAGCCAAGACACCAGCACAATGGCGTCAGAAAGGTTATTCCAAAAAGAGGGTGGCAGCATATAATTTTGTGTCAGTACAGATTCTGGGGAGTAAAACTCAGGCATGGGTGGAAGGGGGCATTCTGTTATTACATCTAACATGAGTGATGTCAGCAGAGTCTGGTTGTTACCTAGCAAATATTGAGCTTGGAAACAGTATATGTTTTGGATTTTTAATTTTTATTCACCTCCATATAACAGCATATATAAAATGTTGCACAGACAAAAAACATTTCTGAAACTTGGTCACTCCTTGGTGATTGGCACAGATTACAGAGTTTTGAATAAAAAAAAAAAACTTCAATGGTGGAAGAATTATTCACCTCTAAGGATAGATTTGGAGATAGCCAAAGATCACCTGAGACTAAGTCTGGTGAAATAAGGTGGGTAATATAATAATCTGAACATAAATTTTAGTGAACTAAGGATGTAAAAGGATGATCTATCTTAGAGTATCCATAAACTTCACAACATGCCACCCTCAAAAGAAACAGTGATTACTGGGATAAATAAGTAACTGTTTTTAAAGTTTTGTTTGGACACAGAAATATGTATCTGATTTTATGACACTAGAGGGCCAATGGACATAGCTAATGTAAGACCACAAAATATTCAGCTTCTTTGGAGGCCAGGTAATTAGGTTTTCCATCACCTGCTATGGCTTCAGGATGGTAAGCAGCTTTTACATCAAGTGTAAGATGGGTAGCTCTGCTTGACTTAAATGAGTGATGCAGCTTTTGGGAAGCAGAAAGTGGTGCTGGATTACACAGACACAACCAAAACTAACATAAATACACATAGGCTTCCTGGTATGTAAATTACTTTTGAGGTTAAAGATCTCCTTTTAAAGAATTTAGAATATAACAGATTAAAGAACCAAACTTCTTGACCTCCCAATATTAAATAACTAAATGTGCAAAAGAACCACCATTAAATAGGGCATCAAAAGCTATACATTTTCTATCAAACAATATATGCACAGATTTTCAAAGCTGTGAAAATGCAATAAAGAGCACAACACATTTTGGTCACTTTATTAAATGACATTAAATAGTTTAAGTTTCAACTACTAAACAGCACTTTGAATGGTGAAAACACAGATAGTATTGTCATACTTGAATGCTTTTCTTTAAAAACACAATTCCAGTCCTTATATATATTACAAAACAGCCTTAAATGAAGAAGTGACATCTTTTCTACAGTACTTAAGTTACTCAATACAGAACTGAAAAGCAGTCTAACAGAAACAAAGGCAAGTCTTCACAGCTGTATGATTTCAGCAGCCAAAGCTGGATGATGGACTGAAACATTACTATACAACTGGGACAAAACATATACAATATCACAATACTAAGCAAAAACGCTTTACACCCCAAAGAAATAAAACAGGTTACAAAATGTGGAGAATTTAGCAGGCAAAACTGTATTACAAGCAACATTTTAAATTGTCATTTTTTAAGCCATTGCAACTATTTAAAACATCTAAAACAAATATAAAAATGAGCCTTTTAGTATCTTATTGATGTGATTTTGTCTTTACATATTTGTTAAAGCTTGATGTTATACTCAAAGTACATATTATGTAGCTAAAATGTCAAGTGAGAAGAGTGTATGCAAAGTGGTCCAAATTTTATTTCAAACTCTCTTATTTCCAATTAATCCTTCTATGTATCATTCTTTAAGTCATAGTTTAATCCTTGGTGAAAAAGGTTTAGAAGGTTGCCTAAAATTTTCCTATCTATGTCTTTGAGCAAGTAATTAGACCATGTTGAAATTTCCTAGGTCTAATAAATCAGGTTTAAAGTATTCTGGACTTGTAGAAATACTAACTGATTAACAGTTGGCCAGAGTATACTGTCTTCAAATATTTATCTCATAAATCTTGACTTTTTCTTTTCTCCTAAAGTAAACACACATCTCCCCCTGCCCCAAACAATTAAATAAATTTAATTATATGGCTGGCATAATATCTAAGTATATAGAATTTGTTAGTGATAATTCATCATGGGAAGGTGGGCGTAGGTCCACCGAACCTCACAAATTCTCTATCACAAACCTAGTGCTCTTGGATGTTTTACCACTAGTTCTTTCAAGATAAAAATGGAAATCTCTTAATCATCCAAACATCTCAAAACAGCTTTAGCTAATGTAAATTCATTCTAATCAAGTGATACCTAGAACAAATTAATCTTCCACCCAGCTTTTTTTTTCTGGAATTCCTTAGCTGGTTCCACTACCTATTACATCATAATTTCAAAAATGTCTTTCCCATGTTGACTCCCATAGTCTAACAATCTTTTTGTTTAAGAAACTCAAATAATCAAATTGTACATGAATAAACTTATAGGTCATTTTTACAGGCCTGGATTAAGGAAAACAGCAATGTAATGATTTTCTAGTAAAACTTCACAAAAGGGTATTAGATTAATTAATTTTGATCAGAAAATTGCCTCACAGACCTAAACTAAAAAAAAAATTGAACTTCGACATGTAATTTAAGAAAACATAAGGAAGTTAGGGGAAAAGAATATGATGATGAAGAGCATAGAAGCCAGTTATCCTTATCTTTAAGAGGAATTAATTCATAGTACTTGACAGTACTGGGAATTCTTAAAGCACATTCCTCATATTAACTTAAAGTCTGCAATGGTTCTGCCATTTTGATGTTGTTTATAAAACAGGGTATGAACCTAACAACCACAACATCATCGTTAACCTCCTAAAATGCTAGAATTTGATTTTGTTCATCCACATCCCACTGCCAGCAACAGGATGAAGCACTAGCACTGGCACTAAGCAGTTAAGAGATGTGCCAGGAGAGATAAAATTCATGTGTGGAAGACAATCCACAACCCTGAAATATTACCAGTAATTATTTCAGCACATGTAACTGAAAATTTTAAAAAATGGCAGAAAGACTAAAGAAGAGGAATTTTCTTCTTAGGCTATACTTAAGGCTGTTTATACAATGCTAAGATAACTGAAAGATTCCTCCAAGTTTTAGAGCAGTAGTATTTAAGAATATTGCACACAATTCTGTGTCAAAGGTAACCCTTAGTCTCTAACTTTCAGTCACAGCAATGATAGAGCAGGAGCCCAGTTTCAGACTTCAGTCAAAAGATTAAAACCATTTCAATCACTTTAATCAAGAAATGGATTAAGTATAAAAGTATTTCCTAACTCGAGGAATCAACTCTAAGAACTCAGCTGTGTGTTTTTATATGTAAAGAATTAATATATAAACCTGTGTTCTTTCCTAAATGCATCAATTTATGACAATTTTATGGTTGCTAAAAGCAGGCATAAAAATTTAGAGAGAAAATCTGTGGAGTTGTTACTGTTACGGAAGAACTTGTTTTCACTGAAAACAACTAGAAATATCTTCTGTACTCAGTGTGTGTAAGAAGATTCTAGGCAACATCACTGACAAATGTCAGGAAGAAATGATATGCCCTATTAAAAAAATTAAACTAATATGGAAGATTGGCATTTAAGGGGACCAAACTATTTATACAGTTGAGTTCTGTTAAGTCATTGATTCCTAAAAAAATAAAAGATCTTTCTATGATTTTAACAATCTTTTAATCTTTTAGTGCAAAATCACATTGATTTCCCTTGAGAAGGTCCTGGATTTTTGCTTCTCATTGGGGGTGGTGCACGCTGTAGTGGTGGTGGCTGCATACCACCAGCCACTGACTGATACATTCCTCTCATATCGATCTGCTGGTAGTTAGAAGGATTCATGATTAAATTTGGAGGCTTTGGCATCATGAGGTGACCTAATGTTGCTTGTTGATAAGTCATCTGTTGCTGTTGCTGCTGATTGTACTGCTGCTGGAGCCTTCGGTTCATAAGTATTCGCTGAACACAGCTGATTAACTAGAGAGAGAAAAGGGAGTTGTTACAAGTGCATGACCTATGTCAAAGAGGCAAGTATCAAGTTTTGAGTTAAAATCGATTTGTTAAGGGGGTACCATACCAAAAGAAAAACACATTATTGTTATCACCATTACTAATTTGATGGCATTCACAGGACCATTACTGTAGAAACCAGTTAGTAATACCATTTAGGGCTAAATTCTCTTAATGACTTGACTATTGTATTTGCAAGCAGCATTTAGGTTAGTTGCCATAGTAACCTGTCCTATGCTGTGATTAGTCTCAAGTATTAGTTACAGCACTTTTTATCAAGTTTCCTTTCTTTGTCATTCTTCTGAATATTTCACATGATGATAGACAAATAAACATTTTTTAGTGACAAACACCAAAGAGAAAAAACACTTGCAGTGGGAATAATTCCTATTTGATGTCTCAAATTTCCTAATTTAAAACCATATAATTCTATAGTGCTAAATAAAATTCATACCACAGAAATTGATTCCCTAGTGTCAAGAGTTGAAATTTCCCAGTGCAAGTAGATGTCTGGCAAACGACTGCTGGGAAAAATGGTAAAAGATCTTGGAGTATGCCATATATATATATATATATATATATATATATATATATATATATATATATATATATTCTGCTTTTGTTGTGATAAAATAGTCTAGCCTTTTAAAGAATAACATGATTTAAGCAAATAATGTAATTATGTATGGTGCCAGGTGGGTACTAATTGAAAGGGACCACTTTGTAAGTTATATAAATGTCTAACCACTAGGCTGTACACCTGAAATTAATATGAAATAATACTGAATGTCAACTGTAACTGGAAAATTTTTAAAAAAGAATAATATAATTTAGTAGGAACCTTTGTCATATATTATCTATAGCTCCACTCTTTACTCTCAAATTAACTATATTAAAAAGTATACTTATTTGAGGAATTTGTTTAAAAATGGTTAAGTGTAATAAAAACTCTAGCAGAAATTCCTTTTTAGATGTCCAGGACATATAACAAATAAAATTATATGAAAGAGATCCTATATGAAATTCAAGGGAACTCGTTTGAGATGTTACTCCTTTGTAACAAAAGATATTATCTTTACATGACTTTACTAGGTTTTCTGTTTCTTCCAGAAATAACCAATGACCACCCATCCATCCGTATGAAGGATGGTTATTGACAGACGTCACATAAACCCATTATTATAAATTCCACACTGAGAAAGGTGTCTTAGGAACTGTTTAGAAAAATGGGTTTTCGATCACGCTAAATGTTTGACTTCCCCAGGCTGCTGTTTCACCCTGGGTCCTGCACATGATTGAAGCCTCCAGCCTGGTGTCTAGTCTCCATCGTTCCTGTTCCTCTATCACGGGCACGCTGCCATCAAGATTGGCACATGACAATCACTTCATCTTGTTCCTACTTTTTCTCATGATGGATTTTGCACAATTGGTTTTGGCATTGAAAGCCAGGGGGCCATTGTCAAGAACCAAGGGCTTCAGTTAACTCTTGAATAATTTTCTCCTCCCTAATGCAAGTTTCTGTATCTGTCACCAGTTGAGTCATTAAATGGCTTGAGTTTTACAACCCCCTAAATTCTCTCAAACATTTTTAAAATCATTGGTCCATCTCCATTTCAACTAACATGTTTAATGGTAATATTTAAGTGTGCAAAGTAGAAATAGAAAATAAGTTACCCATGTAAAAAAATTAAAAAGATAAATTCAAGAAAATTAAACACAACTAAAGATAGAATTCTTACCATCTGTTGTTTTGTCAAAACGTCATTGTAAATTGCTTCTCTTCGTTTAACATCAAGCTCCTGGCTGGCTTGTCTACTTAATGCTAATGCCTGTACTTGGGCCTCTGAGAGATTCATGTTTTCCTTCCACTGAAAGAAAAAGTTTCTATTTACTTCTTATTGCAGTAGAATTGAGGAAAAATATTTAAAGTATTTGAAGCTATTCAGGACTTTTTAAATGTTTTTCTCCCTTTTCCTTTATTCTTCTTTAAAGAAAACAATGATGTAAAAGCAAAGTACTAAGTTGTTAACTGCTGTACAAAGGTTGGCTATGTCAGGAATGAAAATATTTGAATTTAATTTGTGCAACTGGTAATTAAATGTGTTTATATAAGCTGCACAAATTTCTATAATTGATTTCCCCCAGTTCTTAGATTTCACCCATTTCTCTTTTGTGTAAAACTATAAAACTGTTGAATTATGCTTGGCAATACTGTCCAGTTTACTAATGTTTTACTATTACAAATTAAGTTATAAGAATTAGGCTCTTTCCCCAACAGAAGCAAACAATTAGAAATTAAAACAAATGGTAAGAAGAACACAAATTGCAATTGGAGTAAGAAAACTGCCCATTCACTTACTACAGCTGAAATTATATCTTCAAGAGGCTGAATCCTCACTGCTGTCACACTGTTTGTTGCTTCCACAACTTTTTCTCTTCCTTGATTAATGAGGTCCTAGAAAAAAATCAAGAAATAAGTTACATGGGACTTATAAAAGAAAGCATAGTTCTAAAGTTCAGGGACCCTTACTCTTGCCAATGTATAGCGCTTGGTTTTAAAACTCTTTAATCAAAAAGAACAGTAAACTTCAGCATCAATAAAGTGGAATAGAACTCATCAGTGAAGGTCTTGCTAAAAAGATAAAAGTTTGGGTTTTATTGTAACAATAATTTAATAATTTAAATGACTCCATAAGCACATTTAAAAAAGGAAACCACAGATTCAATTAAGTTATTAAATTATTGGTATAATAAAACCTAATCTCTTATTTAATTCAAAACTGATTCACTTAAGAGTTTTAAAGCACTTATTTCATAATACTAGGCATTATCATACAGTTAATGCTGCATCTACAAGGCATTGGCATGTAAATCAATGTGTGTATTTATCCTATTTTCAAACATTAAGCAAATAACTTGTTTATTCAAAATATTTTATAACTGAAGAAACTGCTATTTCCCTAGCCAGTCAGCTGCCCTATTGTTCCTTAATTAAAATAATTCAAACTACATTAATTCAAGAGTTGATTCCCTTGTGCCCAGAACAAACCACATTTTCACTACACTATGCTGGTTCAAAAAAAGTCAACAAATAAAAAAATGTCTTAGTCTATGCAGTGGTAATTATTTAGAGAATGTGATATTCCTGCATAGGGAACCCTCAACAACAAACAAGGCACTTGAAATTGCCTTTCATTCCTTTCATTCAGGTTAAACTACTTCTGTACTTCACAACTTACCTCCAGCTGTTGATTACTCATTGCTGACAAGGCTCCCAAATTGAAAGGAATATAAGGAGTTTGAGAGTTGAAACTGACAGGGGGTAAATTGGTCCCAGTTGGTATGTTGAAACGCATGGTCAGTCCCTAAAGACAAAATATTATGCACTTTCCACGCTGTGATTTAAAACTTGAAATTCTACATCATCTATTGGTTTAGAAAAGAATCCACATTCTTACATCTAAGAAATTATTAACACTCTTCCTCACACAAAACACCTTTTTCACCCGAAACCAAGATCTTATTACTTGGAAAGCTTTAACCCTAAAGGTGTACACTCTTTTTCTGATAATTCCCACAGAACGGGGCAACTCAAGAGAATTCTGATGAGATTCCTAACATCACATTAACGTTAAAGAAATTTGGTACAATGAGTTGGGAGTTTAAAATAAATTCAGGTATTAGGATAAAGTTTCCCATGCTCAGGCACATTTTATTTTCAAGTGAGTTGGTGTTTAAAATAGATGTAGAACTATTTTAAATAAAGTTGCTGCTGGAGATTGATATTAATGTCCAATAACAGAATATTTTTGTGTTGTGATACATATCAGTCAAAATTTAGATTTCATAGTACACATGCTAAAACACTTACTCCTACCTCCAAAACTAAGCTCCTATATGTCTGTTACTACAGTGAGGGTGTTGATGTGAGTTAAGTGATGCTAAATATATACCTTCCCACTAATCTCTCCATTCAGTAAGTGCTAAACAGAAATGGGGTTACCACTCTTTAAGTGGGAAATAGTTTCTTCTCTCCTCTCCTCCCACTCTACCACCAAAGGTAGCCAAAGCCTGTAAACAGATTCTCATTTGGGGACTCTGTTCCTGAAGACTCACCTGTTCCAAATGTGACCCCTTTCTTCCTCACTGTTCTTTCAAATGAGTAACATAAAAACAAAAACCAAAAAGCATTTCAAATCAACTACCTTCTTCTCTGCTTCATACTCAGCCCAAGCTGCTTTTCTTTCTTCTTCAGTTAACTCTTCTTCTTCTTTGTGGTCCAAAAGAGAATCATGTTCATGGTATCCAACAATGTGTTCTTTATGTATTTGAAGAAGTTCTGCAAGTATGGTATCCTGTTCAGAAGGGTTGAAATAACAGAATTATCTTCTCCCTCTGGATCACATTTGGTCTACTGTTAGTCTAGAAACCAGAAACTGGCTGTTACACATATTTCTGATATATATGATAAATTACTTAGAAAACAGTCAGTATACACGCGACACCAGTCTCTTCTGTACCACTTTATGTTTACATAGCATATTTTGTGAATTCAATATTTTAATGATTGATTTTCTACTTTCAAGGTTTTTTTTCCTCCAACATTTTTCTAATTCTTTTCATACATATTTTGTTTTATGCTTTGTTCTAAGTTGATAAGTCTGCTTAAATCAGAAATTACACTGGATGCTCATGCTAAAAATCATGGCTACTCCTGTTTATACATATTTAACAACTTCATTTTCACAATCATTTTAGCTACCAACCACTATTATTAACAAAAACAGCTACAAGAGAGTTTAACTGGCACATATAATCTTTATATTTCAATGACAGGAAAGACAAATATAAATTATGCTGTAAGGGCCCATGGGTAAAAATTAAACTGATATACACTGTTTTTGAATTTATTATCATAGTATCTTTTTTTCAAAGTCATGGTGTCTTAAGTCAGCTTTTTAAAGTCAAAAAATTAAAAGCTAAAAAATTGGGATCATTTATATACTCACTAATAACACCAAACTTCTGCTTGATATAATTATGAGAGATACAGAAAGAGAGATTGGGGGGAGGGGGTTAAAGTGAACTACAGATAGGTTACTTGCTAAAAAAAATTAAATATTCACAAGTCATTTATTAAAAAATCACAGATGAAAACCTGAATATATAAAAGGCAAATTAATTCACTCCACAAAAAGGTTTTGCATAGCTTCTAACAGCAAGTTCCTTTAGAACATGCTTTCTAAACTGAGTGTGAATTTAGTGAAGGAACATAAATAATTACAGGTCAAAGAAAGGTATGGGGAAGTATATAGCACATTAAATTTAAATTTAATTTGTATTTAGTAATTCTTAATGCCCCCATAAGCTTTAGGATAGACAAAACACACAGCTGTAAAGAATTTTATCTTTATATCTTCGAATGTATCTTGAGTATAGGGTCCAACACATGGTGTGAACTCAAATGTTAGATAACTCAAGATAAAAAACAAATCATGAGGCCCAAAGTATTTTTCTGTATGACAGTAAATGCTGACATTAATTCCAAATATTCTGATATTTGATATTATGTAAACAACTCTTATCTTGCTACCTCAATAAAAACCTGAATTACTTCATAGTTTCATGAAAGAAAATGAACTGATATTCTTAATAGACACTGCTATTGAGATTTTGTAATTCATTTCGACATGCATGTGCTATTTCTTTTGTTGAAAACAGAAAACATTAAAAGACTATACAAATGAGAGGACTTAAGATATAAAGTCTACTGGTAGAATACATAGATGCTAACAGGATTAGTTCTCTGAAAATGGCAAGTAAACATTTTTCTCCTATACCAGTGTAGAAATCTGCCATCAAAGCTGATTTCTCTGGCCTGTGCCATATAAAACAGGTTTATCATCACCAGATAGAACTCTGGAGTTTTTGATAAAGCAAATGGGAGATACATGACTCTGAATTAAATTCTTAAAAATAATAATTTTTAAGATATGTGTCTCCCATGCTCACCCCTGAAGCATAACTCAAGAGAAATATATAATAAAACCAGGTAACGTTGACTAATATTCTTAGCAAGTGATCATGCCAAATACAGTTAGAAAAGCCAGCTATTGTACAAAATACCAAATAAATTACAAGGTAGGAATGTTCTATGGGTAGTCCCTAATTTTACTTCTGTCTGGCAAAAAGTGATGTTCTTAACCATAGTAAAAAATCACTTCTCTAAGAAAATAATTTAAGGGAAAGGCTAAAAGAACCATGTGCTAGGAAATGAATTAATTTTCAGCTGTGCTACTGATTCTCTCTGTAACACTAGATAATAACTTAGCTTAGCTAAAACTCTAATTAAATATACTTGAAATGCTCTCTGCTCACATGTATAAATGGATGACTGAGAATAGCAGAAATAAACACACTTAATTCTTCAGAAATAAACAGTATGTCAACTAAGTAATGTTTATTTCTCAATTAGAAACCCCATAATTCATACATTACTTTTCTATGGTTTGAGAGACCTTTCCAGAAGTGCATGTATGCAATATACATACACACACATGCACACTCATATCTAACCTTCTAAAAATGTCTGAGATATTAGGGAGTTTTATCAAGTCAGTTCTTAACATCCTATAATTTTAAAGTCCAACCTTATCATTTGGGAACTGGTAGAAACTGATGTCCAGAGAGGTAAAGTAACTTTTTTCCAATCACACAGCTAAGGAATAGCTGGGACTAGAAGCTAAGTTTCCTGACTTCTATCATTCTATCACAATATAAAGAATGATTTTTTTTTTTTTTTGAGGCATGGTTCTTCCATTTCCCAGATCTGTTCTCTTAATAAACAAACTAATGTCCTGAAGGATTCTGAGGGAGGAAGAAACCTAAGTAAAACTTTTTTTTTTTAACTTTTAACACTTTTGTAATTTTTGAAGTTTTTTTTTAAACAAGCATATGTTAAATTTTATCTTTTAATAAAAGATAAAAAGGGAAACAAACACATTCTCAGAAACAAACTTGGGAAAGGCCAGTTCATGCTTAGCCTAAATCTGACATGAAATATTTTACCATTTCATCTTTAAGAGGTAGTCATTTTAGGAAATCCCATTTCCAAAACCTTTTAATGTCTTCTCCCCACCAATTCCAGATTTAAGATCTATCCTAGTCAAACACAATTACCTAATTAAGGTTAGATTATAGTAGGGGTTCCGCTTCTGTCCACACACTACCTTTCCTTTTGAACCATAGTCAACTAAAACAGCACCAAGTCAGAGTAAAGTGCATGTAACTTTGTTTTGTATCACTAAAAAGATTTGGACCTTTTTCTTAAACATTACCTCCCTCCTAACATCAAATCCCAAAACCATTCATATTAATTCTACTGGCTATGATACTCCCTTCTTTTCAAATAAATTAAAAATAAAGGAAAAGGAAAAAAGAAAACTTTACCGGAAACAATACTAATATCCTATTATGAAACCTAGAGATAACTATTGAGAACATCTGTTGTATATTCCTCCACACGTTTACACTTCCACACACACTTTTACATAAAATGGGATTTACTATACAGTTTTAAAAAGTACTTTTCTGCTTTAATATGTTTCAATGGACATCATTTTTAATAGCTGCAAAGTACTACATATATCTACATTATCATCTATTTAATTTTTCTCTTAAAAGTTTATCACAACATTTAGGACACTTTCAGTTTTTCATTATACTAACTGTGCAATAAACAGGTTAATAGATAAATTTTAATGTATTTCAACCACTTGTTCCTACAATAATTATGCTAGTAATACTCAACGACTTAGACAAGTATGTTTACCACAATCTTCATTTTAACAACAAAAAGGCAATTTAACTGACTTTTACAGGAACAAGGTTCATCTATACAGTTCAGAAGCAGGAAAGCAGAAATCTTTCTTTCCTACAGAGTGCTAAATAAGAGAAGATACAGGATTTCTGAAACAAACCGTTTCTACATCTTTTTCTTTTAAACTAATTGCAGCATACTATCAATACAAGAAACGGATGAGATTAAGAGGGCAAAAAATTATTCATAACAGGACCCTCTGAATATTTCTTTGGTAAGAACACTTTTGCCAAAGCCTAGAGTGAGTTATAAAAGTTAATAAAGAAAAATTTCATCCCAACATATAACACAATCATTGGAGAAGTTTTTTTTTTTTTTATCTTTCCCCCCCTTGAAACATGCATTTATATTAGTTACTATAGTAACACTATTACTGAAAACAATACTGGAACAGAATCTATAATCACTGGGCCAACAGTCATCAAAATGAGGTTTAAATTACATCCAAATGTGTACCTTTACTTTGTCTAAACTTTATTTTTCCTTAAATAAGTAAGAAAGCTTACAAGATGATAGAAGCATGGTCTACATTCTAGCTAACAACCTAAATTAGTTTAAGCTTTTAAAATGACTAGTTCAATTAATAAAACAAAGTTAATGATAAATTAAAAGCTGAAGTTAATTTATTTAGAAGTTTAAAGTATTTGGCAAGCTGACAAAAATTTCCATCTAATTAATTCTGAAATTCAACCTTGAAAAGAAAATTTTTAGAAAACAATCAAGGCTTTGCCTGGGGGTAGGGGTAGGGGTTTGCTATGTTTCAAAATATTTTGCTTGCCATCACTTTGAATTTGAGTTTTATAATATCTGGAAATAAAATGTCACTAGAATACTTAAATGTGTAAGATCCACTCAAAAAGCTATGAAAAAAATCCTTTTATTACTTAAATAAATCTAGATTTTTAGTAAAAAAAAATTACACACACACATATATATGTATATGTATATGTATATGTATATGTATACTCCTGGTGAAAAAAGTTTCTACTTTCAAATTTGAAGCCTGTCTTCCCAAGATGCACTGGAAAAAAATGTAACATATTTGATAAGTAAATAGAGAGCTACTGAATGAAGTTCACAAACCACCTCATGTCAGATTTTCAGGTCAAGAGCACATAACCTTTGCCAAAAAGCATTTATAAATATATCCAGATTCCTAAATTGTAAACATGAATAAGAAAGTGACAACTATGGAACTTGTCACTTTCAAGGAAAGAAAAGGCAGGCTTGCCAAACTGACTTTGGTGGAAGGTAAAAGCCAGTCTCCTTTGATAAGAACGTTTTCTGTTAAATTTGACATTAAAAAACTAGATACTACATTTAACATTTAACCTTTAAAAATTAATTATCCATTACAATTATTACAACACATGACACATGTCAGTCACTGTAAGGAGTGTCATTCTAGATTTCTATATGACTACAGAAACTTTCCAAAGGTTATAGCTTTTAAAGTATAGCCTGAACTGGAACTCAATTCCCATGCTATACAATCTGGAATTTACATTATCTCTACATTTCATAAACGCTGTTACATCCTCTAACTCATCTATAAGTATGCTATAAAAAGGAAATAAAAGACATATAAAACAGGAATGAAAGTAGCTATTTAGTAGTTCAAGTTACATCTTAAAGAAAAAAAAACATTGAGATAAAAGGTAAAATGATAAAAAATGAATATGTAAATAAAGTCACCTAGTGATTCATATATTGATCAAATCTTTCCCACAATTTATATTACTTTAAGGACCTAAACTATTAAATTTGATGTAAAAGGCTTGGTTATGGAAACATCAGTATTGAAGAGACAGAATTGAGGCAATTTGCCTACTTAAATCCTGTAAAATTGTCACAGCTTCAATCTTCCACTGTTTATTACTCCTAGAAATGTTATAAGAAATATGAGTCAGCCAACCGAACCAATTTGGTAACATACTGTAGGATATTAACATACAGATACAGTGATACTCAAGTATCTAATAATATTCAGGATCATTGATCATTCCAATATCTTAGTTATGTCCTTCTGAACTTATAGTCTTGCTTCCCAGGATTCTCTCTACAACAATTTCATGACCAGATTGCTTTAAATGTAAATACCAATATAATTTTGCTATAATCAACTGATTTAGTAAAGAAGACCTGTATCAGCCTTCTGAATTTCAGAGGAAAGTTTAATGGCAGAATTTAAATTTAAAAAAATATATTTATAACCATGTAAATTGGGAGGCTTTATGTATAGTGGTTAAGATCACAGGCTCTAGAGTACTGTTATCCAAAAGAACTCTGGGTAATGATAGAAATGTCCATGTAAATGTAAATAGCCACATGTAGCTACTGGCTTTGTACTGGGCAGTGCATGCAGATTAGGAGTCTTATTGAGTTTAAATCTAGTTCTAACACTTACTAGCCCTATGTCCTTGAGCAAGTTAACTCTCTGAATCTCAACCTCCTGGTCTACAAAATGGGCCTAGTAAGTATCTACTTCACAGGATTACTGTGGAGAGTAAATATTACACATGAAGTGCTTAGTACAGTGCCTGGTTTACCAATGATCTTTGAGTGCTAAATCTAATAGTCAATTCTCAGACCTGACCCTATCTATCCATCCATCAGTAAGACCTGAAAGAATTTAATCACTCTCTTACCAAAATGCTTTTTTCTCTTGGTCAGTTAACTGAGAACACTACTTATGTTTATTTACCACTTCTCTAACTTCCAACACCTTTTTCCAAAGGTCTAAAGTAGACCCTACAGAGAGAGGGGTTTTACAACTTAACCAAATTTTTCTAATGAAAAATTCAGGAAACGTTTGATAGGACAAATTATTTATTATCAGAATTGTCCTAGAAAATCTTAGATATATGGCCATCATAGTTATAGAAGGACGTCAATAGGTTATTACCTGTCCTGCAAATGTATATTTGTTAAATATTTTTAGCTGATGCTTAAAGGATAACTCTCATTACCTAACATGAAAGTATGATAAGCCTGAGCAACTTATTTATGTGAGGGTCAAGTCAATTTGCTGCTCTTATTTTAATAGAGACTGAAGCAAAGAGAATGAGTGATTTGTTAGTAATTCTTTTTTATGTTTATGTAAAGATAAATGCCTTGTTTAACTTTTTTCCTTCTCTTTTTAAATTCAATTTTGCTTAGTAGTTGGGTGATCTCCAAGAACCAATTCCCTTGTTTCAAAGAGACAATACCACCTGTAACTCACAGGGTTACTGTAAGGATTAAATGAAATAATGTTTCAAGGAACAAGAGCTCAATATGTATGACTCCTTTATCCTCATATCTTGCTTTATCCTGTCTTTTTAAATATTCTTTTTACACATCATCTATAAAATATTCTTGCCAGAAATATTTGCCATGAATCTAATTAAGCCATTGGACTTAATTTCCAGTTTACAAACTACATAAGAGACAGAAGTTCAAACACACCCTCAAAAAATAAATCAAGAGCGAAGGGAGGGGAAGTGACTGCACTAAATTAAAAGGAACTTAACAAAGAGACAACCATCAAATGCAGGCTGTGTATCTTGAGTGGATCCTGATTTGAACCAGGCACCTATAAAAAACATTCTGTAGACAACTGGTATAATTTGAATATGACTGTGGCATTAGATAATGTTTGGGAATTAAGACATTATAAAGTTTATGGTATTGTGGTTATATAAGAAATGTCTATCAAAGATGATTTAATATATAATATTAAAATATTCATTTTTATGCCAATATGATTATAAAATATGACTTAAGAAGAAATTGTTTTGTAGAACGGGGCCCACATAAGTCATACTGCTGCCCTGGTTATATCAGTAAGGATGCTTTCAACTACAAATATCAGAAATCCTACTCTCAATAGCTTCAGCAGTGACAATGTTTAATTTCCCTATATGAGAAAGTTTAGCAGCATTAAGGTAGCCTCTAGGGTCAGCAGACTAAGTGCTGATAAAGACAAAGACTCTTTCCAGCTATCCACTCTGCCATCCTTGCTGCTGGCTCCATCCTTACCTATTAGCACAAAAGCTGCAGTAGATCCAGGATGCATCAAAAATTGACAACATTTCCAGGAAGAAGAGACACTGATATTTCCAATGATTCTCTCCTAAGAGAAAGGAAACCTTTCCCAGAAGCTCCCCAGCAATTGTCCCCTTAGTCTCAATGAGCAAGACCAGAGCATATCCTCATTCCTAAACCAATTACTGGTAAGAAGGATGAAATTAGCATGATAGACTCAAAACTAATCATCTGGGGTGGAACAGAGGGTGAGAGTCGGCCATAATGCTTCTGTTGAAGTCTTCCTCCAGGAGGTAGGAATTGAAGCCGAAAGCACAGATGAGCTCACTCAAGGGGAGTATTAAGAGGGAGAAGCATAGAGAATGAAGGAGCTTCAACATCTCCAACATCTGAGAGTGAAAGGAATAGATTTAAATCAGTTATGGTTCTGCCACAGAGGGGGCATCCTGTCTGATGGAAGACACACACCACTAAACAGTTACAAATGGACTGGAACTATATTTGAGGTCAGCACAAGGCCTGTGAGATCGTGGACTGGGTTGGAGTCCCAGTGTATATTAATAACTGTATGACTGGGATAGGTTAAACTCACTGCTTCAGTTTCCTCTCTGTAAGGTACCCTATACACAGTAAGTGTCAAATAAAGGCAGCTATTATTGTCTTAAAATGTCTTTATATTTCAGATTTATACTGAAATATTTATAAGTGGAAATATAATCTTATAACTTAAAATATTTCATAAAAATAAAGGAGGCAAAAGTGGCAAAATATTAACATTTACTAAATCTAGGAGATGGATAAAAAAAAATCTACTCTATTTTCCTTGTTTGAAAATTTTCACAATAGGAAAAAAATTAGTTAACCATTTCTCCCTCTATTTTCTTTGCAATAAGAAACATTAGAATATGTGGCAGAATATTAGGACAGCCCAAAGTCTAAAAGACTGGTCAGTAACTTTACCCCTAGTTAGCTCTATATTTTAACACAACAGTCCCCAAACTTTCTGGCACCAGGGACCAGTGTTCCTATGAAAACCTATTGCCTGATGAGCTGAGGTGGAGCTGAGGTGGTGATGCTAGAGATGGGGAGCAACTGCAAATAAGGTAAAGCTTCGCTCACTCACCTGCCACTCACCACCTGCTGTGTGGCCTGGATCCTAACAGGCGACGAACTGGTATTGGTCTGTGGCCCAGGGGTTGGGGACCCCTGTTTTGACGTATCAAAACATTTTTCTAAAGCTAGGATATAAATCCAAGTCACCTCTCTATAGACTTTTTAAAGCTAAATTGAATGCATAACTGCACGTTAACACTGTTCTAAGAACTTCACATGAAATATCTAACTGAACCTTTATAATAACTCTATGAAGTACATGCTATTATTATCCCCATATACTGATAAGATTTATAAGACCCTGAATCAGCATGGGCTGGCTCCCTCCCCCACAACTAACCTGCAGAGACTACAGAAAAGGAAACAAATTCCAGGAACTTGTAGACACACACACACACGACATCCTTGGGGTGACAATAAACTGGCACCATATGCAATTTGAAGCAGAGTTATTGAAAAAGATGTACCAAAAAGTCAAAATGAGCATGACAAGTTTACCTAAGGAAACAAAGATATTAATAATATGAAATTAAAACAAAAATTATCTAAAAAGAATCAAAATTAAATATTAAAGATAATCACCAAAATAAATAACTCAATGGACAGTATAAATAGCAGGAGAGGTACAGCTGAAGAATAACTTAAAGGAGTCAGGAGATTAGACTGAGGCACTCTTCCAGAAGACAGCAGAGAAGGATAAAGAAATAGGAAATGCAAAGGAAAAACTAAAAGATATGGAAACTAAAACAGAAGGGCAAGCATGTAGTAATAAGTCTCAAAAGGAGATGAAAACAGAGGATGGGTTTTTTGAAAAAATAATAGATATAAATTTCTCAGAATTATATATCAAGAAACTGATGCACAGAGAAGTCAAATAACTTGACTAAGGTCAAGATTCAAACCCAGGTGGTCTTGCCCAAGGACTCCTGCTTTTAACCCTTATGCTGTAATGACTCAGAGCTGAAAATCAATAAGTTCAGCATCAAAGATAATTAAAGAGGACTGGGACTGGCTTTGCCACTCTAGTATTTTGCAGTAATTAACAAATAAAATCTATACTCTCCAATATTATACACCTTGATAACACTGAAAATGCCTTTCCATAAACCCACAGCATTAAGAGTGAGGATGTGGAGGAAAGGGAACCTTGTATATGGTTAATTGGAATATAAACTGGTGCAGCCACTATGAAAAACAACATGGAGTTTTCTCAACAATATTAAAAATAGATCTAATATATGACCCAAGAATTCCACTTCTGGGTATTTATTCAAAGGAAACAGCCACTAATTTGAAAAGATATCTGTACTCCATGTTCATTTTTAAAAATTACTTACAATAGCCAAGACATGGAAATATACTAAGTGTCCCCTGATGGATGGATGGATGGACGGACTAACACACACACACACACACACACACACTGAAATATTATTCTGCCAACAACATGGATGGATCTTGAGGGCATTATGCTAAATCAAGTAAGTCAGACTGAAAAATGATAAATACCAGGTGATCTCAATTATATATGGAATTTTTAAAAAGCTGAACTTAATAGAAACAGAGTAGAGTGGTGCTTACAAGGAGCTGGTAGTTTATGTGTGAAATGGGGAGATATTTATCAAAGGGTATAAACTTCCAGTTATAAGTTCTGGTGATGTAATGTACAGCATAGTGACTATAGTTAATAATAATGTACTGTATATCTGAATACCTTAAAAGTTCTCATCACAAGAAAAAATTCTGTAACCGTGTGTGGTGATGGATGTTAACTAGATTATTGTGATCATTTCATAATATATACATATATAGAATCATTATGTTGTACACCTGAAACTAATATAATGTTATATGCCACTATATGTCAATGAAAAAAGGATTGAAAATAATAAAAAGTTATGAAGCCATATCAAAGGAGAGTGCATTAATTTACTTCTTCCATAAGTTTATTCATATAACATATTAATGTCTGTACAATAGTGTAGTGGTTAAAGAGTCCGAGCTCTGGAGTCATGGCATCAAGATTAAATGTAGGCACTACCACTTCTCTATGCCATAATTTCATAATCTATAAAATATAAATAAACTGTACCAGCTTTGAAAAGTGGCTATAAGGATTAAATGATTCAATGCTGGTAAAGTCCTTAGTAGAGTGTCTAGCATAAAACACGCTCAATAAATATTAGTTACTATTTATTATTATTCTTAATTTAAAGTTTTAGCTGATGATTATAGAGGCAACCATGCTGCCCACAACAGTGGTGGAGTTTGTTAAAAAGATTCTCGGCTCTCCCACCGCAAGAAATTGATTCTGTCTTGGATGAAGGCATGAATCTGCATTTTTATCAAGCTGCAGGTTAGTCTAAGGACTACACACAAGGAAACATGGTATTTTAAAGGCTTGTCAATCATTTCCTCATAACAGTCAGCTTGCAATTTTAGAACAAAAGTTCATTTGTTCACTTAACATGTTTTTATTGAATATGCGCTAGGTATAATGCTATATACCTATAGTGCTAGGGATACAGTGATGAACACACAGTGACACAATCCTTGCCCTCATAGGCTATTAGAAACCTTATATTCTAGAGTAGGGGTCCCCAGCCCCCAGGCCAATACTGGTCTGTGGCCTGTTAGGAACTGGGCCGCACCACAGGAAATGAGTAGCAGGTGATTCATCAAAACTTCATCTGTATTTACAGCTGCTCCCAGTGCTAGTATCATCGCCTCAGCTCTACCTCAAATCATCAGGCATTCTCATAAGATTCTCATAAGAGCACCAGTCCCTGGTGCCAAAAAAGTTGAGACCGCTGATCTAGAGATAATACATATATATATATATATATATATATATATATATATATATATATATATATATATATATATATAGTATATTAAGCCGAAGAAGTTCTCACCACCTAATTCATTTATTCAATGAGTAAATATTTACTAAACACAAACCTGGCATTTTATAATTTCAGAATTTCCATGATTTTGAGCAGCAAATATTCCTAGTGCTTGAAAAGGAGACAGTTCTTGAGGTCTACCCCAAATGCTCGCTAATGAAATCTTGCACTCACAACTCTGCCAGCAAGGAGATATCATATATGTTGATGTTTACATTAGCAGTGATTTTTAAAAGCTTACCAGGGTTAGGAAGACTCCTATTTAGGGGCATTACTGGCACCATGATCTCTTAAACCCAAATGTTTTTTTCCTAAAATACTTGCTGACTTTGGCTCCTTAATAGGCTTTCTTGTGTTATAAGGTGATACAATCAAAACAAAATACAAAACAGCACTTTAAATAGAGCATGGTTAGTCTATTAACAGGTATTTATTTTGCAGTTTGTGAAGGGACACTGGAAGCACCCATTCACTTTTAAAAAATTACTACAAAGGTATTAGCTGGCTATAAGGTAGGCGATTCTAAAATTATATGTATTATTTAAGGAAAAAAATCCTTGAAAGTCTAATGGTTCATAGTCAAGTGCATGCTAACAACATTAGAAGCAATTAGCAATATCTGATAATTATTGTATTTCCTCTTGATTATAATTGATTTCTAGGAGAGTTCAAGCCTGAAATACCGTTTCTTCTGCAACCTAGCTGAGATTCTTGCTTCTGGTCCCTAAATGTTTTATATGCTTCTTCTAATTTATTGATCTTAATCTTCTCCTAAAGAACAGGACCTTGTATGACTCCTGTGAAATTCCAAAAATTTAAGTCTATTCTGGTTTCAGAGAAAATGAACCAAGTATAATGGCAATATTAACAAAAATTATGTAAACAAAATAGCAGCAAACATTTTAGCACTTACTTATTATGTGCTAGGCAATGTGCTTTACATGGATTATCTCCTTTGTGAGGCAGGTCCTGCTATCTTCTTATTGAGGGAAGTGAGGCTTGGAAAGCTTATGTGGTTTGACTAAGATTATACCCTAAAAAAGGGTCATTTAGTAGGTTACCTGGGGAAAGGACAGGGCTTAAACCATTTGCTCTTTTTACTTGACATTGAATGCCTAAGCAAACACTGAATAGCTGACTTTTTACAACTTACAAAAAAAATGGTAGAATTTAAACAATTTTTCTAGACTATTATGATTTCCAGTGATTTATTCTTATCCAGATGAATAATAATCATTTTTATGCCAGTGAATGCAAATATAGAAACAATACTAGAATTTGTTTATTTTAAGTGGAAGAGAAGAGACAATGACATAAACTTCATATATGCTTCAGTTATGAGCATGGCTCCTTAGAGGTACATGTCAACAAAATTTGGGTACATGTGCACCATGTGGTTTAATATGCTATATAGGTTACTAACATTGGTCTTACAATTAAATGGGTCCTTTTGAACCCTTATTCTCAAAAGTAAATGTCTGTGTGTTCCTGAAACAGATTGATAAGCTATTTTATACTTTACATCAAATTATTTATTGGAGTATATTTCTCTCTAATGTTAAGCATGACTAAGGTAAAACCTTATATCACCATCTGCTGGCAAATAAAACTACACAATAACATTTCTGTTCATTAAACTATCCTCTGTGCTATCAAAAATTGAATAAAGGACTAAAGACAAAGGGAGAAAATTATACATAACAGGGTGGAGGAAGCAAACTTAGAGCCTCACTTTGGGTGCTTTAGTTTAAATCCTCATTTGTTCTCCCTGTAATTACCAACATGCAGTCCACATTTAAAAAGCCAGAATGACAAAAAAAGAAGTGCAAAAAAACTTCTATGTCAGTTTTGCTAACTTTTGTTTTCTTAATAAAGGGTACAGAGCTTAGGCTATATACTCACCTAAAAATATTATGAAAAATGACTTCGACCAAGATTTTCATCTCTGATATCTGTGTAATTCATAAGTTTATTACCAGGAAAGGTACTTTCCCTAACACAATTTACATAAACATTAAGAGGTTAGATATTACCTTAATATTAAAAAAAAAAGTTTAAGAATCGGTCAACAAATCTATTACCACTAGAAACCTGTGTTAAACTATTCATAGATTTAGATCATGCTGAAGTTTCAAAATGGCTGAGGAACATTATTATACTGAACAACTAAAGTGAGATGCACAAATACTTGGTAGACATGATTCAGAGAACCCTAAAATCAATATATTAAAAACAGGTTCACAGGATTAGAAGACCATATATTTCAAAAAAAAAAAAAAAAAAAAGGAAAGCAGCTAAAGAACCAACAACAGCAAGAAACCAATGAGAGGATTTAACAAAATATAATTTATGGGTTAGGGTGGTAAATAGAGCTAAGATAGACAATTCAGTATAGAACTGAAGGCAGGAATTAAAGCTCTAAATCTCCTTCTTTCATAAACCTGCTGTGATAAGACAAATCACTCTTCACTTCAATTTTACTGCTTGCAAAAGTGAGTCTAATTCTAACACCACTTTTTAATGACATGTGTATTGTTAAGAAGCAATTAAAAGTTTAGTTAAATATCACTGTAAAGATGACTAGTATTTCGAAAAGAGCCATATAAAAGTGCTAGTACTGTATATAATTCACTATAAATGAAAGAAAAGGAGCAAAGAATATCATTCTTGCCTTTAACGAGCTGCAAAGATAAAAAGAAAAACACGTGGTTAATAAATTGAGCCTGAGATGTTAAATTTAATTAGAAAGTGGAGAAGTGAAATAAGTAAACAAGAAAAGAAATACAGGAAGAGGAATTATATAATAATGACTTGAAGAGGACGTGATAAGGCAGAAAGAGATATGATAATCACATGTTAAATACATTGAAAATACTTTCAGAACTATCAAAGGACAAAGAAAATTTAACTTAAAGGCATGTGATTTAATCATTATTTAAATAGCAATTTGAGGGGGAAAGGAAAATGCATCATCTGTAGCAGTCTTTCATCTTAAAAATTATGTATAAAAAGGAAAGTGTTTGCAATTATACTATAATAACAGGAACCAACTTTCAAATGTCTTTAATAAGAGCAGATTCAAATACTAAGAAATCCCCCGCTATGAATATCAAAAACACCTACTTGTACCCGTTTTCAGAGAAGGCCAATTTTCAAATTTTCACTAAAGGAAACTGAAACCAAATAGTAGTAAGCAGATTTACATAATATTCTAAATTGAAGCCTAGGGAACAAAGTTAATATTGTGCCTCGTACTTCTCTATCCCCATTGCTATCACATTACTTCAGGTCTGCATTACTTCTTTCAACTGGATAACTTTAATAGCATCCTAACAAGTATCTTAACAACCATTTTCTTTTCTCCAATCCATGCTGTATACTGACAAATCCAGTGATTTTTCTAAAATGAAAATTTGATGTTAGCCTTGTGCTTAAAATCATAAAATAGATCCCACAGCCTATATATAACACAACATTCAAACTCTCTAACTTCTATGATATCATTCCCATCTCACCTCTTCCCATACCCACCATTACTCTACTATTACCTCCTTACACTCCACTATTTATTTTTAACTACTTGAGACTCCTGAAACTTGTCATGTTGTTTTATGCACGTTTTTCTCTGCTCCTGCTCTTTAAGGGCCTTCAAATTCTGCCCTCACAGCAATGCAAACAGCTACCCAACTTCTATTTTCAACATCAGTTCAAGTTATCCTAATATCAACTCTCCATCCCAATCTTTTCCAAGAAAGAAGTGAATATTCCTTCCTTGGTACCTGTACAGATTTCTTTTATAGAACCCATAATTTTTATTATATTTACTTATTAGGGTATGTTTGTTTATTAGACTACAGGCTCCTTGGGAGCAGAAACCTAGTCTTATTTAGCAATGTATCCTTAGTAACTAGCACAATGATTGGCACATCACAGACATCTGAAAAGTTTTAAATCGATGAATAAATAAGCTTCATTATTTACAATTTTCACTGCCTATGGATTAAAAGCTATAGTCTAGTATTAGTTACTGAGTTCTATCATTTATTTTTTCGACATGTTTGATTCATTCTGCAATCATTATCCTATTAATGTCCTCATCCTGCATTTTACTGCCAGGCTAATTTTCCCAAAGCCCATATTCACCATACAACAGCACCATTCATGAACTTATAGTGAATACTATTTTAAATTAAAATGCCTCCATTTACCTTTCATGGCTCTCTATAAGCTTGCCCTACCTTACCCATCCAATTTTAACTCTCCATCTGGCCAATTTATTAATCACACCTTGAGTATGGTCATAAATTTTTACCTTTCCCTTTGCCCAAATTGTTTGATTCTACATTCACACCTCATTCTTCTCTAATACAATTAAATACTAACTATCTCTTATGGGCCAATCAGTCTGACCTTTTCCCATAAAAATTGTACCTCTATTTTTTTAACCATATACAGTACTCTCCCCTTATCCACAGGAAATATATTCCAAGACCACTGGTCGATTCCTGAATCTGTGGATAGTAATGAATGGAAGGGAAGCTACTATACTACAGTAAAAACATTTGGTATCTTCATTCTTTGATTTTTAAGAATGTTGCTTTTCTCTCCCCAAGTAGATTATCAATTCCTTCAGGTAAATCTCCTATATATCTAATCGTATTCCCTTTTAGATCCCTGACAGATTGTAGTTGCTATGATAGTTAAAAAGGCATCAGTGTTTTTAAAACATTTTTTTAAAGGCAGTAACATCCTCTCTTAAAATTAAATCTAATGTTGCTGTCCAACATATAAAAAATAAAAGGAGCAGGACTCTGATTGAAATGGAATGCGGGACTTGGAGGGCTGCCTGTCTGGCCTTTCCCTACTGACTTAGTCACACAGTGGCCCAGGAGCACCTCTGCAGATCTCCAGGGGTCACCTTTGAATATGATTTGAAAACTACTGGGTTAAGTTCTAACTCTAACACATATTGGCCATGCACTCTTGGGTAATCACAAACTTTCTAAGCCTCAGTTTCTTCAGATAATAAATATGCATGAGAAAGACCTTTGTAAACTTTCTGGCTTTCTAAATATCTGAGGAATTTACAACTTCACAAGTCATGAGCTAAACTAGTAATATTATACAACCTTAAGTTATATCACACAATAGTATTGTCTGTGAAATGATTCTATATTTTAAAATCCAGCTTTATTTAAAATAAAATAAAGCATTTTAAATGCCACTCAATTCTAGGAATCCCAGGCCAGGTCCTCTGCCTTGTTTCTTATACTTGTAATTAACTTTCTAATCTCCGTTTGGGAGGCAACAAAGTGTAATGATTTAAGAGTACATGTTTTCAAGTTGGGCAGATTTGGTTTGAAGGCCAACTTCACCACTAAGTAGGTGTGTAAACTTAGGTAAGTTACACAACCTCTCCAAGCCTTAATTTCTTCACCTCGAAAATGAAAACAGCACCACTGGCTTTGCAGTTGCTGCTAGCTTAAGGAAGGTAATCTGAATAAATTGTTTAGCAGAGTATGAAACCCAGTAAGAAATCCATGAGTTAACTATTAATTTCCTTTTGGGAAGAGTTGTGGGAGGGTTGAAGCACTTTGTGCTACGGTAACACTCACTATTCCTTTTCCTTTTTGTTCTTGAGCAAAGGGTAATAGCACCCAAATCAAAATACAGCAAGTAAAGTCTGTAAATGAAAGCATGTCACCTTTGATGACTCGGAGTACAAAGTTATAAAACAGATGGCTTCTTTCCAGATATCCTATAACAAATAGCATTTCTTTCCTGCTAATTTTATCTTCTCTAAAGGACAATGTTTTGATCTTCGTATACTCACACAGTACACCGCAATGTCAGCAAATAATCAATAAATATTTGTCAAATTAAACAGATTTCATACAATCAGAAATTTATCACATTATAAATAACTTTAAAGCAATTACCCCTTTTCAAATCAGAATGTTTGCTTCCTATTGGAAATATTACTAATTATGGGCTATTTCTCATAAAAGTTGAAGTTTAAAGTGTAATTTTAGGAAATATGCTAATTAGATATAAAATCATTCTTAAATTGAAAAGGGACTTTGCTATCCTTAAAATTATAAACATATGTGCAAGTCCTTAGAATACTTCTTGCCATACAAAATTAAGTAACTAATAGGAAAGATGTTGGAGATATGAGTTAAAAAAAGGGATATACATCAATATGGAAAGGTGTGCAAGAAACACCTATATGAAAAGAGCAAGTTTCATAAGAGTATGTATGATATGATTCCATTTGTGCTTGTTTTAAAGGTATACAAACAAATTTGTCTGCCTACAGAAAATTTTCTGAAGATTATTTAAGAATCCTACTCACATTATGTAATAATATAATTAAGAAAACCAAATCACTACCAATTTAATATTTCATAACAGAAACTAAAAAATGATTTTAAAAATATTTTAAATAAAATATAAAAATGGTAGATTTAAACCCCCATTTGACCCTAAACCATTATCAAAGGGATTTGATAGAGGTTGTCATAAAAACTCTTACCTAAATACTCTACCAGTCAACTTTAAATGGAAGAATAAATAGTTCAATAAGATTAGAAAACCAAATATTTGCTTACAGAGACAAAGGACATTAAAAGTTCTAAATGCTTATTCATGTTACTTCGACATTTACGTTAAAAATTAATTGGAGAAATCAATAATTTATATTAGGATTAGTAATTATTATTATCACTTTTTATTTTAATTAAATGTGTCCAACCATATCAAGAACACACTTTTGAGGTTTTTTTTTTTTTTTTTTTTTACAAATGACTAAAGTGGCTTTGGTAGAGCGACACCACAATCTGACAGATGCTTTCCCAAATCTCTTAACAGAAAGATATATGGAACATTAAGTGCTTGAATTTAAAACCAAGGTAACAGGAAAAGTACCCCCCAACAATTCCCCCCAGATGGCTTTTTAGATAACTAGAATAGGTTTAAATAAACTCCTTATTTAGATCAAAGAACATATAGTTTTCTCTTATGTTCGAAAGGTTAAAAATATTTACCATTATATAAAATTTCTGTATTTATATTAAAAATGTTTTCTTATCCAATAATGATGGGCTGGAAGACAGATGTAGATACTCGTCCTGGCCCTGCCACTTATTAGCTGAAAATAATGAGCAAGTCACTGAACGTCTCTGACCCTAAATTTCTTCATCTATAAAACAAGAGGGCTGCACTATATTAGTTCTAAGGTCCTTTTTCATATCTTACCTGCTTTGTGACAGTGAAAAATATCAAGTAAGAAACACTTTTATTTGCTGATTCTTAATTGCTATATGACAGCAAGAAATGTTAAGAAAACATTAACTTTCATATGCAATTATTAAAACTATGGATGCCCTTTAAGGTTTCAACTCAGAAACCTTTTTCTGCAAGGTTGAACTCTTTATTTTGCATAAAATATGTATTTCAGATTACACCATCTTTTTGTGGTGTTATATGGAAAATTGAGCACTCTTTCATTAAATATAATTTTACTCTCTTTGAAAATTCCACAATACAGCTTTAGTCAGGTGACTAATTCTTATAGTAGTAGTAAAATTTCCTTGGTCCATCTTGCTTTTTTAAGCTCATAATCTAAAGATGTTTACCTTTGGCAACATAGGAGTATCCCTTTTCTTCTTTTTTTCTGAATTAGGGTCATCTAATAAGTCTGGCTCAAAGGTATAAAGTTCAGTAAGCTCATTCATGGTAAAATGACGCTCGACCTGCTGCTGATCAACGACTCTAAAAGATAGTGACTGCTTAGTTACTTGCCGATCATAAATTTTATCTTCCATGGTTCCCTTTGTAAAAAGAAGGAACAATATACAAATAAATATTGTAAACATGAAACTTAATCAAGAAGAAATATAGTTATTGGTTAATACAAAATGGCAAAACTTCATAGTAATATACTGCCATAAAGCAAATTGTATTGGTAATGCTACTTAATTCATGAGAAATTTCATCTGTTCAGCATAGTTTACCTCAACAAAAATAATTCTCTTACTAATATGATATGTGTGTTGCTTTATATATTTCTGAACATGGTGGAAGTAGGATAGCAGTCAGATACAGGGTAAGTAGAAATAAAGGAGGGCATGAAATAAGATTTTAGGGGGTTACTGAAATAAGAATGCAAGAGAGCAGCTTAATTCAGCAATCACTATAAACTGTTTTTATATAGAACCCTAACTTCTATAATTTCAAAACAAAATATAACTAAAATGCCCTATCTATTACATATTTGGCATTCTAAATTAGAATATAAAGGGGCTCTTAATTTAAATAATAAGAAAGAATTTACGGTGTAGTTTAGCAATTATATCATGTACTAATGAGGATCAAATGAGCCAGGATCTACCGATAAAAACCAGTCTCTGGTTGAGAAGCCCAGATCTATAGGGAGATCAAAAGGATAGCAACCGTTCCAAAAGCAGATGTACCATTTAAAAGAAAAACTTGATTCTATAAACCTGTATCACCTTAAACTGCATCCACCAATTTCATTTCACTTATTTTTCTTAAATTTCAGTGTCTGTTTTTAATACCTGAATTTATATTTAAAGGTAATGACTTTAATATTCTTACTCAGAAAATAATACATATTCGTTACTATAAAGTTAACTTTTTCTTCATATTGATCCACACTCTTGAAATTAAGAGGCTATCTGGTGGCTACTAAAACAATGAATGATCATTTGACCTTCATGTCTATAAGCAAATTAGATTTAGTTATTGGCTTTTCTATGTATGCTAAGTAAAAGAACTATAAATGTTTTACTTTCCTGAACTAGCAAGAAAATGCTAAATCTGTTCACCCATGCAAATCCATCTCAATCTGAGAAAGCTGACATCATAGATACAAACAAAATACAAAAGAAAAAATCATGAGAGGCCAAAATTGATTTCTGCTGCTTTACACGTAGGAATGATATTTTCAACTGTGTTTGCACCTCTAATGCATATATGTTCTGCACTCCAAAAACATTACCAGTTTCACCCAACCTTTCAATATGAAAAAAAGAATGAGACTATAAATTATAAACCTACCTGAGCTAAGAACCTATATACATACACAGGTTTAGTTTGTCCAAAGCGATAAACTCTGAATATACTCTGGATGTCATAAGATGGATTCCAAGAAGCATCAAATATAATCACTCGATTAGCAGCTACCAGATTAATGCCCAGAGATCCTGCTTTGGTGGAAATGATAAACAATCGTCCTCTGAAAATGAAAATATAGAACAAATGCTTTAGTAATGAGTGTTTCACAGATATTTTAATTATGACTTTTAAGTCTTAAAGTAGTTTTTTGAACAATTAAGAGAGCAGAGAATTCATTTCTCACTTATTGATGAGAAAAAGACATGCTAAAGAGTTAGGTTGAAGATTTATCTGCCCAGGAAGAATCTTATTGCTGGAAAATGAGATCATCTGATTTAGGAATAAAGATAAATATGAAAATCACATTTACAAAGTATTTTTCAGTATTTTACAAATTTCTTAGTAAATGTAGAAATTTAATCTATAACTCAAAGTCCATATTGTGTTTGGTACTATTATGAGAACTAAGTATATCAAAACGACAGTGCCCAAGGAGCTGAGTGTAGCAGGGGTGACTGACATGCAATTACAATATAGCATAACGATAGATGAGAAGTTAAATAGATGCAAAGTACTGAGGTAGCTAAAAGAGGATCAAGAAGACAGAGGGCTCAGGATGTGATCAAGAAAAAAAAAATAAAACCGAGATAATCTGCTGTCAGAGCACAAGAATTTATACTTCCGTAGGAGAATTTGGGTATGAGTGATAGTTAATAGAAAACTAAGCAAGTGGTAAAAACAAAATTAAACAGGTATACAAAAAAGGAAAAGTAATAACAGTATTTTAATAATGGCTTAAGTGTGAATATTTACAGTCACAATAAAGAAAATACTCCAAACTGATTTAGGCAAATATTATGAAAAATATATATTGAGAAAATGAATGAGTAAAAGTGTGTGTATACATGAGGGTAAATTCACATCTTAGACTATAGAAGGATATATGTAAGTAAATACCAGAACAATTGCCAAGAGTTGATATCAGTTACCTACAGAGGAGAACTCATGGGTAGGAAAGGGTTGGTAAAGGAATTGGTTTTTATTTTAAGGCTTATAATATTATGTGTTTTTTAAATATGAAAATATATTATTTTGATATGAACAAAAATTTTTAATAATTATATGTAACTTTCTGAAAATGTAAACAAGTTTACAGAAAAAAAATTACTCAGTTCTACTTCCCAGAAACAATCTGTATTCAAATCATGGTACATTTCTTATAGCTTTCTTTTTCCTAAGTATATATATCTTTGGCTATACAGAGACAAGACAGTATCTGTATATATAGTTTATATTATTAGCATTACCTCAAATTTCATGATAAACATCATCCTTGATAGCTGCATAATATTCCATTGGATGACTATATAATTTGTTTACTGTTGATAACTTAGAAAACTCCTGGAATATAAGTTCTCAACCACCTCCACAAAATGCCTTTATACACCAAGCCTTATAAGAACATAAGGTTGAAAACAAAAAATACGTATAACACAAAGAACTAAATTATATCCTAGAGCTATTCAACAGGTTACAGTACCATTAAAATTCTACAATTTATGTGTGGGGGAAAAAGGATATAGAACCCTATTAAGTGTAAATGTAAATGCATTAAAAAACAAAACATACATATATACAATAATAACAGTGGTTATCTCTGGTCACTTGGATTACAATAATTTTTTTCTTCTTTACACATCTCTAATAATACATATTTGTCACAGAAAACAAACTGTGCTCTCTATAATTAGTGGAATATTTAAGAGTTATGAGCAAATGCTGCCACAAAATTACTCCAGTTATTTACATCTATTCCACACCAGCAAAAAGATCAAGCATATAGAATGGTGTAAACTATGTAGGTTAAAAACACACACACAAAAAAAACCAGAAAACCTTGTAGAGAACTTTAAAATTCTTTGGTATCTACTACTAACGAAGAGCTGAATGTGTTTAAAAGTCATGTTTATAAAAACTGTTATGCATCCCAAATACTAAGATAGACTGGGAAGATAGAAAAAAAATATCTGGTCACTGCAGTAAAAGAGACCACCAACTACAAGACAACAGACATATAAACAACTGTGGTACATATATCCAAAGGAATATTACTCAGCCATAAGAAAAGATGAAATATTGCCATTTGTGACAACATGGATGGATCTTAAGATAATCATGATAAGCGAAATAAGTCAGACTGAAAAAGCTGAGAACCGTAAGATTTCTCTCATATATGGAATATAAAACTGAAAACAATAAACAAGACAACCAAACAAAGACTCATGGACAAGGACAGTATATTAGTGGTTATCAGAGGGAATGGGGGTTTGGGGGGCAGGTAAAGGCAAAGGGGATCAAATATATGGTGACAAAAAGAAATTTAACTCTGGGTGGTGAACACACAATGCAATATACATATGATATATTATTGATTTGTACACTTGAAAACCATACAATTTTATTAACTAATGTCACCCCAATAAATTTAATAACAACCAACTGTAATGTAGTCTAATTTACAATAATAGAGGTATTTATTTTTAAGGTATAGATGTGGCCAACGACATGTTTTGGTTTTTAAAAGCATACAAGTGGGAAGCAAAGTTGCTTAATTTGCCTCCAAAAGAAAAATAAACAAAGAAACAGTCAAGTGACAGAAGTGGCATTAAGAATTATTTTACAACTATTTAACCTTTAATATTATTCAATCTGGAATATGTAGTCTATACTGATATAAATTAACCATGATATTTTTAGATGGTTTAATGCTAAACATCAGTATTTAAGTATACATTCAAAACAATTAAAATATGAACCACTATTTGAAAAGTGCTGCTATAAATCTTTTTGTATATATATCTGCTAGTAAAAACATGTAAGTATTTCGTTAGGTATATATCTAAAAGTAGAATTGCTGGATCATAGGGTATATGTATTGTATTGTTAAAGCTGCACAAAGAGTTCTCCAAAGTGGCTATCCCAATTTACATTCCAGCCAGCAGCATATGAGTGTTATAGCTGTTCCAGATCCTTGACAACTCATGGTATTGCCTTTTTAAAATTATAACCTTTTAAAATATTTTAAGGGTTGCAAGAATGTACAGCAGTAGTTCAGAGAGTTTCTGTGTATCCTTTGTCCACTTTCCCCAGTGGTAATAACTTATGTAAGTATACTATCAAAACCAGAAAATTAACACTGGTACAATACTACGTATTCAGGCACAGAGTTGATTTGGATTTCACCAGTTTCCATATGTACTATTTTGTTTGTTGCATAGCACTATAAAATTTTATCATATATGTTGAACCATGTAACTTTTACAAGTAAGATACAGAACTGTTCCATCACCACAAAAAAACACTTCTTGCGTTATCCCTTAGTATTTATATTTATACCTTCCCCTGAACCCTAAATATCTGGAAATCACTAATCTGTTCTCTGTCACTATAATTCTGTCACATTGAGAATGCCATATGGAATCATAAAGTACATAACCTTTGGAGATTGGCATTTTTCACTCAACATAATAATACCCTTGAGATCCATCCAAGTTGTTCTTAGATCAATATCAATAGTTCATTCCTTCTTATTGCTGAGCAGTGTTACATTATATGCATAATACCACAATTCGTTTATCCATTCACGCATTAAAGGACATCTGGGTTGTTTTCAGTTTTAGGTTGTTACAAATAAAGCTGCTATGAACATCTGTGAATGGGTTTCTATGTGAAAATAACTTTTCAATTTTCTGGCCTAAATTTTCAAGAACATGTTGGCAGGGTTGTATGGCAGGCATATGTTTTATTTTTTTTTAACTACCAAATTGTTTTTCAGGAAGAGTGGCTGTGCCATTTTACCAGTATTGCAAGAAAGATCCAGTTTCTCTGCATCCTTGCCAATATTTAGTAGTGTCACTATTTATTATTTTAACCATACTGATAGATATAAGTGCTATCTGGCTGTGATTAATGTATATTTCCCTATTGGCTAGAGATGTTGAACGTCTTTTCACGTGCTTATTTGCCATGCACATGAGTGAAGTGTCAGTTTAAGTTCTTGGCCTTTTCTAACTGAATGTTGTTTGTTTTCTTGTTGTTACATTTAGAGAATTCTTTGAGTCTTTTGTTAGATAAATTATTTCCAAATTTTTTCTTCCAAGTCTATGGCTTGTGTTTTCCTCTTCTTACAAGGTCTTTCACAGACACAATTTTTATATTGATTGTCCATGTATTGACAGTTTTCTTCAGTGGATTAAATGCCTTTGGTGTCATTTAAGAATTCTAAGCCTTAGCTAGGTTACTGAGGATTTTGTTCTGTGTTTTCTTAAACAAGTATAATGTTTTCAATTTAGATTTATGATAATTTTGACTTGATTTTTTTTAAAGGATGAGGTTTAAGGTCAAGGGTTCATTTTCATCTTATGAATATCCACTTGTTTCAATACCATTTGTTGAAAATATCCTTCCTCCATTGAAATACTTTTGTACTTTTGTCAAAAACATTTTTAACTTGCATTTATCTGAAGATTAGTAAACATGAGCACCTTTTTGTATGTCCATTGGCCATTTGGATATTGTCTTTTTACCTTTTCAAGTTTTTTGACCATTGTTCTATGGGTTTGACTGGTTTAACCAACTGATTTTTTAAAATTCTTTGTAAATTCTAGATAAGAGTTTTTGGATTTATGTATTTGAAAATAACTTCTATTTTGTGGTTTGTTTTTTCATTCTTAAAGTGAAAAGCCTTTGCTGAATATAGTTCTTAATCTTAATGAAGCTCAACTTATCAATCTTTCCTTTTATGGTTAGCACTTTGCATGTCTTGTTTATGACAATTTTCTTACAGCAAGATCAGGAAAATACACTTTGCTGTTTCCTTCTAAAACCTTTATTGTTGAAGCTTCCACATTTAAATCTACAAACCACCAGGAATTCATTCTCAGAGAAATACAGGTTAAGACTATGAAGGCTTACCACTACATATCTATCGCAATGACTTAAAAGAAAAACTCATCAAGTGATAACGAAGAAAGAGAATGACTAAAACACACTACTGGTGTGAGTGCAAACCGGAACAACCTTTCTGGAAAAATGTTCTGGTAGTATAAGATAAAGCCAAATATAGACATATCTTTTACTCAGCAATCTCACATCTAGATACACATATATGCTTGCCAAAAGACAGATAAAATAATTCTCTAAAAAGTTTAATCTTTGGACTTCCATTTCTGGAAAGATGGAATAGATATACTGGTTCCTATTCCTCACAATAAGTACAGATAAAACCCCTAAATATTATATATAAAACAAACCTAAGAAATTTCTGAGAGCTGAAGAGAAGGAGGCAGACTGGCTAGGGACATTGGGACCTAAGAAACAACATGGCAGTGAGTTCCATGGGATTTCTATTTGTCTTATATATCCCAGACTGAATGCTGAAGAACCCAGCAACCTGGAAACACCAGTGAGTGCTGTCAAAAAAAATTTCCAAGAAAAGCCTGCTCTCTCTAGACAAAGGACCAAAAAAGGGACAATCTAGCAAGGCTGAAAACTTTAATATAGTAACTACTCAACTCCAGTCAAACAGTACAGAAAAAATGCAGTGCACTTCCACCCTTGTCATTAAAGGCTGAGTGGGAAGCCCAGACTCCTACCTTCACCTTGTTATAAAAAGGCAATGCCAGGATGGTGTCAGAAAAGGCTGAGTTAACAAGGTTCTCCCCCTGACACAGTACTGTCAAAGCCATGTAGGGAACCAGAACATCCACTCCTACCCAGCGGATGTAAAAAAAAAAAAAAAAAAACCCTATCATTTCCTACTGGGGTAGTATCAAAGAAAGCTTAGTGGTGAGTCAGGAATTATACCACCACCCAAATAGTAGTAAGTCATCCCCTATAGTGTCAGTAGAGGCCATGAGGGTGGGTTGTAAATAGGCAATCCAAACCTTCCCAGCCAGGATAGTATCGGCAGAAGCCTAGTGGGTAAACTGAACTCCCAATCTCAACTAACAGTAATAAGGCTTGGGAACCTCATGCCCCATCAGAATATGTATCAGAAGAGGTCTGCTGTAACAGAAGATTTAAATGCGATCCCATTCTCATGACATAATAACCAAAAACCCAAATTAAATAGATTTGTGTCAGACCCTGAATTGCCAAAGCTATCATGAGAAAAAAGAATGAGGTTGGAGGCATCACTCTGCCCAATTTCAAATTATACTATAAAGTAACAGTAATCAAAATGGCATGATACTGGCAGCAAAACAGATACATAGACCAGTGGAACATAATATAGAGTCCAGAAGTAAACCCATATTTATATGAGCAAATGATTTTGACAAAGAAGCCAAAAACATACAATGGAGAAAGACAGTCTCTTCAATAAATAGTTCTAGGAAAACTGGAAAGCCATCTGCAAAAGAATGAAACTAGATTGTTGCCAATCACCACACACCAAAATTACTCAAAATGGATTAAGGAACTAAATATAAGACCTGAAAAATAAAATTCACAGAAAAAAATATAGGAACTAAACCGAAGACCTTGGACTTAAAGAGGATTTTATAAACTTGACTTCAAAAGCAAGGGAAGTAAAAGCTAAAATAAATGAATGAGACTACATCAAACTAAAAAACTTCTGCTCAGCAAAAGAAATCATCAACAAGGTAAAGAGACAACCATCTCAATGGGAAAATATATTTGCAAGCAACACCTCTGATAAAGGCCTAATATCCAAAATATACAAAAAAACTCATACAACTCAACGACAACAACAAAAAAAAAACAAATGATCCAATCAAAAAATGGGCAGAGGACCTGAGCATACACTTCTCCCTAAAGGACATACAAATGGCCAACATATATATAAAAAGATGTTCAACATCGCTAACTATTATGGAAATGCAAATCAAAACCATAATGAGATACTACCTCACACCTGTTAGAATAGCTATAATCAACAGGACAAGTAATTACCAATGTTGGAGAGGATGCAGAGAAAAAGGAACCCTCATACACTGCTGGTGGGACTCCATATTGGTACAGCCACTATGAAAAACAGCATGGAGGTTCCTCAAAAAGCTAAGAATTGATCTACCATGTGATCCAGCAATCCCCCTACTGGGTATTTACCCCAAAGACTTGAAAACACATATCCATAAAGATATTGCACACCAATGTTCATAGCAGCATTATTCACAGTAGCCAGGATATGGAAGCAACCAAACTGTCCTATGACAGATGATTGGACAAAGAAGCTGTGATACATATATATAATGGAATATTACTCGGCCATAAGATGAAATACTGCCATATTCAACAACCTAGATAGACCTCAAGATAATCATGCTAAGTGAAATAAGCAGGACAGAAAAGGTTGAAAATCACGATATCACTTATATGTGGGATATAAACTTAAAAGCAACAAATGAGCAGGATAAACAAACAAAGACTCATGGACATGAACTATAGGCCAGTGGTTACCAGAGAACTATAGACTAGTGGTTACTAGTGGGGTGGGGGAGAAAAGGGGAGGTTGAAAGGGTAAAGGGGGTTAAATATAGGGCTTGGGGGAGGGTGAAGTGGGTAAAGGGGATCAAATATACGATAGCTGAAGGAAACTAGACTCTAGGTGGTAAACACAAAATAGAATATACAGATGTCAAATGATAATGTACACCTGAAATTATATAATTGTATTAACCAATGTTATCCCAATAAACTTAATTAAAAATTACAAAATAAATACATAGATCTTTGTCATAAAATGAACCAGGAAAATCTCAACTTCAATGAGAAAAGACAGTCAGCAAACAGAAACACTGAGATGATATAGATGTTAAAACTGTCACAGATTTAAAAAACAGCCATTATAAAAATGTTTTGATAAGCAATTATTAACACAATTGAGAGAAAAATATAGTCTTGACAAAGAAATAGAAAACATAAAGAACCAAACGGAAAATTTAAAACTGAAAAATACAATAAGAAAAAACTCAATTAGATGGGCTCCACAGCAGAATATAGAAAACAAAAGATTCAATGAACTTTGAAAACAAAACAATAGAAATGACCCAATCTAAACAACAGAAACAACATAAAAACAGAACAAAACAAATACAGAGACTCAGGGACCTAAAGGACACTATAATAAAAGATGTAACATTCTTATTATCAGAGACCTCAAGG
This sequence comes from Cynopterus sphinx, assembly GCA_030015415.1. NCBI lineage: Eukaryota > Metazoa > Chordata > Mammalia > Chiroptera > Pteropodidae > Cynopterus > Cynopterus sphinx. The sequence continues at coordinate 40,667,385 of CM057388.1, forward strand.
AGATGAAAAAAGAAAGGGGCTATCAAAATATTCAAAAAAGTAATGGCTAAAAATTACCAAAATTTAAAAAGAAACACAAACCTACAGATTCAAGATGAATAAAGCACAGAGTAAAGTAAAAGAAATCCATACCAACACACATACTAGACAAACTTCTAAAAACTAAGATAAAGAAAAAAAAATCTCAAAAGGGACGAGAAACAGAACCTTTCTGATAGGGGAAAAGAACAATGAAAAATTCAACAGTTTAAAAAAATATTTTATATATATATATATTTTTTTAAATAAAACACTGTATAAAATAAGGCATACAACATGTTGATTTGATACATTTATATATTGTAGTATGATTGCCAAATGACAACACCTCTACCACATTATATAATTATCATTTATTTATAGTGATTAGAATAATTAAGTTCTGGTCTCTTAGTATGTTTAATGATTATAATAAAATATTGCTGTCTACATTCACTAATTGCTTCAGCTACTCTGGAAAACAATACGGAGGTTCCTCAAAAAAATTAAAAGTAGATCTTTCATATAATCTAGCAATTGCACTTCTGGGTATATACACAGAAGAAATGAAAACAGGCTGTCAAAGAGATACATGCATTCCCATGTTTACTACAACATTATTCACAATAGCCATGATATGGAAACAACCTAAGTGCCTCTCAATGGATGAATGGATAAGGAAAATATGGTGTATATATGCAATGTAGTATTTATTAAGCTGAGAAAGAAGGACATCTTGTCACATGGATGGACCTTGAACACATTATGCTAAAGGAGATAAGTTCAACAGAAAAAGATAAGCACTGTATGATATCACTAACATGTGGAATTTAAAAAAGCCAAACTCATAAAAACAGCAAGTCTTTTATAAGAAATCATGAAGGCCAGAAGGAAGTGGCACAATGTTTTTCAAATGCTGAAAGAGCTGCCAACCCAACTTCAACAATGAAGTCGTCAAGAAATTCTCAGACGAAAGTACTCAAAGAATCTTCAGCAGACTTGCTCTTAAAGAATTAATAAAGAAGTTCTCAAAAAGAAAGGCAATGACAAAAGAAGGAATAGTGAAACATTAGGAAAGAAGAAACAATAAAAAGAACAAAACATGAGTAAATAGTTTCAAGTTTTCAAAATTATGTTTGTTAGTGGAAGAAAAAATTATTACACTGTCTGATGTGGTAATCTATGGAGAAAAACACTTAAGATACTTACATTACAAACAGGGGAGACAAAGGGACATAAAGGGATAAGGTTCCCATTCTTTAATCAAAATGATACAGCAATGACACCAGTAGACTATGACGTCATATATACATAATGTAATACTTAGAGAACCACTATAAGTTATACAAAGATACATTAAAAAACACTATAGATAAATCAAAATAGAATTCCAAAAAAGGTAAAAGTAACCCACAGAAAGGGTGGAAAATAAATCAGAAACAAAAGAAAATAGAATAAAAGATAACAGATTGAATGAAAATAAAATGGCAGCCTCAAGTCTTATATTAAATGTAAATGGTTGTACATCTGAAACTGATATATGTCAATTATACTTCAATAAAAAAATGCAAATACTATATACACAGCTTTTAAAAGAAGATTAACAAAGTTAAAAAACAAAACATAACCCCAAAATAAGCCAGACAGAAAAAGTTGAAAGCCACATGATATCACTTATATGTGGGATATAAACCTAAAAGTAACAAACAAACAGGACAAACAAACAGAGACTCATGGACATGGACAATAGACTAGTTGTTCCTGTGGAGGGGGGTAGTTGAGGGTAACTGGGATCAAATATGTGGTGACAGAAAGAAATCTAACGATGGGAGGTGAACATGCAGTGTAATAGGTAGGTAGGTAGGTAGGTAGGTAGGTAGGTAGGCAGGTAGGTAGGTAGGGAGAGAGAGAGAGAGACTTACTGTTGAATGGTCCACTTGAAACTTATTGGACTTTGTTAACCAATGTCACCATAATAAAAAAAGAGCATGACCCAACTAGGTACTGTGAACAAGATACTTCAAATTTAACAAAATAGGCTGAAAGTAAAATGATGAAAAAAGATATTCATGTAAACATCAATCAAAGTAAAGCAAGAGTGGCAGAATGGCTATTATTGGCATCAGATAAAGTAGGTTTCAGAGCAAATAAAATTTATGAAGGATAGGGAGGGATATTACAATCCTAAATGTGTACATCTCAAACAACAAAGCTGACAATATGGGAAGCAAAAACTGAAAGGAAAAACACATAACCTCACAATTATAGTTGGAGGCTTTAAGCTACTTCTCTCAAAAATAACCAACTGGACAGAAAATCAGCAAGAATAAAGAACACAAGGACCCCAGCAAAGAACAGACTCTGATCAATATTTATATAACACTTCACCCAATAACAGGAAAAATCCATTCATTCCAAGGTATACCACATCTTGAGCCATAAAACAAAGCACAACAAATTTAAAATAACTGAAATCACACAGAGTATATTCTCTGAATAGAACTGAATCAAACTAGAAATCAATACCTAAATACTAGAAATCTTCAAATGCTTGGAAATTAAACAACATACTTTTAGCTATGAGTCAAAGCAGAAGTCACAAAGGAAAAAAAGTGCACTGAATTGAATGAAAAAATATATATATCAAAATTTGTCTAAAACAGCTAAACCAATGCTGAGGGAAATTTATAATACAAATTAAATTTATAATATAAATTGAAATGTTATAATTCAAATTTATAATACAATACCAAATGCTTGTATTAGAAAAGAGGAAAAGTCAAATTAGTAATCTAAGGGTCCACCTCAAAAAATAAAAATATGAGTGAAATAAAGTCAAAGCAAGATGAAACTGAAAATAGAAAGGAAAAAATAGAGAAAATCAACAAAACAATAAGCTGGTTCTTTGAAAAGATCAATAAAATTGACAAACCTCTGGCAAGACTAAAAAACACGAGAATATACAAATTACCAATACCATGAATGAAACAAGCTGTCACTATAGACACTGCAAGCATCAAAAGGATAATAAGGCAATGGAATGAACAATCTATACATAAATTTGTATTTTAGGTGAAATGAAACAATTCCTTAAAAAGCACAAACTATCACAACTCATTCAATACAAAATAAATAATTTGAGTAGCCCTGTAACTACTAAGGAAACTGAATACTAGTGATTTAAAAACTCCCAAAAAAGAAATCTCCAAGACCAGAAAGTTTCACTGGCAAATTCTACCAAAATTTAAGAATAATTAAAACAAATCCTATACATCTCTTCTTTCAGAAAATAAAAACGAGAACACTTCTCAACTCAGTTTATGAGAAAAATACTATCTTCATACCAATACTGGACAAAGACAGTACAAAACAACTATATACAAATCAGCCTCTCATAAATATCCCCCAACAAAACTTAGCAAATAAAAACTATATATGTGTGTGTGTGTGTGTGTGTGTATATATATATATATATATAGATAGATGGATATAGATAGATAGATAGATATAGATATACCATGATCAAGTGGGGTTTATTCCAGGGATGCAAGGCTTGTTTAATATTTAAATATCAATCTATGTAATATACCATAACACGCTAAAGAAAAAAAAATAATGATATTAAATGAAACAGAAAAGAAATCTGAAAGAATTAAATACTCATTCACAATAAAATCTCTCAGCAAACCAGGAATGAAGGGGAACTGAGAGGGAACTTCCTCAATTTGAAAAAGAGTATCTACAAAATATCTGCAGCTAACATCATAGTTAATCAACAATGAATGTTCTTCTCTTAACATCAAGAAAGCAAGGATGTCCACACTCATCACTTCTATTCAACATATTACTGAACTTCTACCAAGTGCAATAAAGTTAGAAAAGTAAATAAACAGCATACAGGTCAGATAGAAATAAAACTATCCTTACTTGCAAATAACATAATGACCTAGTAGAAAGCCTCAAGGACAAACTCCCAGAACGAATAAGTGAGCTCATCAAGATCACAAGTAAAATATCAACAAAAAATCAATTAGATTTCTATATACTAGCAATGAACATGTGAAAACAAAAATTAAAAATACAATATTATTTACAACCACTTAAAATATGAAATACTCAGTCTTGATTTTCTGGTCAAGATGGTGGAGTAAGTAAATGCTGTGCTTGCCTCCTCTCACAACCACATCAAAATTACAGCTAAACTATAGGACAACCATAATTGGGAGTCAACTGAAGTCTAAATGAATGGAAGTCCTACAAAAAACATATGGAAAGGGTTACCTCGAAACTGGAAGGAAAGGCAGAGGGGCAGAGGTGCTGAATGGGCTGGTTCCATACCTGCATGTGGTAGTTAAAACTGAGAGGGGTTTGTCAGCTGCAGAGGTCTTGCTGGAATAGTGAGGGGTCCCAGCACATACCAGGCTCCCTAGCCAAGAGTTCAAGTGCTAGGAAGAGAAGTCCCACAACTTATGGCTGTGAAAATTAGAAGAGACTGTGGTTGAGTGAGATAAGGGCTGCTGGAATCTCAGGTGTTTTTCTAAAGGGCCCACACATAGAATTACTTGCTGAAGAACTCACTTGCACTGAGCTTCAGTGCTGGGGCAGTAACTTCAAAGGTGCCAAGGACATAGGGAGAGAAAATAACTTGTATGGCTTTAGGACAAGGGCTGGAGAGACAGCTTTCTCCCAGACAGAAGTGCCTTAAGAATCTACTGTTTCTTTGTTGAGCCCTCCCCAACTCAACCTGCACATGCAGGCAGCCACCATATATGAATCTCCATCAATCTGGGAACACTGGCCACTCCACCCTAGAAATTCCCTGAGACCCTGTCCCACCCAACTTGCAGGTCCAATCAAGCATATTCCAGTGGCTTTTCCATAAAAATGGCCTGTCTTGGCTCATGCTACAGACTTTCCAAAATCTTCTCAAAGGTTCACAAACCCCAAAGAAGTGGCATCTGGCCTTGGAGTGCCCTGTACAACTTGTTAAGCAGCCCCAAGCCTGGCATTAGTAGCATTCAGTCACAGTTTGTGGCTTGGCATCTCAAGGCACCTTCAAGCCCAGTGTGGTAGCCACTTCTGGACCATGAGGGGCCACATCCGAGGACAACACACACAAAGGGCAGACTGGGCAGGCACCAGAGCCCTGTTTAAGTGAATCCTGCTCTGTACAATAACTCCTCCACTGTATTCACCAGCAGATCCTCATAACCAGTTTGAAAATCAATTCCTCCCATTGATGTGAGAACAGCAACTGAGGCTCAACTACAATAGAACACACACAACCCATACAAGAGACACATCTGGCTCGGGTGACCAAGAACACTGTACCACTGGGGCTCACAGGACACTTACTATATAAGTCCACTCTACTAAGACTGGGAGACAGAGCAGCCCTACCTAATACAAAGAAACAAATACAGATAGGCAAACAAACTGGGGAGACAAAGAATTATGTCCCACATGAAAGAACAGAACAAACTTCCAGAAAAACAACTAAATAAAATGAACACAAGCAATCTACCAGATGTAGTTTTTAAAACATTGGTTATAAGGATGCTCAGTGAACTTAGGGGAAGAACAGATGAACTCAGTGAGGACTTTAACAGAGAAAACAAAAATGGATAGAAAACATAAAATAGAACCAACCAGTCAGAAATGAAGAATACCTTAGGAAGAATCAACAGTAGATTAAATGAAGCAGAGGATTGAATAAGTGATTTAGAAGGTAAGGTAGCAAAAAACACCTAATCAGAACAGCGACAAGAAAAAAGAATTTAAAAATGAGAATATTTTAAGGCAGGGGTCCCCAAACCCCGGGCTGTGGACTGGTACACCATCTGTGGCCTGTTAGGAACTGGGCCTCACAGCAATGGGCGAGAAAGCAAAGCTTCAACTCTATTTTCAGCCACTTCCCAGCACTAGCACCACCACCTCAGTTCCACCTCAGATTATCAGATGTTCAGTTCTCATAGGAGCAGTCTCTGGTGCCAAAAAGGTTGTGGACTGCTGCTTTAAGGGACCTCTGTGAAAAGATTAAGTGCAATAACATTCATATCTCAGGAGTATCAGAAAGAGAAGAGAGAGTAAAGAACTGAAAACGTATTTGAAGGAATAATTACTGAAAAATTCCCTGACCTGGCGAAGAAAATAGACAAGCCTAGGAAGCTCACAGAGTCCCAAACAAGATGAATTCAAATAGGCCAACACCAAGACACATCATAGTTAAAATGCCAAAGGTTAAATTCAAAGAGAGATTCTTAAAAGAAGCAAGGGAAAAACAGTTACCTACAAGGGAACTCCCATAAGACTATTGACTGATTTATCAACAGAAAACTTTACAGGCCAGAGGGATGGCATGAAATATCCAAAGTGATGAAAATCAAGAAGCTACAACCAAGGTTACTCTATCCAACAAAGCTGTCATTTAAAATCAAAGGTCAGATAAAGAGCTTCTCAGATAGGAAAAAGCTTAAGAGTTCATCACTACCAAGCCAGTATTAAAGAAAATGTTGTAAAAACATCTTTAAGAAAAACAAAACAAAAAAAACAAACAAAAAAAACGACCAAAAATATAAATACTAAAGTGGCAATAACTACATATCTATCAATGATTACTTTAAATGTAAATGAATTAAATGCTCCAATCAAAAGATATGGTGGCTAAATGGATAAGAAAACAAGACCTGTGGCCTACCAGACTCACTTTTCAGATCAGAAGACACACACAGACTGAAAGTAAAGGGATGGGAAAAGATCTTTCATGAAAATAGAAACAAATAAAAAATCTGGGGTAACAATACTTATACTAGACAAAAGAAACTTTGAAACAGAGGCTATAACAAGAGATAAAGTAGACAAAGGACCCAGTAGCTCAATTTCTGAGTATCTATCTAAAGGAACCAAAATCACTACTTCAAAGGGACATGTGAATCCGCATGTTTATGTGGTGTCAGATGGGTACTAGATATATCAGAGTGATCACTTCTTAAGTTATATAAATGTCTGATCACTATGTTGTTCACCTGAAGTAAATATATTTTATGCTAACTGTAACTGAAAAATTAAAAAAATTAAAATAAGTGAAACACTTAGGTGTAAATTTAACAAAACATATATAAGGTCTATGTGTTGAAAAACTATAAAACAGTGATGAAAGAAATCGAAGATCTACATAGAGAGAATGTTCACAGGAGACTTAATAAAGATATCAGTTCTCCCCTAATAGATAACAGGTTTAATGAAATTTCCATTAAAATTCTTGCAAGATTGTTGAAGACATAGATAAGAATATTCTAATATTTATGTATAGAGGCAAAGATATCAGACTAGCTAAAACAATTTGGAAAAATTAGAATAAAATGGGAAATATTACTCAATCTAATACAAAGCCTTACTATACAGCCACAATAATCAAGACTATGAGGTAATGGCAGAGGGATGAATAGACATATGGCTCAATGAAATCGAAAAGCAAACCCCAAAATTGTCCCACATATGCACAGACAACTGATTTTTCACAAAAGCAAGTTGGTGGTGGAAAGTGACTTTTCAACAAACGGTGCTAGAGCAATTGGATATCCACAGGCCAAAAAGAAGAAGAAAAGGAAGAAGGAAGAAGAAAGGAAGAAAGGAAGGAAGAAAGGAAGAAAGGAAGAGGAGGAGGAGGAGGAGGAGGAAGAGGAGGAGGAGGAGAAGGAGGAAGAGGAGGAGGAGGAAGAGGAAGAGGAAGAGGAATAGGAAGAAGAAGAAGAAGAAGAAGAAGAAGAAGAAGAAGAAGAAGAAGAAGAAGAAGAAGAAACTGAACTCAAGCTAAATCCCATGTTATACAAAAATTGTACCTCAGAGTTAAATATAAAATATATAACCATAAAACTTTTAGAAGACAACTCAGAAGAAATCTTCAGGACTTAGGGCTTTCTTTGATCAGAGTTCTTAGACTTGACATCAAAAGTGTGCTAAAAAATAAACAGACAAAAAAGTTTCACAAACTTGACTTCATCGTCATTAAAATCTTTTGCTCTGTGAAAGACAGATGAAAAGCCAAACCATACAGACAGAAAATATTTGCAAACCATGTATCTGACAAATGACTCATACCTAAATTAGATAAAGAATTTCAAAACTCAACAGTAAAAAAGCAAGCAATCCAAATGGAAAATGGGCAAAAGACATGAAGAAACATTTCACAAAGATGATATACACATGGCATATAAACACATTAGAAGAAAATTTAATATAACCAGACATCAGGGAAATACAAATTAAGGCTATGATGTATGTAAAATGGTGCAGCTACTCTAGAAAACAGTTTGGAAGTTTCTTTAAAAAGCTAGTCACTTACTATGCAACCTAGCAATTGTACTCTTGGTCATTTATCCTAGAGAAATGAAACCTTAGATCCACACTAAACATGTACATAATATTCATAGCAGCTTTAGGTGTAATAGCCAAATCTGGAAATGACCAAAATGCCCTGCAATAGATGTACAATTTGTATTAAACAAACTGGTACAACCCTACCATGGAATACCCTCTGTAATAAAAAGGAATGAATTATTGAGATACACAACGACTTGGGCAGAGCTGAAGGGCATTATGTTGACTTAAAAAAATCTCAAAAGATCACATGTAGGATGATATCATATATATATATATATATATATATATATATATATATATATATATATATATAACAGTGTCAATATTACAAAATTATAAAGATGAAGAACAAATTAGTTATTGTCAGAAGTTAAGGATAGTAGTAAGGTTGGTGGTAAGAATGGGTGTGACTAAAAGAGGGTAGTAAGAGAACAATCTCTGTAGTGATGGAATGTATCCTGATTGTAATGGTAATTGTAGGAATCTCTACATACGTGATAAAAACACATATATATATATATACATTGATATAGTGTTAGTTTGTTGGTTTTCATATTGTAAGTGTGCAACATGTAACCATTAGGGGAAATCAGGTGAGGGGTACACAGGACATCTCCATACTATCTTTGCAAGTTCCTATGAATCTATAAATTTCTAAATAAAAAGTTTTAAAACAGCAGCATCAAGCTGAGACTGTTGCAAATTACTTCCTAGTCACACAAGACAACATTAGAAATGCTCATTTTCTTAAAGTTTATCCTAATATGTCTATCCATCTGCTTCACCATAAATAATATATTTATATTCTATTTTCTGAAAATTACAGAGTAATGAGAAGACAGAATATAGACAGACAGCAGACAGACATAATCTCTAACATTTTTGGATATAATCCAGACAGGTTTAGCTACTCAAGAGTAACCCTTCAAAACCATGATGTATATTTATATATGTACGTATGTATGTATGATGTATGTATGTGGGTGTGTGTATATGTACATGTATGATGAGTTTGAATCAGAGGCACTTTTTGTCTAATGTTGGGAGAGGGGTTAATTTGCTAGTGAGTAAGCGAAGCAGACAGCTCAGCTTCCACATTTCAATGTTGTGCCCTACTGGTCATGAAATAGGAAATGTTATGGGACAAATTATATGCTACTATATTTACAAATTTGGGAAACTGAGCAAGTCAAAGGTTTAAATAAAGTCTGACAAACTAGACTAGGGTTATTTGGTTAATAAAATTATCTTACATAAATAATTTTTAAAAACATGGCAAACAAAATGTAAAGATGTACTTATTCTTTAAATAATTATTTAAACATATGCTTTTACACCTTTACACAAACTATCCCTTTGTAAGCTCTCCCAGACTCTACAGATTTTAAATACCTAATAGAATATACACTTCCTATGGTATAACTGTAATTTCTCTAGCCTTACACCTTGGTATAGTTCAGGATTCTGCTAGAATTAAAATGTCTTTAACACACATAATATAGTATCTTCCATACTTTAAAACTTTAAGGCATACCTTAGCCACTCTGTCATTAAACTAACTCCATCTATTCATCCTTTTCTTAAAGGTCATGCTTTCACACATGTGCATGTGTGTGTGTGTGTGCATATGTTTATATGTATCTGTGTATATACACACATTTCATTCTCTTCCAAATGAAGTTCAAGTCTATTATAGGAAACCAGTTAAAAGCAATATCAGCAACACATATAAAACACACTCTATAGCTTAAAGTACAGTTGACCCTTGAACAACATGGGTTTTAACTGCACAGGTCCACTTATATGCAAAGGTTTTACATAAATTTTCTCTTCCTAATGATTTTCTTAGTAACATTTTCTTTTCTCTAGCTTACTTTATTAAAAGAATACTGCATATAATACATATAATGTACAAAATATGTGTAATCAACTGTTTACATTATCATTAAGGCTTCCATTTAATAGTAGGCAATGAGTAGTTACCTTTTTTGGGGAGTTGAAAGTTATATGAGGATTTAACTCTGTGGTGGTTGGTGCACTAAACTCCCACATGATTCAAAGGTCAATTATATATGATTCAAGCTTATACAAAAGATAAAAGAGCTCAAGAATACTTTATTTTAAAACCCTATAACAGATTTGTCCCTAAGAGGATATAAAAATGGCTAAGAAGCAACATGAAAAGATGTTCCACATCAATCATCATTATGGAAATGCAAATTAAAATCATGACATACAATTACATACCTATAAGAAAAGGTAAAATATTCTTTTAAAAAACACAATCGGAGTGGGGGAGGTAGACAGAGTAAAGGGGGTCAAATATGTACAGACAGAAAGAAATCTAACTGTAGCAGGTGAACACAAAGTGTAAACATATAAATGCTTTACTGTTAAAGTGTAAAACTGAAACATTGCATTTCATTAACCAATATCATCATAAACAAAATTAAAAACTAAAAATAAAAAATAAAACAAAAAAATAAAAAAGACAATAGGAGTGATGACAAAAATATGGCGGACTGAGAGATAATCCCAGAACTCTCCACTTGAAACAACAATAAGCTGAGCATCTAAAACTCAACAAAAAACACCCAACCTGCATACCAGCATGTCTGAGTGTGCAATCTTTGTGTAAGAGCTACCACAGGTCAGAACCCCAGGAGACAGGTGGTAGACTGGGAGAAAAAAAGGAGATGCTTCTTGTAGCTGGAGCTCCCTACAGGACGAGGGGGAAGGGAGAAGGTGGGGTGGGTTCCCTGAATAACCCTGCCTGATAGAGCTGTAAGCTCCCCGCAGCAACAATGCCCAGAGATCAGGGAAGAAAGCAGAGAAGTGGGGACAGCAGAAAAGTGGTGACAGCTAAGAAGCGACAGTTGACTATTAACAGAAATGGCTGCAAAATGCAAGGCTGAGCAGTAGCCCCCAACCACCAACATAGAGAGCCCTTCCCCTTATCCTCCAAGACTGAACACCATGGGGACAAGAGGAATCTGAACAAATGCTACCCAAACAGTCACTAACACTGACTGGGACTGAGACTGAGGGTAGAGAGCATGGCTGAATATAAGGGAAAAAAGGGCAGTATTAAGACATCATATAAAGCAGGGATCCAAGAGGCTTAGACGCCACCTAGTGGACCCAAATGAAAAATGCCTTTGGGCTAAAGAGACCTTGATATAATAAAACTTCTTTTGGAGGGAGGGGAGCAGAATACACTTCCATTAATACCCAAGCAGAGAAATAGTCCATTAAAAACCATAAACAACCAAGGAGATGAGGCAGCTCAGAAAAAAAGAAAAATCTCCAAAAAATCAGCTAATAGACACAGAAATATGCAACTTAAATGACAGAATTCAGGATGGTACTTCTGAAAAAAACTCAATGAAATCCAAAATAATTTATATCAATAATTTCAGGAATTGAAAAAACAAGTAATTGAGAAGAATGAGCTCTTTAGCAAGTATTTTGAAAGCCACAAAATAATAGAACTTCTGGAGATGAAGAACACATTGAAAGAGATGAAAAATGAAATAGCAAGCTTAGGAATTAGAGTCGACCAAATGGAGGAAAGCATCAGTGCTACTGAAGACAGAAATCTAGAAATAAATCACAGAAAAAAGAAGAGAAAAACCAAAGAATAAAAAAGAATGAAAGAGAAATACAAGAACTATCTGATACCATCAGGAGAGGAAACATAAGAAGAATAATGGGCATTCTTGAAGGGGAGGAAAAGGAGCAGATATTAGAAAGTATTTTCAGACAAATAGTTAATGAGAATATCCCAAATCTCAGGAATGAAATGGAGCTTGGAATTCAAGAATTCAACAGAACACCCAATTATCTCAACCCAAAAAGGCCTTCTCCAAGACACATTGTATTAAAATTATCAAAAAACAATGACAAAGAAAGAATTCTCAGGGCAGCCAGGGAAAAGAAGACGGTAACGTATAAAGAAAACTCCATTAGATTATCCTTGGACTTCTCAGCACAAATTTTACTAGCCAGAAAAGAATGGAATCAAATATTTAAAATATTAAATGAAAGGAATTACCAGCCAAGAATAATGTATCCACCAAAGTTCTCCTTTAGATATGAAGGAGAAATAAAGACATTTCCAGACACAAAATTTGAGGGAATGCTCCACTATGAGGCCTGCATTGCAAGAAATACTGAAAGGGGTCAGAGCTCACCTAAAACGAAATAACAACAACAAAACATAACTAGGAGTAAGGTGACTGACTACCAGGAAGATAGAAGGAGATGAGTACAACACTTACTAAGAACAGGACATTATAAACTTAATAAGAAAAGATTTGCTATAGGAATATAGTAATGAATGTTCAGCATACACAGGGAAACTCGGAGACAACAATGACAGAAGAGTAGTCAAAGATCCAAATTAGCAAAGGGAAATGGATATAAGGCACACAAAGAAGAAAATGGAGTAATGACACACACACACACACACACACACACAGAAATACACCTTCACACATATGCATAAACTATCCTTTACATATTTGTAATGGTAACCATATGCCAAAGATTCAGAACTGAAGTATATAACATAAAACAAGAAGGACCAGAGGGAAAACCCACAAACCCCAACCAAAATTTTAAAAAAACACAAGAAAAAGGCAATGCAAACAGCAAGCTACCAGAAAGCAAATGATAAAAGTTATTGGAAAACCTTTATTTCAATACAAATCCTAAATGTAAATGTACTGAACTCAACAATAAAATGGCACAGCGGTGCAGAGTGGATCGAAAAATAAAAACTAATCATATGCTGAGTCCAAGCGCATCTCAGTTCCAAAGACAAATAAAGACTCAAAGTGGAAGAGTGGAAAATGATATTTCAAGAAAATGGCATTCAGAGAAAAGCAGGAATAGCGGTACTAATATCGGATGAAATAGACTTCAAAATAAAAAATGTAAAGAAACATACTAAGGGACACTTTATAATGATAAAGGAAATCATGCACAAGAAGACATAACACTTATTAATATCTATGCTCCAATCAGGGAGTCCTGAAACATATAAAGCAATTGCTAATAGCACTAAAGGGAGAAACAGACCAAAACACTATCGTAGTAGGACACCTAAATACCCGACTGTTGGATATGAACAGATTATCCAAACAGAAAATCAATAAGGAAATAACATTCTTAAATGGCACATTAAACCAAGTGGACATAATTAACATTTATAGAGCCTTTCATTCCAATACAGCTGCTTATACATTCTTCTCTAGTATACATGGAACATTCTCAAGGATTGACCACATACTGGGACACAGAGATAGCCTCAACAAATATAAGAAGATTGAAATCATACCAATCATATTCTCTGATCAAAATGCTTTGAAGCTGGAGATCAACCGTAAAACGATAAAAAAAAAAAAAAAGGCAGGAAGAACCACAAACACATGGAGGTGAAACAACATTCTACTAAAGAATGACTGGGTCAGAGAAGAAAAAAAAAGAGATCAAGAGATACATAAAAATGAATGATAATGAGAGTACAAAATATCAAAACTTTTGGGACATGGCAAAAGAGGTCATAAGAGGAAAGTTCATATCATTACAGGCCTATCTCTAAAAATAAGAATGAGCCCAAATAAATAACCTAACATTTCATCTTTAAAAAATTAGAAAAGAAAGAACAAATGAAGCCTAAAGTCAGCAGAAGGAAATAGTCAAAATTAGAGCAGAAACAAATGAAATTGAAAACAAAAAATCAAAGAAAAAATAAATACAACAAGGAGCTGGTTCTTTGACAAACTTAATAAAACTGACAAACCTGTGGCTAGACTCATTAAAGAAAAAAAGAGAAATGACACAAATAAATAAAATCAGGGATGAATGAGGGGAAATTGACAGACACTGCAGAAATACAAAGGATCATACAAGAATACAATGAAAAATTATAACACCAAAATTAATAACCAAGAAGAAATCAACAAGTAATCAGAAAGATACAACCTTCCTAGACTGAATCAAAAATTCAAAATTCTAAATAGACTGATTAGCAGTTTGGAAATTGAAACAATCATCAAAAACCTACCAAAAAGGACAAGTCTGGGACCAGACGGCTTCACCAATGAATTGTACCAAACATTCAAAGAAAATTTAACAACTAGTCTCCTCAAATTTATCCACAAATATCAAAAAAGGAGGCAGTACTTCCTAACTCATTGTATGAGGCCAATATTATCCAGATACCAAAATCTGGTAAATATAACACACATAAAAAGAAAACTACAGACCAATATCTCTCATGAACACAGAAGCAAAAATCCTAAATAAGATAATAGCAAACTGAATACAGCAACATATTCAAAAGATTATGCTCCATGATCAAGTCAGCTTCATTCCAGGGACACAGGAATGGTTCATCATACACAGATCGATTAATGTGATATGCCACATAAAAAAATTAAAAACTAAGAATCATGAACATATGAATAGATGCAGAAAAAGGCTTCAAAAAGATACAGGATCCATTTATGATCAAAACACTTCACAAAATTGGTATAAAGGCTATACATGACAAACCCTCAGACAATGTTATACTTACTGGTGAAAAACTAAAAACCTTCTAAGCTCAGGAACAAGACAAGTCTGTCCACTATCGCCACTGTTATTCAATATAACATTCAATATAACATTGAAGGTCCCAGGGAGTGCAATCAGATGAAAGATATAAAAGGCATCCAATTAGAAAATGAAGAAGTCACCCGTCACTATTTGTAGATGACATGATTCTCTACATAGAAAACCCTAAAGACTTCACAAGAACACTACTAGAAACAATAAGCAAATACAGTTAAGTCTCTGAATACAAAATCAATGTTCAAAAATCCATAGTGTTCCTATATTCTAATAATGAATTGTCAGAAATAGAAAT
Source organism: Cynopterus sphinx (assembly GCA_030015415.1). Lineage (NCBI taxonomy): Eukaryota > Metazoa > Chordata > Mammalia > Chiroptera > Pteropodidae > Cynopterus > Cynopterus sphinx. The sequence continues at coordinate 40,682,698 of CM057388.1, forward strand.
AGAAAAAATAATTCCTTTTGCAATGGCAACAAAAAGAAAAAAAGTACCTAGGAATAAATCTAATGAAATATGTGAGGAACCTATATAATGAAAACTATAAGACCCTATTAAAAGAAATCTAAGAAGATACAAAGAAATGGAAAGATATTCTGTGTTTTGGATTAGAAGAAACAACAGTCAAAATGACCTTATTACTTAAAGCATTATGTAGATTTAATGCACTCTCCATAAAATCCCATTGGCATTTTTTAAAGAAATGGAACAAAAAATCGTCAGATCTTGTATGGAAGCATATAAGACCCCAAACTGCCAAAACCATCCAGAGAAAAAAGAACAACATGGGAGGCATTACTCTGCTCAACTTTAAATCATACTATAAAGCATCAATAATCAAAATGGCATGGTACTGGCAGAACAACAGACACACAGATGAGTGGAACAGAATCAAGACCCCCAAAACAAACCCATGTTTATATGGGCAAATAATTTTTGACAAAAAGCCAAAAACATACAGTGGAGAAAGGAAAGCCTCTTTAATAAAAGGTGCTGGGAAAAACAAAAAGGCACATGCAAAAGTATGAAACTAGACTATTATCTATTACCACACACCAAAATTATCCCATAATGGATTAAGGACCTAAATATAAGACCCAAAACAATAAATTGAATAGAAGAAAACACTGGAACTAAACTCATGGACCTTGGACTTAGAGATGATTTTATGAATTTAACCTCACAGTCAAGAGAAGTAAAGGCAAAAATAAATGAAGAGGACAATATCAAACCAAAAAGCTTCTGCATAGCAAAAGAAAACATCAACAAGGTAAAGAGGCAACCAACTGAATGGGCGAAGATATCTGCAAACAATGCCTCTGATAAGGGCCTAATAAATATCCAAAATACACAAAGAACTCATACAACTCAACAACTAAAAAAAAAAAAAATCCAATTAAAAAAATGGGCAGAGAACCTAAACAGATACTTCTTCCAAGAAGACATACAAACAACCAACAAACACATGAAAAGATACTCAACATCACTAGCTAATAGGGAAATTTAAATCAAAACAACAATGAGATATCATCTTACACCTGTTAGAATAGCTATTCAAAAGGACAATTAATAACAAGTTTTGTAGAGGATGTGGAGAAAAAGGATCCCTTATACACTGCTGGTAGGACTGCAAATTGGTACGGCCATTATGGAAAACAGTATGGACGTTCCACAAAAAAACAAAGAATTGATCTACTACATGACCCCGCAACGCCTCTTCTGGGTATTTACACCAAAGTCTTAAAAATCCATATTCAAAAAGATACTTGGACACCAATGTTCATAGTAGCATTATTCACAGTGGCCAGGATATGGAAGCAATTGATGTGTCCTATGATAGATGATTGGTTAAAGAAGCTGCCATACATATATACAATAAAATATTACTCAGCCATTAGCAGAGATAGAATAGTGCTATTTGCGAACACATGGATGAATTTTGAGATAGTCATGCTAAGCGAAATAAGCCAGACAGAAAAAGTTGAAAAGCACATTATATCATTCATATGTGGGATATAAACGTAAAAGAAACAAACAAATAGGACAAACAGAGACTCATGGACATGGACAATAGACTAGTGGTTTACCAGAGTGTGTAGGGGAAGAGGGAGGAGGAGAGAGATAGATGAGGCTAAAAGAGGTCAAATATGTGGTGACAGAAAGAAATCTAACTGTAGGTGGGAAACACACAGTGCAATATATATATATATATATATATATATATATATATATATATATATATATATATATATATATATATATATGACTTACTGTTAAATTGCAGACCCGAAACTTACTGAATTTTGTTAACCAATGTCACCAAACAATAAATAAAATAAAATTAAATAAAAACAAAAAACAATTATACCAAACACTAACAAGAATGAAGAGCAACTGGAACTCTCAGACACTGCTGGTGGGAATGAACAACTGTATGACTGCTTTTAAAACTGGCAGTTTCTTACAAACTAAATATAAACTTACCATACAACCTAGGAATTGAATTCCTAATTTTCATTTCACTTGGGTAAATATCTAGGGGTCACACAAAAACTTATACATGGCTATTTAGCGCACCTTCAATTTTAATTCCAAAACCTAGAAACAATGTAAACACCTCTCAACTGCAAATAAACTGTGATACATCCATACAATGGAATATTATTGAACAATAAAAAGGAATACAACCATTGATGTACATAATAAGGATAAATCTCAAATGAATTTTGTATTGTGAAATAAGAAAGACTCAAAAGGCTACAAATTGTATGATTCCATGAGTGAATTTTTAGATATAATGAAACCATTTTCTATCTTGACTATATCTTGCATTTGTCAAAAACTGTAGAATATATACTAAAAAGTGAATTTTACTGTAGGTATATTTTTAATAACTTTTTAAAACCTTTCTACACAAACAAAAAAGGTTTCCTACCTCACATTAGTTTCATCATTAAATTCCTCAGCCCATTTTTTCCTTGACTGTGCAGTAGTAGAACCATCTAAACGGTAATAGTCAATGTTTCGGAGCCACTTCCCTTCACCTGAATATTTGACAAAAAGAGAGAGAGAGAGAGAGAGAGAGAGAGAGAGAGAGAAAGAGAGACAGAGAAGGTTGAAATACATTGTTCTGCTAGTAATAGATTTTCTTCCTCACTATTTCAAAGCTGGTTATATATATTATATTTGCATAGCTAAACAAAGTTTTTAATCAAGAGATAATTCATTATATACAAATAAATTTACCACAGATTTCCTTCCAATAGATACTGAATAACAAAGGTAATTTAAGAAAGTATTTCGTCTACATGTGGATTTTTTTAAAGAGTTCCTTGATTACAATCCTTTAAAAGTTGCAAAAGAATATGATTAAGGTGCATTATGCTCATGAAGCTTGCTTTTAATTAGATCTATAAACATCCTGGTTTCCCCCTTCTTATTAACATGTTGATACTGATCAGATAAAAGAAATACAAGGCATTTATTCATTCCTTGAACAAGTATTTATTGAATACCTATTATGTGCCAAAACTATTATAGTCTAACCACAAATATCAGCATATGTTGCTATTTCATGACAATTGTGTGTATGTGTGAGAGAGAGATTAAGTAAAAGACTGTGATTTTATAAGTTAAACAGTAATCGGACATGTTTGCCTTTTGAATAAAGTGAAATTTTACCCAGTATTTACAATGATACTAAAATACTAAAGGATTAAATGCTTATGATATCTTTATATTTTATCATACATAATTTTCATATCAATTATTTAACTGTCAACATACGATTTCACATCCAAGCAAAATTCGTATCATACCCTAGAATCTTTAAAATCAAGGTAGCAAAACTGAGATTTTTGTCTTTAGCAAACTTTTTACTTAAACTTAGTATATTAGTTTAAAAGACACCTTTTGACATGTTTCTTACTTACCTATATCTTTACCTACATTGAAACCCTAGAATTTCCTTGATGAAAATTCAGTAATGGCTAAGAGAGTCAATTTATTTATTTATGGTTCTTATTTCTTTCAACTGTAAAAAAAGGCATACACATCTAAGGAAAAAAGAATTTGCAATAGAAGGTTGGATAAAAAATAAGAGGCTGGAGACAATTTGCATTAACTGCTCACTTGAGTAGGATAATTATTAAAATAAATATGCTAATCATAAATACAACATATGAATATTTTAAAAAGTATTTCAAGATACTCACCTTTCTGTGATAATACAAATGAACAATCTGCACTACCATTTCCGTGAATCCAACATGTAAAAACTGTGATACAGTCAGTGTAGGTTAGTAATCAAAAATATTAACTTCAGAGTCAGACTCCCTAAATTTAATCCCAGTTTCATCATTTACTAGCATTTTCAATCAGGGCAAAGTAAAAGATAGAGACACTTTTGCTTCGGTGTCTTTATCTTTAAAAATGAGAGATAACCACAGTACCTGCTGCATAAAATTGTTTATTAAATGAGTTAATATAAGCAAAAAGACCACTTAGAACAGTGTCTGTCACACAGTAATTAAGCTATTGAGTACTTAATATTATCCCCTAAGATCCATAGCAAATTATATCTATCTATATTATGGCACACATGTGTGTTTGATCCCACTCTGTAACACAATTTCCTGTAATACCCTTGCATTAACTGTTCAGTGCCCAAAACACAGCATTAGTAGTAGGAGAAGGAGGAGGAGGGGGCCTACTAGAAGGTACTAAAATGATAACCCAAATTGATTGATGGTTAAAACAAATATTTCCTGAAGATAATTGATAAAATTAGATATGAACTAGCAAGCATATAAAAAATATTCAACCTTACCAGTGGTTAAAAAGTATAAATTAAAACAAAGACAACTGTTTTTACCCATTGAAAATGGGGGAAATGTAATTATAGTACTAAAGGTATACAGTAACATGGGCATTTTCCATTTATTTACAGTGGTAAATTGATATAACTTTTTTGTAACATTGTCTTTCAGATAATGCGGCACTTACAGAACATAAAATCTACCTAAAAAAAAAAAAACTAATACATAGGGATGACAAAAAAAGTGTATTAAAGAGTTTTGGTCAAGATAGCAAAGTAGGTAAATGCTGGCTCGCCTCCTCCCACAACCACACCAGAATTACAACTAAATTATAGAAAAACCACCTTTGAAAACCATCTGCAGACTAACTAGCTAAATAGAACTCCTGTAACTGAGAATATAAAAGAAGCTATGTCGAGACTGGTAGGAGGGGTGGAGGGGCTGAGGGGTTGGTTCCATATCCACATATAGCAGTTCAAAATCTGGAGGGTTAGCTCAGCTGAAGAGTTCTCCCTGAGGGGCAAAAGGTCTCAGCCCTACAGTAGGCTCCTTAGTCTGGAGCACCAATGCTGGGAAAAGTAGTTCTCCAAATATGTGGCTGTGAAAATCAGTCCAGGTGAGACAGAGGGATGTTGCAGACCCAGGCATCCTCTTAAAGGTCCCACTCACAGATTCACTAGCTCACAAACACCCTAAGCTCCAGCGGGAGGGGGGGGGCGGGAAGAGCAGCTCAAAAAGCACCAGAGACATACAGGGAGAAACTAAATTGTCTGGTTTCAACAACGGTTGCAGGGGTAGCTTCCTCTGTGACAGAAGTGCTGGCAGGCACCTCTGTTCCTTAGCTGAGCCCTCCTTCCACACAGCTTGCAGGCACAGAAAAGTGCCAAATCTGATTCTCCATTAAGCTGGCAAACACTGCTCGCCCCACCCCACTAATTCTCTGAGACCCTTCTCCAGCCAACTTGCAGGCCTACCAAAGCCATATCCAGTGGCTTTTCCATATAAACAGGCTGTCTTGACTCATATTACAGACTTAATTAAAATATCTCCAAGATCCATAATCCCGAAATAAGTAGTGGCTAGCCTTGGCGTATACTGTACCTCTTGCTAAATGGCCCCAAGCCAGGCAAAGTGGCAACCGGTCTCGAATTGCAGCACAGCCTCTCCTAGGAGCCTCCAAGTACAGCACAGGCAGTTACCAAATGCAGATAAGTTTGCAATTTCTATGAGGTGACCCCATACTGGGCACAGTCAATGGGTGACCTTCACCTGAACTGCAGAACCTCCCAAGAGGTCGTCAAACTTACATACCTGCTGGCCAACTATAGACCACACCAAAGCACCACCCAATTAGCTCCACAAATGACATACCAAAAGGGCAGACAGGGTAAGTAAGCACCAAAGTCCCAATAAAGCAAATCTCACTCAATGTGGTCAGCCCTGGGACAACAGCTCATCTGCTGAAATCACGGCTAGTTCTCAGTCTGCCTGCTGGTCATTCGCACCTACTAATATGCCAACAGCAACCAAGGATCAATTACAACAAGAGGGAACACACAACCCACAAATGGTATGCAACTGGAGTACCCATCTAAGGAGAAAGCACTACTGGGCCCTTTAGTACACCAACTACATAAAGTCACCCTACCAAGACTGGGAGATATAGTATATCTGCCTAATACAAAGAAACAAACACAAGGAGTCAGCCAAAATGAGGAGACAAAAGAACATGCCCCAAATGAAAGAACAGGACAAAACAACAGAAAAAAACTAAATGAAATGGAGCCAAGCAATCTACCTGAAAGAGTGTTCAAAACACTGGTGAAAAGGATGATGAAGAAACATAGGGGAAAATAGATTATCTAAGTGAGAACTTATACAAAGGTATAGAAATTGTTAAAAAAGAAAAAAAAGTTGGTCAGAAATGAAAAACACATTATATGGAATCAACAATAGATTAGATGAGGCAGAAGACAGAATCAGTGATTCAGACAAGGTAATAGAAAGTATCAAACTGATAAGAGGGGGAAAAAAAAGGAATAAAAATTTAGGCTAGTTTAAGGGACCTCTGGGACACCAAGCATATCAACATTTGCAACATAGGGGTATCAGATAGAGAAGAATCTACTTTAAGAAATAATGACTAAAAATTGCCCTAACTTGGCAAAGGCAATACACATATAAGTCCAGGAAACATAAGCCCCAAATAAGATAAACCCAAAGAGGCCCACACCAACACACATCATAATTTGAAATGGCAACGGTTTAAAACAGAATAAATGCAGCAAGAGAAAAGCAGTTACCCACAAGAGAATGCCTATAACAAGAGACAAAGAAGGATATTTCATAATGATAAAAGGAGAAATCCAACAATGAGATTTATCCCTCATAAATATTTACACACCCAATGTAGGAGCACCCAAATATAAACCATATGTTTCCCCAAAAAACAAGTCTCAGAGTAAATTTAAGATCACTGAAAATATAGCAAGCATCTTCCATGATCAAAATGGTATGAAACTAGAAATCAATTACAAGAAAAAAACTGAAAAATACAAAAACACATGGAGGCTAAATAACAGGCTACTAAACAATGAATGAGTTAACAGAGATCAACAGATATGTTGAAACAAATAAAATTGAAAACACAATACCCCAAATCTATGAGACACATCCAAAGCAGTTTTAAGAGAGAAATTCATAGAAGTACAGGCTTAACTTAAGAAAAAAGAAAATGTTCAACAATTTAATTTTACACACAACTAAAGAAACATTAAAAATGATAATGAAAGACTAAAATGAGCAGAAGGAAGGAAATAATAAACATCATAGGGAAAATAATCTAAATAGATTCTAAAACTACAATACAAAAAATCAATGAAATCTACGGCTGTTCTTTGAAAAGAATAAGTAAATTGATAAACTTTTAACCAGACTCATGAAGAAAAAATGAGAGAGGAAACAAATAATTAAAATCGGAAATGAAATAGAAGTGACAACTGACACCTCAGAAATACAGAGGATTATAAGAAAATACTAAGAACAATTATATGCCAATGAACTAAACAATCTGGAAGAAATGGATAAATTCCTAGAAACGTATAATCTTACAGGACAAAATCAAGAAGAAAAAAAATGTGAACAGACCCATAAATACTAATGTAACTGAATTGATAATCAAAAAACTCCCCATAAGCAAAAATCCTGAAATAGATGGCTTCAAAGGTGAATTTCACCAAACATTCAAAGAATTAGTACTTAGTCTTCTCAAACTAATCCAAAAAATTAAGAGGGAATGCTCCCAATTTCATTTTACCAGGCCACCATTACTCTGATTCCAAAAGCAAAGACATTACAAAAAAAAAAAAGAGAAAGAGAAAGAATTATAAGCTGATATACCTGATGAACATAGATGCAAATATCCTCAACAAAATATTAGCAGACCAAATTCAGAAATATATTGAAAAGGTCATATACCATGATTAAGTAGGATTTATTCCAGCAATTCAAGGTTGGTTCCATATCCACAAACCATTTAACATGACACACCATATAAACAAAATGAAAGATAAAAACCATATGATCATATTAATAGATGCAGAAAAACTTTGGCAAACTCCAACATCAGTTTATGATAAAAACTCAGCAAAGTGGGAATAGTGGGAACAACATACTACAGGCCATATATCACAAACCCACAGCTAACATCATACCCAACCAGGAAAAGCTAAAAGTGTTTTCCTTAAGATGAGGAACAAGAAAAGAATGTTCACTTGCACAACTCCTATTCTACATAGTATTCGAAGTCCTAGCCATAGCAATCAGACAAGAAAAAGAAACAAAAAGTATCCAAATTTGGATAGGAAGAAGTAAACCTGTCACTATTTGCAGATGACTTGACACTATAAAGAACTTTAAATATTCTACACAAACACATACACATACACACAAAACTATTAGAATTGATAAATGAATTCAATAAAGTAGCAAGATACAAAATTAAAATTCAGAAATTGTTGGCATTTTATATGCCAATAACAAAACTATCAAAGAAATTAAGAAAACAATCCCATTCATAATTGTATCACAAAAAATAAAATACTTAAAAATAAATTTAAACAATGTGGTAAAAGACAACTGGATAATTATGACATTCAAGAAAAACAATGAAAAAGACACAAATAAATGGAAGCATATACTGTGCTCATAAACAGGCAGAATTAACATCATTCAAACATCCATACTACCCAAAGCAATCTACAGATTCAATGCAATCCTTATCAAAATATCAATGACATTTTTCAAAGAACTAGAACAATTCATCCTAAAATCTATATGGAACCATCAAAGTCCCTGAATAGCCAATGCAATCTTGAGGAAGAAGAACAAAATTGGAAGATTATGCTACCTGATATCGTACTATAGTACAAGGTTATAGTAATGAAAATGGAATGTTACTTGCATAAAAACAAATACATAGATCAACAGAACATAATAAAGAGCCCAGAAATAAACCTACATTGACATGGTCAACTAATCTATAACAAAGGAGGCAAGAATAAACAATAGGTTAAGGAATGTTTCTTCAATAGACAGTGTTGGAAAAACTGTAGATACACATGCAAAAAAAGTGAAACATGCAAAAAAAACTTTCTTACATCATTTATAAGAATAAACTCAAAATCGACTAAAGACTCTCATGTAAAACCCAAAACCATAAAACTAATAAATGAAAACTTAGGCAGTTAACTCTTTGACATTACTCTTAGCAATACTTTTTTGGATACATCTTCTCAGGCAAGTGAAACAAAAGAAAAAATAAACAGATGGAACTACATCAAAATATAAAGGTTTTGCAGAGAAGGCAACCATAAACAAAATGAAGAGAAAATGTACTGAATGAGAGAAGATATTTGCTAATGATATATCCAATAAGGGGTTAATATTCAAAATATATAAGGAACTTATACAACTTAACACCAAAAGGAAAAAAAAAAAAAAAGCAATCCAAATAAAAGATAGTCATAGGACCTAAATAGATATTTCTCCAAAGAGGACACAGAGGTCAACAGACATGTGAGAAGAGGCTCAGTCTCACTAATCATCAGGGAATAAAATTAAAACCACAAATGAGATATCATCTCACACTTATCACAATGGCCATCCTCAATTAATCAACAAACAGCAAATGTAAGAATGTTAGAGAAGATGTGGAGAAAAGGAAGCCCTCATACACTGTTGGTGAAATTGCAAATTGAGGCAGCCACTATGGAAAACAATATGGAAGTTCCTCTAAATATTAAAAGAACTGCCTTTTGACCCAGCAAGTCCACTTTTGGGTATTTCGCCAAAGAAATCCAAAACACTAATTCAAAAAGACATATGCACCTCTATGTTCATTGACTTATTATCTATGACAGCCAAGATATGGAAGCAACCTTAGTTTCCATCAGTAAGTGAATGGATAAAGAAGTGTGTGTGTGTGTGTGTGTGTGTGTGTGTGTGTGTGTGTGTGTGTGTGTGTGTGTGTGTGTGTAATGTAATATTATTCAGCCATTTAAAATAAGGAAGTCTTGCCATTTACGACAATATGGATAGACCTAGAGGGTTTTATGCTAAGTGAAGTAAGTCAGACAAAGACCAATGCCATATTTCACTCACATGTGGAATCTAAAGAACAAAATAAACAAACAAAGCAGCAACATGTTCATAGATACAAAGAACAAAGTGATAGTTGCCATCTGGGTATCGTGTTGGAGGGCTTGATGAAAAGGGGAAGGGATTAAAAAGTACAAATTGACAGTTACAAAATCATCATGGGGATGTGAAAATATAGCATAGGAAAATATAGTCAATAGTACTGTAATAACTATGTATGGTGCCAGGTAGGTACGAGATTTATCAGGGGGATCACTTCATAAATTATATAAGTGTCTAACCACTATGCTGTGCACCTGAAACTAATATGTTGAATGTCAACAATAATTTAAATTTTTTAAAATTTTTAATGTTTTTGAAACAATAAAAAGTTTAAAAACTAAACTTAATTTATGGGGAGAAAACTTCTGGCATGACAGGGTAAGGAGCTTCATGTACTTGCACCGCAGCAGGACTTGTGAAATTTCTTTTAAAAATGATGGTGATAGTTGCATGACAATGTAAATAATGCTACAGATCTAGACAATTAAAAATGGTCAAAATTGTAGAAACTTGTTTCCTTTCTATTTCTCTCCTCCTAATTTGGATTTCTTTTTTTCTACTAATTGACTGATACGGAGAAATAAGGTTAAGACATACTAAGGAGATTTCCAAGATATCTTGAGGTACAATGATTACACCAATTCCTTCCTAAATCATAGAAATATTTTCCTCCTCTCAATTTCCTGGGCATTTAATTTTTTGTATTTATTTGTTTAGTATCTATATTCACCATTAGACTATTAGCTCCTTAAGAGAGGGACAAATGTAAACTCACTGACATTGCTCATAGTAATATTTTTTTGAATATGTTCTAGTGCTTGACAGAGTACCTGATACCATTTTTAAAAAAATATCATTTTTTTTAAATTAATGCCTATTAAACTTTAGATACAAATCTACTTTGCCTTACAGAATAAACAAAAAACTGAGTTCTCATTTTTTTCTGTCCAACATCTCTTACCAGTTTTTAAAAATTTGTATGTTTAATGAAAGACAAATACTGACAAAATGGAAAACTTAATGTAAAACAAAACAAACAATAACCTTGCTTTACTACACTTCCACTAAGGAGTTGACTGTGTAACTTTAAATTGTGGTAAAACACACATACCGTAACATTTACCAGCTAAAGCATTTTAAGTGTACAGTTCAGTAGTGTTAACAGGTCTCAAGAACTTTTTCATTTTGCAAAACTGAAACCATATCTATTAAACTACTCCCAATTCTCTGCTTCCCCACTATTCTACCTTTTGACTCTATGAATCTGACCACTTCAGATATCTCAAACAAATGAAATTGCACAGTATTTGTCATTTTTGTGTTGGCTTATTTCACTGAGTATAATATCTTCAAGATTCATTAATATTGTAGCATGCTATGAGATTTCCTCCCTTTGAAAAGCTGAATAATATTTCATTGTATATGTGTACCATGTTTTGTTAATCCACTGATCTACTGATGTACACTTGGGTTTTTTCCAACTTTTTAGTATTGTCAATAATGCTGCTATTAATACAGGTATACAAATTATCTGAGACCATGCTTTAAATTATTTTGGGTATGTACCTAGAAGGGCATGCCGGATCATATAATTCTAGTATTTGTTGAGGAGCTGCCTGCCATACTGTTTTCCATAGTGGCTGCATTATTTTACATTCCTGTCATTTTTAATAGCGGCCATCCTATTGAGTGCTGGGTTGTATTATGTGTACTGTAGTTCAGATTCTTAATTCTCTAATAATTAGTGATGTTAACAATGTTTCCATGTGGTTGTTAGTCATTTGTATATCATCTTTAGAGAATATCTATTCAAGTCTTATGCTCATTTTTTGAATCCGGTTATTTGTTGTTGTTGTTGTTGTTGTTGTTGTTGTTGCTGAGGTGCAATAGTTCTTTATGTGTTCTAGATAGTAACACCCTAGCAGATATATCATTTGCAAGTGTTTCCTCCTATTCTGTAGGTTACCTTTTCACTGACAAATTGTTAAATTTTGTTATGTGTATTTTATAGTAATAATAACTACTACAACCCACAAGAAAAAAACAGGTCCAGATGGCTTCACTGTTGAATTCTAGCAAATATTTTAAGAAAAATTAATACCAATTCTTTCCAAACTATTCCAAAAATTTGAAGAGGGATTATTTCCCAACTCATTAAATGAGCCCACTATTAGACTCATACCAAAATCACACAGTAGCATTATGATAAAACAAAACTGAAAACTAGTATCTCTTATGTATAAGGAGGCAGAAATCCTCAACAAAATACTAGCATACTAAATCCAACAACATATAAAAAGAATTATATACAATGACCAAATGGGATTTATCCCATGTATGTAAGGTTGGTTTAAAATATGATAATCAAAGTAATACACCAGAGAATTTTAAAACCTATTATGATCATCTCAATAGATGCAGAGAAATCATTTTTGATAATATCCAACACACATTCATGATAAAAAACTCAAAAAATTAGAAAGAGAAGAGACCTTCCTTCCTCAACTTGAAAAACAGTATCGATGAAACATCAGGAACAAGAAAACAATTTCGGCTCTTACTACTTCCATTCAACAGTGTACTAGAAGTTCTAACCAGGGAAAGTGGGCAATAAAAAGTAATCCAGATTGGAAAGGAAGAAGGAAATTACCTCTATCTGCAGATGACATGATCTTGTATTTGAACAATCCTTTAAGAAATCTGCTCAAACAATTAAAATGATTTAATAGACAAAACTCAATTTATGTATTCATAATGAAAAACTAAAAAATGAAATTAAGTACACAATTCCACTTACAATACTATCAAAAACAATAAAATAAATAGAAACATATTCAACACAATCCCTATCAGAATCCAAGCTGACTTCTCTGTAGAAATGTATAAGGTGATTCTAAAACTTATATGGAATTGCAAGGGACCAGTCAAAACAATCTTGAAGAACAAAGCAGGAGGACTCACACTTCGAAAATGTACTTTCAAAGCAACAGTAATTAAGACAGCGTGTTACTGGCATAAGGACCGAAACATGAATTAATGGAATAGAACTCAGGAAATAAATCTATGTCTCCATGGTCAACTGATTTTCAACAAGGGTGCCAAGACTATTCAATGGGGGAAAGAATAGCCTTTTCAAAAACTAATACTAGGACAACTGAATAGACATAGCAAAGGACTGAAGTGGGACCTTTAGCTTATACCATATATAAAAATTAACTCAAATTGGAACAAAGACCTAAATATAAGAGCTAAAACTATATAATTCTTTGAAGGAAACATAGGGGTACAACTTCATAAACTTCGATTTGGCATTGGTTTGTTAGTATAACACTAAAAGCACAAGTAACATAAAAAGAAATAAATTAGAGTTTATCAAAATGAAAAAAAAAGCTTTTGTGAATCAAAGGACGCTCAAAGTGAAAAGACAGTACACAGAATAATATAAAATATTTACAAATTGTATAGCTTATAAAGGCTAGTATGCAGAAAATGTAAAACAAACAAACAAACAAACAAAACAAACCTCTCAACTCAGTAACAAAAAAAGACCAATAACCCAATTCAAAAACAGGTAGAGGACCTGAACGCTGAACATTATTAGTCATTAGAGAAATACAAATCAAAATCACAATGAGATACCACTTCAGATACTAGGACGGCTATCATTTAAATATAAAATACAAAACAAGTGTAGGCAAAGATGTGGAGAAACTGGAAACCCTGTACACTGCTTGTGGGAATGTAAAATAGTGCCATGAGTATGGAAAACGGTTTGGTAGTTCCTCAATAAGTTAGACAGAGAATTACCATATGACCCAATAATTCCATTCCTAGGTATATATCCAAAAGAATTGAAAACAGATGTTTAAATAAATAAAACCTTGTATATAAATGTTCATAGCAGCATTATTCATAATAGTAACAAAGTGAAACAATTTAAACACGGATGGATGGATGGATGGATGGGAGGGAGGGATGGAGGGAAGGAATCAAAATGTGGGTATTATCCAGAAAATGAATTTTTATTAGGCCATAAACACAAATAAAGTACTATCACATGCTACAACATGAATGAACCTTGAAAACATTTTATATGAAAGAAGCCAGTCACAAAAGACTACATATTATATGAATCCATTCATATGGAAGTTCCAGAAAGGTCAGTCTATAGAAACAAAGATTAGTGACTGCATAGGGGTATAAGGGGGAGGTAGGAGCATGATAGCTAAAAGGCACAGGGTTTCTTTGGTGATGATTAACACTTTCAAAAATTGGTTGTAATAGCTGCACAACTCTGCATATATACTAAACACCATTAAATTGTACATTTTAAATGGTTGAACTACATAGTATGTGAATTACATCTATTACGTTTAAAAAATTTTTATTGTGGGCCTAGGCAGTATTTTTTCTTTTACTGTTAAAATGTTTATAAAATATGTATAAATAAATGTTTTAAAATTTTTGATATAGAAATGTTTGTAACTTACCTTTATAAATGAGAGGTTTATCTTTATCTTCTGTCTTCTCCCTACTAGCCAATTCAAGAAAATCTTCAATCAAGTCCAGAGATATAAGAGACTGGCTGAAAACAAGGCTAAAAAGCAAATGAGTGTTCTTGGATTAGAAGATTCAAAATAGCAAAGATATCACATCTTCCCAAATTGATCTACAAATTCAACACGATTCTAATCAAAACCCCAGTAGGATTTTTTTTTTTTTGTAGAAATTAACAAGCTGATTCTAAAGTTTATATGGGGATGCCAAACACATAGAGTAACCAAAACAATTTTGAAAGAGGAAAAGTTGAAGGCCGAACTCTACAGGATTTCAACACTTAAAAAGCTAGAGTAATCAAAACAGAGTAGTACTGATGAGCAGACAAGTAAAAATCAATGGAACAGAATACAGACTCCACATATAGAGCCAAAGAATAGAATTATTTGATTTCTGACAAAGAGGCAAAGGCAATTCAATGGAAAAAGGAGTCTCTTTAACAGTGGTCTTGGCAAAATTGGACATTTATATTTTCTTAAAAAAATGAAGTTTGACCCAAACCTCATATTTTATCAAAAATTAACTCTAATCGAGCATAAATCTAAATGTAAAATATAAAACTACAGAATGTTTAGAAGAACACGAAAAAGAAAATCTTCATTAACTTGGGGTTAGACAAACAATTCTTAGACATGACACCAAAAGCATAATCTATAAAAAAAAAAAGTTGATAAACTGGACTTAAAAATGAAAAACTTTTATTCTGCAAAACACACAGTTTAGAGAATATGAGAAAAAAGTCATCCTACTAAAAGTATTTGGGTAATTTTAGATTGTACATTCTAAAATACTTTGTTATTCCATTTCAAACATGCCAGCAAATTCCCGATTCTCTATCCTAGTAGTTCTCTAACTCCTTTTTAAAAGCCATGAAAACTATTTGTTCACATGAAGTCTTAAATGGTGTTAATATATAAAAAAAATAATATAAAAGCAAGGTGCTGTAGGCATTGGGGGAGAAGAAGGAAAAGTGTTAACGGCCCCTCACCCTCTATTCTAGGTCATCAACTTACAAAGCCTCTGAGAAATAGTTTCTGATCTACCCAGTTAGTGAGAAGTGGACATAATTACACACTGAAAATGAAAAAATCTAAAAAGAATATAGGAGAGCTCATTCTCTCCTTTATATATGCAAGCAAAATAAGTCAGTATACAATGAATCGGACACCAATATCAAGCATATTTTTTGTTTTGATTCTGAAAGCTGTAATGTAGGAGATGCTTATAAACCCAGAATATATTTCACCCCTCACTGCTACATGTCTTCAGATTTAATAGAACTAAAAAGAAAAACTGAAGCTATGAAACAGCTTTTGGAAGTTAACAATATATGCATGGGCAATTGTATGACTTCCTGACTCTGCACTGTGGGAGTTTACTGTCTACCAGTTGGTACTCCCAGAATACCGCTAAGTAAATGAACTGACTGCAGGTGCTCAGCATAAATGACCAGGAGATATGACTTGACCCCTCCCTCAGTAGATTATCTTTCAAAATCAAAAACCTTATTTGAATCAATTCTTCTGAAATACAAAGTTTTTGACAGTTCCTATAATTGGGAAACTTAAATTCTTAGAAATACTATTTAATTGAAATTAATCTTGATTTGGGGCTACTACTCTGGAAAAAGGTTGACTTGATACAGTTAGCATTAAGACAGGTTCTGGGAACCACTGAGTTCAGATAAGTCTCATTATGAAAAAGGTAGTGTTATTAGGACTAAGTGGCTATAAACTAATGGTTACCTCTGTTAACCTTTTCTAGGTGTAGACAACATGAAGAATTATTGTCTTGATTAATAATAATTTTCATACTTATATAAACTATTTTGGCTTTTTCTTTTTCTATAAAGGACCCATGTAAAAACAGAAAGATAATACTTATCAAATTCACACATATCAAAAATCTGGGAATAAAATTTCAATAAAAAATATTCAGCTGAAAGAAAACAATCAGAAGGGCTGGGATGAAACTGGTAGTGTACTCGAGTTGGCTGTAACTAGCTTCAAACAAAAAAGTGGATTGCTAACATCCCTTCCCACCTCTGACATCACATCAGTAGCTTAAATTGACTATGGTGGGAATATTTATATCATGAAAATCAGAAATGTTACAAAGCAGGGCTTTTCTTTCTTGCTTCTTTGCATTATCTATTACATATGTATATATATTTATATATATGTCTATTTATATATATGTATGTATGTGTATATATACGTATACATATACATATACATACACATATACATATACATATATATAAAATGATGTCAACTGCACAAATAGAGAATAGGGAAATCTGATCTAACAGTAGTTATTTAAAAAAATGAACATCTTAGTTGACCACAAGTTCGATATGCGCCAACAGCGTTATTTTTCATTTTATTTTTAATTTTTAATACATTTTAATTAAATTTATTGGGGTGACACTGGTTAAGTTTCACATGTACAATTCAATAATACATCATATGCTTATTGCATTGTGTGTTCACCACCCAAAGTCAAATCTCTTTTGTCATCATATACTTGACCCACTTTCCCATATCTACCTCCCCACTCCCCGCTTTTCCTTCTGGTAACCACTAAACTGTTGTCTGTGTCTGGGTTTTAGTTTGTTTTTCTGTCTTGTTTGTGTATTGCTTTCAGCTGTATATATCATATATAAGTAAAATCATATGGTCCTCAACTTTTTCTGTCTGACTTATTTCGCTTAGCATGATACTCTCAAGATCTATCCAAGTTGTCGCAGAAGGTGGTATTTCACTTTTCTTATGGCTGAGTAATATCCCGCTGTGTATATGTACCACATCTTTATCCAATCATCTATCAAAGGGCACTTCAGTTATTTACATGTCTTTCTTGGCAACCACGAATAATGCTGCAATGAACAATGGGGTGCATACATCTTTATGGACAAATGTTTTCAAATTTGGGGAGTAGATACCCAGAAAAAGGATTGCCAGGTTATATGGTAATTTGCAGATTTTTGAGGAATCTTAACATTATTTTCCACAGCGGCTGTATCAGTTTACATTCCAATCAGCAGTGTATAAAAGTTCCTTTTTCCTCACAAACTCTCCAATACTTATTGTCCTATGGATAGCAGGCCTTCTAATAGGTGTAAGGTGGTATCTCATTGAAATTTGAATTTGCATTTCCCTAGTAGCAAGTGAAGTTGAGCATCTTTTCATTTGTTTGTTGGCCATTTGTAGGTCTTCTAATAGGAGAAGTGTCTGTTCAGGTCCTCCACTCATTTTTTAAATAATCAGTTTGTTTTTTAGTTGAGTTGTATGAGTTCTTTGTATCTTTTGGATAATAGCCCCTTATCGGAGTTGTTGTTTGCAAATATTTTCTGCCATTCAGTTTGTTGTTTCATTTATTTTTTATGGTTTCTTTTATGTTTGTTTCAACAATTACTATTTTTTCTGTCTTTATTGTAATAAAATACTTAGTGGCTTGTATTTACACTGTACAATTCAATGAGTTTTTTTTTTCATTATAGTTGGCACACAATATACAGTTGTATATCATAGTGATCAGAGATCCACATAACTTGCAAAGTGATCACCCCACTAAATTTAGTACCCCTCCTCCCCTTACATACTTATGACATTAACCATCTTCCCCATGCTACACTCTACATCTCCATGTCTATATTGCAACTATCCACTTGTACCTCTTAATCCATTTGCCTTTTTTATCCCGTCAACCCCCCCTCCCATCTAGTATTCTCCTAAATATTCTCTGTATCTATGAGTTTATTTCTGCTCTTGTTGCTATTGTTTATTTTGTTCTTTAGATTCCTCATGTATGTAAAATCATGCGATATTTGTGTTTCTCTATCTAACCCATTTCATTCAGTGCAATACCCTCTAAGTTCATCAAGACAAGATATTTTTCCACCCCTTTCTTTTTAGTCTCTGTGTGTCTTTTAATCTGAAGTGAGTCTCTTGTAGGCAGTATATGTAGGGGTCTTGCTTTCTTATCTATTCAGACATTCTATATTTTAGTTGGAGCACTTAATTCTTTTCCATTTAAGGTACTTGTTGATAGGATGTTATTACCATTCTTTATTCCTGTTTTTGATACATGCTTTTTCTTCTTAAAGAAGTCCCTCCAACATTTCCTGTAATATTGGCTTGGTGATGATAAATTCCTTTAGCTTATTTTTGCCTGGGAAGCTCTTTATCTGTCCCCCAACCCTAAATGATAACTTTGCTGGATAAAGTATTCTTGGTTACAGATCCTGAGTTTTCACCACTTTGAATATTTTCTGCCAAGCCCTTCTGTTCTGCAGTTTCTTTTAAAAAATCAGCTGCCAGTCTTATGGGTCCTCCTTTGTAGGTAACTGTTTTTCTCTCACTGCTTTTAAGATTCTTTCTTTGTATTTAACCTTTGGTGTTTTAATTATGATATGTCTTAGTGTGGACCACTTTGGATTCTTCTTTCTTGGGACTCTCTGAGCTTCCTGGGGTTGTGTGTTTATTTCCTTCTCCAAATGAGAGAAGTTTTCCATCATTATTTCTTCAAATAGCTTTTCCACATTTGATCTCCCTCTCCTCTATCAGGTACCCTTATTACATGAATGTTTTTACACTTAATTTTGTTCCAAAGACTCTTTAACATTATATCCTTGGCTTTTTTCTTGCCATTCTGATTTCTTGCCGGGTAACCTTGGCTTCCCCATTCTCTATATCGGTGGTTTGATCCTCCTCTTTATCCATTCTATTAATTCCCTCTAATATACTCTTCATCTCAGATAATGTATTCATTTCTGACTGGTTCTCTTTTATAATTTCCATTTCCATTTTCATGTTTTTTTTTTATCTCTTTGTTGAAGTTCTCACTGAATTCATCTACACTTCTCAGTTCATTGAGCATCTTTATAACCAGTATTTTGAACTCTGCTTCTGTTAGATTGCTTGACTCCATTATTCCTGGATCTCTGTTCTGTTCTCTCATATGGTATCTGCTTCTTTGTCTTCCCATTTTGGCTGCCTTTTTGTGTCTGCTTCCATGTACTAATAAGCAAAGCTCCTAAGTCTCCCAGTCTTATTAGCATGGCTTTGTGCGGTAGGTGTGCAGAAGGACAGTCTGAGAGGGGCTCAGCTGCAGGCCAAATTTAGGCCCAGCATGTGTCCTTCCAGGGCCACCTGTCAAGATTCAGCAATCAATCCACAGATGCTGTGCTTATAGCTGCCTCAGGAAACCACGCCAGAAAAAGAGGTCAGCTGCCACCCATGAGTCTTGGGGCTTGCTCAACAAGATGCACAGGACTCGCTAAGGAAACAACTGGATGTGGCTTGGGTAGGGCCATGAGCTGGGGGAGGCAGAGTTTCAGAAAATCCCTGAGCAGAGCTACCTATCTTATCCGGTTTGATGACATCTCAGCTATGGCAACACTGAGTCCACACACTGGCATGGGGGGAGGGCTCAACAGAGGAACAATGGATACTGCTGGCACTTCTATACAAAAGGTGAGTCCCTCCTCAGCCGTCACTCCAACAACTCTGGTATCCCCTGCGCAGCCCAACCAGTACTGGTGCTCAGAGTGAGCAGGTTTGTCACCATGAAAGTCCGTTCAAGCACACAGCCCCTTTAAGAGGCATCTGCAGCTTCTGTTGCTTGGCCTCTGTCCCACTCAGCCGCTGAGGACCAGACAGCTTTGTATGCTCTCCTCACCCTGTTCTACCTTCTCCCATTGCAGGGCAACTTCCCGCCTTTCTCCCTAGTTGCATGGCTTGTTCATCTAGATCCCAGGCAATTTTCTTTGCTGTTTGCTCATTTCTGTCACAACTTAATTTTGGTCACCAGAGGGAAGAACAGGCCTCTATCATCTATGCTACTTTTTTGTTGATGATTTCTCTTGCTGAGTAGAGGTTTTTTAGTTTGATATAGTACCATTCATTTAATTTTGCTTTTATTTCCCTTGTCTTTAAGGTCAAATTCATAAATCACTCTCTAAAACTAAAGTCCATGACTTTAGAACCTATGTTTTCTTCTATGCAATTTATTGTCTAAGGTTATATATATATATATCCTTCTCTAGCCTTCCTAAACTACTTTGGCCCATGGTGTCACCTCACTTCCATGAATTCTTTTTAATACTTTTCTATTTTAGTTGGCATATATTATATTAGTTTCAGATGTACAACATAGTGATTAGACATTTATATAACTCATAAAGTGATCACCCTGATAAATATATGACCCATGTGACACCAGACACAGTGATTACAATATTATTTACATTCCTTATACTATACTTTATATCCCCATGACTACTTTGTAATTATCGAATGGTATTTCTTAATCCTTTCCCCTTTTTCACCCTTCCAACCCCCCCACCTATCTAGCAACCCTCAAACTGTTCTCTGTATCTATGTTTGTTTCTCCTTTACTTGCCTGTTTATTCTGTTCTTTAGATTCTACATGTAGTGAAATCATATGGCATGTCTTTCTCTGACTTAGTCCATTAAGCACAATACCTTTTAGGTCCATTCATGATGTTACAGATGGCAATATTTCATTCTTTTAAAAAATATTTTTATGGCTGAGTAATATTCTATTGTATATATGTACCACCTCTCCTTTATCCATTCATCCATCATTAGACACCCAGGTTACCTCCATATCTTGGCTATTGAAAATAATGCTGCAATGAACATACGGATGCACAGGTCCCTTCAAAGTAGTCCTTTGGGTTTCTTCAGACAAATACCCAGAAGTGGGATTACTGGGTCCTACTTTGTCTTTTGCTATAGCCTTTGTTTCAAAGTCTATTTTGTCTGGTACAAGTATTGCTACCCCAGATTTTTTCTAAATTTCCATTTTTATAAAATATCTTTTCCATACCTTTACTTTCAGTCTGCGTGTGTCTTTTGATCTGAAGTCTCTTGGAGACAGCATATGTAAGGGTCTTATTTTCTTATCCATTCACCAACATTGTTATTCAGTTGTTTTAAAGGGGTTCAGAACAGGCCTTTCCAAGATGTGCTACTTTGGCATGTAAACTATTTTGAGCTGAAAGTAACTGAGACCCTGAAGGCTCAAGGGAAAGTTTTATCACAAATAACTTTTGATGACCTAACTATAGAGCAAGGCAAACTTCTATTTATTGAACACCTGCCCTTATCCTATGAAATACCCTCCTCCCCTCTGAAGACTCAGGGCATTTTACCTCATTACTTAGCTCAAGATGTCATATGTACCTCATATTACCTTTTTGTCTCTGAACCTCTCTTGTGAGACTTCTGATTCTCTCATGTATGTGGGTTTCCTGTATGTATATATGTGATTAAAATTGGTTATTCTTTTATTAATCTGTCTCATGTTGATTTAATTATCACACCAGCTGAAAGAACCTTGAAGGGTAGAATAAAATTTCTTCTTCCCTCACAGTTAGAAAACTATTGGGTTGCATAAATGGATATGTAAGGCCCAGAATGAACATGAACCAACCTCACCAGAAGTCTGTGTTTTGTTTACTGCAACCATATTTTGAGATGGATACTAAAAAATTGAAGTACATTCAAGGCCATGTGGTTGGGACTGAAATTATGCCATATGAAAAATAGATCAATGAACTGAGAGGAAAAGCTAAAAATGATGATAGATACACCCATCATTATTTGAAGAGACATCTGAAAATACATTAGTAATGTCTGCAACCTACTTTGAAAGGCATCAAGAAAATAAGATGGATGGACAATGGAAAGATTAGATAGATATGTAATAAAGAAAAGAAAAGAAAATATAGAATATAATATTGATTCTAGGTTATAGGTATATGGGTATTCACTATAAATTCTTTCTGCTTTTTGTTATGTTTGAAATTTCCCATAATAAAATGTTGGACAAATAAAGAATAGTGGTAATCACAATTATGGAAACACATAGTTTTATAGTCTTAATACTGATAACACCTATCAGTTGGGTTTATAACTAAAAATGATCATTATAAGAGTGTTAAAAAAAAAGGAGTAGATATATTCTATTTTAGACCAGAGGGGAAACAGCTATAAGAACACTATATAAACTAAAGATAAAGATACTTTTTCTAACAAGTTGAAGTATTCAACTATAGGTAGCCTTATTAGATGGTAAATATACCACAGGGGAATCTAGAAGAATCCTATGATAACCATATCAAAAGAGATTCTTGCACTGGTTAGGAAATTAAAAGCCCACTAATATCCTTTTTACACTCTTTAAATTCTTGTATGGTACCCCACTAAAAATTAACTTAAACTACAGAAGTTGATAGTAGAAATAACATGAGCATGTCTAGAGCAATAATGTCTCCTTACCTTTCAGAAACTCTAAACTCAAATATCCACTTTCTACTTGACATCCCTGATGGATATATAATAGGCCTCTCAAACTTACCATAGCCAGAGCAAGAGTCTTTACTATCTCTAGTAAACTTAGTTCTCCACTAATCTTGTCCATTTTAGTAAATAATACCATAATCCACCAGCCACTTTGGCTGGAACCCTGGGAGTCAACTCTGACTAAGGCCAAAGATGATTTTTTTTTTTAGACTTATGTTAAACTGTTATTTTTAAAAATCAGACATATATTTTTTAAAAATATATTTTGCCATAGAATGTTGGGAACTTGTAACAACCTAAACAATAAGCCTGGTTTGAAACTTTAAAAGTATGTTTTCTGAATAGTAATTTGAAGGATGAGATTGAGGGGTAGGGATGCAGAGAAGGAAATGGGGCACAAATGCTAGCAAGAACAAAAAGTAATGGAGAAATGATAAAGAGTGATTAGTCAATGAGGTGAAATAAAGTATAAGAGATATCCACTACATTTGAGGATTAGAAGGTCACTAAGTGACTTTAGGGGGAAAAATTTCAGTAAAGTAACAGGGTAGAAGCCATGCTACATAGATTGAAAAATGATTTTGAAGATGGTAAAATATATCAATGAGAGGATTGGCTCAAGGAAATAACTACAAGGTACAATAGCCAGAAGGGGAAAATAGGACTGAAGAAAACAGCTTTCTTCAAATAAATTGTTTAAACAACAGACAGGTTATCAAAAGGTTCATTATAATAAAAATAGAAAAGAACTTACACTTTATCTCCAATTTCCTCTGCCATTCGAAGAATTTCAAAGAGAAGTACCATTTTGCCAGAATGTTCTAAAATCTCAGCATCAGCATCTGTAACAAAATCTTTGTACCAGTCTGGAGCTGGGCTGCTTGGATTAGAAGAAGTAGCTTTACCTAAATAAAACAAATGAAATATAAATAAGTAGGCAAATAAGACTAAAAGACCCCAAGAGAGGGATTAAGAAATAGACCAAGAAAAACAGATACACATGCATGCTCAAGCCCAGACAGAAAAATGACCACCCCAGAAGAGAGAGAACGACACAAAGTAGAGGGCTCAGAAAGAGACGCTAAGAGACAGAGGCCTCCAGGCACTAAGAGCATCACCCCCTCAGCTTCCCCTCATATCAACAGACATTCGATTCTCACAGGAGCACCGATTCCTGGTGACAAAAGTTGGGGACCACTGTTTTAAAGGACCTCTGGGCCAACATCAAGTGTAACAACATTTACATCATAGGAGTATCAAGCAGAAGGAGAGGAGAGAGAGCAAGGGGTTGAAACTGTATTTGAAGGAATAATTACTGAAATATTTACGAGGAGAGAAAGAGTCTCAGAGAGAGAGAAGAAAGTGGGGGAGGGAAAAATGGAGGGGAAACTGACTGACTCAGAGATTAAGAGAGAAAAGATCTTAAGGGCAGGGACAGGAAACATTTTACTGTGCTACTAGAATTCTGGAAAACTCAAACAAAACATATATTGATCCCAGAATATTATATTTAAAACATTTTGTTCTCATTTTCACCTCAACCTTTGACTATAAAAAATGTAAGAAGTAACACAAAATAATCTATTAAAGATTCAAACATAAACAGTTCAACATAAGGAATATACCAGTTTAACCTTTTTGTACCTTTTCTCGATTTCCTTTTAATGGAAAGTATTTTAAATTTTTATATAACTGTTATGTTTTATATATCCAGGAACATATATAGACTATAATGAATAGCCACATTCCTATTCTCATCTTTATCAAATTTTAACACGTTAAATCTGCTTCTTGTGCAGCTGAAGTCTAATAAGTGACTCTATCCAATTATATTCTTCTTCCTCCCTTCTTTTTGAGAGGTAACTAAAACCCTAAATTCTATATTATTTCTGTGTACGTTTTTATATTTTCACTATATGTGTATCCCTCAACTGTACATTATCTTTCATGTTTTTAAACTACAGCAGGTCCTCAAATAATGCTGTTTTGTTGTAACATTGATGAGATGCCATAGGAACTTAGCTCTTGTTTCTATCAATTAGCCTGTGGTAAAATTGGTTTTGTTATACATCGTTCTGCTTAAAGTCTGAGAACCTACTGACGACATTAAATGAAAACTTACTGTAGCTACCATACAATTTGTATTATTCTGTGATTACCTTTTTTAAACTCAGTGTAGTTTTTCATTTTTCACTAAGTAAGACTTACTTAATAATTTTGTCACATAGTATTTCACTTCATACATATACTATCATTTAGTCTCAAGTTTATAGATGTTTGGGTTATTTCTAATTTTTGACAACTGTGAAATAACTGCAATGAACACACAATGCTATTTTTCTAGAATGTTGTCTACTAAGTTTTAAATTGGCATAAAGTTATACTCATAATTTTTAAAATAAAACTTTAAACATATTTACTTTATAGTTATTATCAAACAATTATACTATATAAGGTTCTTGAGAATCTAATTATGCTATTTTGTTTTATATGTTCACTTTCATCAGGTTGACTGCTAACTTATTTTGTTGCTAACTTTTCCTAAGGTTGTTTCCTCAGGTATTCTATAACTTTTTATTGTTATTTCACTTTCATTATAGCTGTAATATGGGAGAATCCTGGGTAGCTTGAGTTGAGGTCATTCATCTCCACAGTGATTCTACATCTGCTTCTGTCACCAGGGGATCACCAAACCAGAATTACTTTTGAGGTTAGTATTTCATCTTGAAATTTTTAGACTATGCATGTAATGTAAATTCAAACCACAAACTAAGTGAGGAGAAGCCCATGATTACAAATACAAGGAAGCCATTTTTCCCAACCCAGAGCCAAGGGTGAAAGGTACTGTGTGCTTGGCTAATACTAAATCCCAGACTCCCAGTAAGAAAATAGATGTTCAGAATGAACCATATTGTTTGTAGAAACAAACTAGGCACAGTGAGACACTTTTATAAGAGAAACTTTTACATCAGTACAGGGAACTGTTTGCCATTCAAATTCCCAGACAATAGCCAAGGGCCAGCTTGCAAGGAGACAAGATAAGCTTTCTTGTCATTTCTCTGGATTGAAGGGCATGTTTTTTCCTAACCTATTGTACCTTTTAAAGAGATTCAGCTTTAATCTGGGTTCTAAGAGCTCTCCTAAATGGTTCAAAGCCTATCCCTGGGTAGGTGAATACCAAAACTGCTAGTCTCAAGACTAGCATATCCCTAGAGTTTCCACAGCACATCTTCTTGAACTTACTTTTTATGTTATCAGCTCCCTCTTTTTGTGTCTCAGTCCTAGAGACTTCTATTAACTTTAGAGAGCTGATTTTGCATTTATATTCAAACTACACTGAACTACTGCCTAAATATTTCACATATTTGTAAGATTCCATATCTTTTCTTAAATGTCTTATATTACTTCCTTCCCCTCCTTGCCTGGCTAACTAATATTCATGCTTTACCATCCTTCAAGAGTCAACTAAAATTTCATCTTAGAAAACTCCTTGCAAGGCTGGCCCTTGGCTATTGTCTGGGAACTTGAATGGCAAACAGTTCCCTGTACTGATATAAAACTTTCTCTTATAAAAGTGTCTCACTGTGCCTAGTTTGTTTGTACAAACAATGTGGTTCATTCTGAACACCTATTTTCTTACTGGGAGTCTGGGATTTGGTATTAGCCAAGCACAGTACCTAAGTGACCAGCCTCCAATAAAAATCTTTAGCACTTCGGCTCTATTGAGTTTCTCTGGTAGATGACACTTCATATATGTTGTTATAACTTGTTCCTGGGGAAATTAGTACATCTTGTGTGACTCCACTAAGAGAGGACTCTTGGAAGGTTATGCCTGGTTTCCTGTGGACTTCACCAGACTTCACCCCATGTGCCTTTTCCCTTTGAGAATTTTGCTTTGTATCTTTTCATTGTAATAAATCATAGTCTTGAATATGACTATATGCTGCTAAGTCTTGTGAACCAACAAACCTATGGGTGGTCTTGGGCACCCCTGCCAACAGCTTATCAAGCAAATGTTGACTAAACTCCTTTCTACAGTTAATCAACTGGCTAACAACCAGTGCCTTTGGGGGAATTCTCTAGTTCTACACATTGTGCACAACTTTAGCAATAGTTACCCAAATTTACTAAATTTATCTAAGGTGAAAATGTCAGCAACAAAAAAAAATATTGGCAGAAAGTTAGTAAAAATGTTGCAGCTAGATAAGAAGTCTCAATATTCTTATTTTGATCCTATTAGATATAATCACAATGCCTTACAGTAACATCTAAAAAATAAAAAGTGATCCAGAAATATATGGGCTACTCAAGTTAATAAATAATCTGAATATGTAATTAAAACTAAAGCATATTTCATCCTGAATATTATTTCATCATTCTCATGGACTACTCATTACTTCTGTTATAACTTTGTGCTGTGTATATATACAAGTAACAGTAAATTAAGTAATCAATGCCACTCCTTAATATCCACTTTACATAGCACAAAATGCCTACAAGGTAAGGCATAAAGAAAATAAAACAAATAGAAAGCAACACCTTTACCCCTTATTTCTTGAAGCATTCTAAATATATATTTAACTACCATATTTACAGCAAGATATACTCTAGTTTTAAAAAGTAGCATATCATTAAAATACTATGTATTTACACAGTAGAACTAGTAGAAAGGTACGCTCCATTAGTGCCCTTTGTTCACTGATATAATCCAAGTTTCTAGAGCAGTGCATGACACATAGTAAGCACTCAATAAATATCCGTTGAATGAACAAATATGACATATTAGTGCTAATAATATGGCCCTACATAATATACAAGGATTCTAACATAAAAGTTGATATCCATACAATAATTATATACACTTTAAAATGTAAATATTCACTGATAAAGCTTACTCTAAAAATATTAAAATAATAAATTAAATTTTTTCAAGTAGCTTATATAGTCACAAAACTGTCTTAATAAGATGATAAAATACAGAAATGGGGATTCTGTAAGGTAAACTTAAATGACTTATACAAGACTCTGCTT
This sequence comes from Cynopterus sphinx, assembly GCA_030015415.1. Classification (NCBI taxonomy): domain Eukaryota; kingdom Metazoa; phylum Chordata; class Mammalia; order Chiroptera; family Pteropodidae; genus Cynopterus; species Cynopterus sphinx. The sequence goes on from CM057388.1 coordinate 40,710,689, forward strand.
CTCAGAAAATTCAGAAAGCCTCTACAGAAGAATTAAACTGAAACTATAAAGTAAAAAAATATGCAGTGAAAATCATATTATAGTCCAAAGCCATCTACATATTTAATAATATCCATTTCAAATTTCAGGTGCAACATTTTTATCCTTTAATACTTCCTATTCAGGTTTTCTTACATTTACTGTAAAAAATTTTTTTTTCAGGGCCTATAGTTGGTTTTTTAATATTTTTTTAATTTTTCAATTATAGTTGGCATACTACATTGGTTTCAGGTTTACAATATAGTGATTAGACATTTATATACCTTATGAAGTGGTCACTCTGATAAATCTAGTACCCATCTGAAACCATATGTAGTTATTACAATTTTATTGACTATATTCCTATGCTATATGGAGTTAATCTAAATCTACAGAAGAAAAACTTATATTAGACTGTACACAGCTTAAATGAAACAAAGTAGTCAAAGATTGTCATTTGGAACCCACAGCGTTCCCTGTCTAAGTTTACAACACGTAGCCAACTGCTCTCTGCCCCAGCTCTTTCCGACCACTTTCACATTATGGCATAAATGGAAAATGATAAAGATAGCTTATTATCATGCTCATCTTCCAATTAGTTTAATTTTTACTATTACCCTGATTTCTTAGAGAAGCCAGGGTCTGTGGTTTAGAAAGGGTATACCATCTGTCTATTCTAAGGAGGTAGTAAAGAGAGAAATGTCTATCAAGGAATTGCCAAAATAGTTCAACTGCGGGCCTGGGACCAGCCAACCTTGTTTGAGAATAGATTCATTCACCTAACAGGCATCCACATCACTCTATTCTTCCTAGTCAACTGCTTTGCTCCATGACTCCCAAATGCCAAACATTTAGAGGTATTTATACTGTGTGGTGTTAGATATTTGGTTTGCTATTTCAAATATTCAGATAGTCTGGTCCCACCCTTAGAGTTCCTAGATAGCCAGTCAGGCTGTAATAGGAGAACATGGAACCTCCACACTAAATCTTCAAATGTAGACATAGGTAAAGACTTTAGCCATCACAAAGCTCAATCAAAACCTTTCACTGTTTGTACACTTATGCACAACAGAAAGAAAGAGAGAATGAAAGGGGTGACACAAATTGCACCTGATACAGGGGAAACCTAAAGTAGACAACAATTATAAATTACAAAGGAAAAGACTAAACCATTAAAACTAATTCCACTATATAAAATCAATTACAATTATACTTGAGTCCCTGAAATGCTTCCACTTATTTAAAAAAGTGAAAATAACAATGTGGCTTTGAGATTGGATTTATCTAGGAAGGGCTGAATTTCACCTCTACAAATCATTAATAAAAATAAAGATATAAACAACACTGCAAGGCTGCTCAAGAATTAAGGTAGATAAACATGGGAGTGAAAATAATAAAGAGTTTAGGTGTATACATGTAAATAATTTTTTTCCTATCCCTTTAAATACTAGAAAGAGCACAATGCTTGCTTATAATTAAACGTTCATCATATATTTCTTATTATGTGTAACTGATTAGCCTAGATGTTTACCAACTGAGGAAAGATATTCCTTGAGCCAACTAATGGAAATTAACAACTGAAAAAAGCACTGACATAATAGTGACATATTTTCTAAACCAATTTTCCATTATAAAGGTAACATTTATTAGACTTACTTTCTTCCAGTTTTAAAGAAACTGAAGGATTGTTTCCTGTTTCATCCATATTCCCTTCACCACCTCCTCGAGATCTTGAATTCCAGACTTTAATCACTTCAACATCATTGTCACTGCCACTTCCACTTGAGCTACTGCCTTTTTTCCCCTTTTTCCCCTTCGTTTTCTTCTTTCTGAAGAACAAATTCAAACTATTAGGAAAGCATAGTAAAGATACAAGTGTCAATTATTAGGACAATCAGCAAGCAGGGATTTTTAATGTGTCAAGGCACAAAAATATTCAATTTACTTTGTATAATCATCAGAGCTTAAACTCATGGAGGTTTCATCAGAATCCGAAGCTATAAATTCATCCATACTGTCTTCATCAAAATATCCCTAGGGAAAAAAAAATTATGAGTGTTTTAATAGTTTATTTCAACTTACATTGGAAATTATAATGATGTTGGTTTATTTCCTTAAGTTAATTGTCATGAGATGAGGAAGAACTGAGGAACTATCATGAATTAGGAAAAAAAGGAGACATGACAGATATGACTACTAAATGCATATGTAAGGTCTTGGATTGATCATAAAAAGACAAAGGACATAAGTACAAAAACTAATAAAATTCAATTAAAGTCTGTTGTTTAGTTAATAGTACTGACAGAAAAGTTTCCTAGTTTTGATCTTTTAATTATGGTCCTTAAAGATGTTAAGATTAACACTGACTACTCCTTCCATAATCATAATGCATTCAAACGTATAGCAATTAACCAGAATAAAATAGGTTGAGTTACTGTATCGCAAAGCAAAAGAAAATTTGAATATGCAGTAAGTCTATATAGATCAACTTTTTTCCTCAAGTTATTCTGCTTCTAACAGATCTTTTAATCAATTTTAAGTTACTTGATTTACCTTATTTTCTTTGCTAATGTAGTCCAGCTGTAAACACCAAGGATGAGTCCATATTCTACTTAACATCTGGAAATCTTGAAAAAGTTTTGCACCTGCTTTTCCTCTTCCACCTTCACTGCTATTACCTACACCTGATCAAAAGAATAACAGTTAATGTTAAGATATAAGAATTCTCTTCCAACCAAGGTTTCTAATTTATAGGTTTTAACTTTTATTTGTTCTGTGAACTCCTCTGGCAGTGTAGAAAAGCCTTCAGACCCTCTTTCTTAATGTTTTGGAACACATAAAATAAATAGGATTACCAAAAAAATAACCTTACATGGAAATTATCAAAACATTAGAAAACAAATCTGTGATGCAATAATATGTGTACTTTATTAATGCATTAAATAAAAAAAAAACACTGAAGCAAGTCTAACAAGTATCTGAAATTTTGAAGTACTGATAAAGGTAAATAATTTTGAAAGACAATTAATAATATTTAGAAATATTTCTAATTTATATTGATAACAAAGTCACAGTCATCACTAATCTTACTATGGTTTGTTGCCTACATGCATAATTGAAAAAAAATGTTACACATTTGTTGGCGGTTAGTAAATATTAATATGTAATTTTTCTTATTCAGATTCATATACCCCATAAATTCTATCCATGGACCCTTAGACTACAAACTCCTGTTTTAGATAAAGCCTCTCTCTGTATACAGTCCTTTAGCAACTCTTTACAACTAATCTTACACACAAAAAAAAAGTACTTCTAAAATTTGTTTTTCATGTTGAAAACATTAGAGTTCTTCTGCCAGAGTAATTCCAACAAAATTATATCTTTTCTATGAAAGTTAAATGAAAATAAGTGCACATTTCATTAATATGACAAAACTATTTGGGGAGTAAAAGACAATAAAACAAGCTGATTAAGAGTAAAAAACAGCATTTAAGCAAGTTTTCCAGTTTTGAAAGATATAAATTCACTGAAAATTAGTAAGTCAGGCCTCCATTAATGACGAGAAATTGTAGTAATGACATAAAACACTAATAAAAATGAATAAAAATGTAGTACTGATTATTTAGACTGATTAGAGATATTTCTACTGTATATGATAGAAATCATTGCTGTAAAAATGAGATTATCTCATTTCTTGATATACAAGTCTTCATAGCATTCTTTTATAATTTTTTTTTTATTTCTGTTAGGGTCAGCAGTGATGGTATTTCATTTCTGATTATAGCTGTGACTTCTTGCTTTATTAGTTTATAAGTACAGCTAAAGAGTTATCTATTGTTATCTTCTCAAAGAACCAACATATGGTTTCAATGATTTTGTTTTTTATCCTTTATATGTATTTCTGTTGTAGTCTTTATTTACTTCCTTCTACTGTCTTCACATTTAATTTGCTCTTATTTTAGTTTTGTAAGATAGAAAGTTGGATTATGAATTTGAGATCTTATACTTCAACACAGGCATTTACAATTATAAATTTCCCATTAAGCACTGCTTTACCTGCATCCCATATTTTAAAACCTTATGGGTTTGTTTTCATTTATCTTTAAATATTTTCTAATTTTCCTGTGATTTCTTTTTTGACTCATTCATTGGTTCTTTGGGAGTGGGTCACTTACACATATATGTGAATTTTCCTTCAATTATTGATTTGTAATTTCATTCCAATGTGGTTAGAGAAAATATTTTCTGTGATTTTATCCTTTTGTATTTATTGAGGCTTACTTGATAGTCTGAAATATGACATATCTTGGAGAATGTTCCATACACACTTAAGAGGACTGTGTATTCTGCTCCTGTTGGAAGGAGAATTCTATAGATATCTATTAGATGTACTTGATTTAATGTATTTTTGAAGTCTTCTATCTCCTTGTCAATCTTCTGCCTAGCTGTTCTTGCTATTATTTAAATCCTTATTAGTCTTGAAAATTAATGTAAAGAAAAGAGATTTCAAAAAAGGTAAGCCAAAAACTACTATTATATTCTACAAGAAACACTGATTAAAAAGCCAATTTTTTGGGGGGTGGGGGTAGAAACTACTTTTCTATATATCATAAATATTATATAAAATTTCCATAAGACTTTAGGTGCAACTGGCTGCAGTATAAAAAAAAAAGAAAAAGAAAAGAAAGAAATTCCTAAAGAGAAACTGTAGTTCTACCTGACCTATTGACTTTGTATTAGAGTTGATTTTTTTGTGTGAGAAATGGAAATCAAATAAAAAAGATATGCTAAAAAACTGGCCAAATAAACATCTGCAGAAAAATGTTTTCTACACAAAAAAGCAATGACTGGGGTAAAGACAATCTCTTCAATAAATAGTGCTGGGAAAATTAAACAGATATATGCAAAAAACTGAAACTGGACCACCCTCTTACACCATGTACAAGAATAGACTCAAAGTGTATTAAAGATTTAAATGTAAGACCTGAAACCATAAAACTTCTAGAAGAAAATACAAGCAGTAAACTCTCTGATATTGATAACAGTAATTTCTTTTCAGATATTTCTCAACAGGCAAAGGAAACAAAAGAAAAAAATAAACAAATAGGACTACGACAAACAAAAAACTTTTTGTACAGCAAAGGAGACCATCAACAAAACAAAAAGATAACCAACTGAATGGGAGAAGATATTCACTTATGATACATCTAATAAGAGGTTAATATCCAAAATATATAAAGAACTCATACAACTTAACAACAACAAAAAAAACCAAAAAATCCAATTAAAAAATGGGCAGAAGACCTGAATAGATATTTCTCCAAAGAGGAAATACAGATGGCCAATAGACATAGGAAAAGATGCTCAAGGTCACTATCATCAGAGAAATGTAAATTAAAACACAATGAGATATTACTTCGTATCTGTCAGAGTGGCTATCATCAATAAATCAAAGAAAAAGTGCCGGCAAAAATGTGGAGAAAAGGGAACTCTTATACACTACTGGTAGGATGGCAAATTGGTACAACCACTACAGAAAACAAGATGGAGGTTTCCCCCCAAATTAAAAATGGATATATATACTTTTTGACCCAGCAATTGCACTTCTGGGTATTTATCCAAGGAAAACCAAAATAATAATCTGTAAAGATCTATACACCCCAATATTCATGGCAGCACAATCTGCTACAACCAAGATATGGAAGCAACCTAAATGCCCATTAACAGATGACTGGATACAGAAGTGATAGTTCATACATACAATGGAATATTACTCAGCCATTAAAAAAAAACTGAAATCCTGCCATTTGCAACAACATGGATGGACTTAGAGGTTATTATGTTGAGTGAAATGTCAGAGAAAGATAAATATCGTATGATTTCACTTATATGTGGAATCTAAGGAACAAAAAGAACAAACTATTCAAAAACAGACTCAGACTCACAAATATAGAGGACAACTGGGTGATGGCCAGAGAGGAGGGGGGTTGGAGAGCTAGGAGAAAAAGGTGAAGAGTTAAGGTAGGACAAATTAATAGTTGATAGATGGTCCTGGGGATGGGGAGCAAGACATAGGGAATGCACTTAGCATTAATGTAATAACTAAGAGGAGAGCCAGAGAAAAGAGTAATTAGGGGGATTGGTTTATAAATTATAAAAATGTCTAACCAATGTACTGTATACTTGAAACTAATAATAAAATAAAATTTTAAAAGACCATTGACAATTATTACTGAATCATTCTTTTTAAAAAAATGTTTTAACCCAAAATGGTTTAATTTGGTAAAACAAGCATAAAAAAGATCAATAAATAATAAATTAAGATGAAAATCTATTGAACTTCATTTACATCTATAGTTTCTATATGAGATGCTATCATGAGGTCCATGGTAAAATGAATAATGGTTCCCCAAACATAGTCACATCCTAATCCCAGGCACCCATGAATGTTATTCTACATGGCAAAAGAGACTGTACAGATACAATCAAGATAAGAACCCCAAAATGAAGATGACAATTCTAGATTATCAGGGGTGAGTCCAATGCAACCAAAATGGTCCCTAAAAGAGGGATTCAGAAGTAAGAATCAGAACTGATATGACAACATAAAAGGACACAGATGAAATGGCAGAGATTGAAGTGATATATATTTTTTAATTTTAATTTTTCAATTAGAGTTGACATTCAATATTACTTTATATGAATTTCAGGTGTACAGCAAAGTGGTTAGACACATATAATTTAGAAAGTGATCCTCCTGATTAGTCTCATACCCACCGGGCTCTATAATATTTCTGGCTATATTTCCTATGCTGTACTTCACATTTCCATGACTATTTTGTAACTATCAATTTGTACGTCTTATTTGCTTCACCTTTTCTAACTAGCCTCCAACCCTCCTCCCATCTGGCAGAACACTAGTTTTCTGCTTCTATGAGTCTGTTTCTGTTTTGTTTGTATATTTTGTTCTTTAGGTTCCACATAAAAGTGAAACCATATAGTATTTGTCTTTCTGTGTCTGACTTACTTCACTTAGTCTCTAGGACCACCCATAATACCCTCTAGGACCATCCAAGTAAATGGTAAACTTTCATTTTTTATGGCTGAGTAGTATTCTATTGTATGTAAGTACCACTTCTTTATCCAATCATGTATTGATGAGCACTTCAAATTTTGGCTATTGTAAATAGCGCTGCAGTAAACATGAGGGTATACAATACACTCTAGGTCCATCCTTATCACAAATAGTAAGATTTTTTATGGCTCAGTAATATATATATATATATATATATATATATATATATATATATATATATATATAAATAAATGTGTATGTATATATGTATATGTATATATGTGTGTATATGTACATCACTGCTTCTTTATCCAGTTATCTCTTGATGGGTGCTCCAGTGGCTTCCATATCTTAGCTACTGGAAATAGTGTTTCAATGAACAAAGGAGTACATGTATCTTTTCAAATTAGTATTTGGATTTATTTGGATGAATACTCGGAAGTGAAATTGCTGGGCAATAAGGTAGCTTGAACCGCTAAACTGTCTTCCATAGTGGCTGTACCAATTTGCAATCCCAATAGTACAGAGAGTTCCCTTTTTATCACATCTTTGTCAACACTTCTCTTTTGATTTATTGATGGTAGTCATTCTGATATCTTAATTAGATCACTTTAATTTGCATTTCTCTGATGATTAGTGATGTTGAGTCAATTTTCATATGTCTATTTGCTATTTATATGTCCTCTTTGGAGAAATGCCTATTCAGGTCCTCTTGTTCATTTTTTAATTGGATTGTTGTTTTGGTGTTGAGTTATATAAGTTACTTTTAAATTTTGGGTATTAACCCATTATTGATATATCATTTGCAAATCTTTTCTCCCATTCAATAGGTCATCTCTTTATTTTGTTGATGGTTAACTTCACTGGGTAGAAGCTTTTTAATTTGATGTAGACCTATTAATATATTTTTGTTCTGGTTGGAAGACATATCCAAAAAGATACTGCTAATACCAAATTCAAAGCATTTATTGCCTATGTTTTCTTCTAGTTTTATGGTCCAGGGTCTAACATTTAAGTCTTTAATCTGTTTTGAGTTGATTTTTGTGTCTGGTGTCTAGTTTTCTCAATATTGCTTTTTCCCCATTGCCTATTATTGCCTCCTTTGTCATAAATTAATTCACCATGTAAAATTAATATACAGAAATCTACTGCATTCTACACACCAATAACCAACTACCAGAAGGAGAAGTTAAGAAAATAACCCACTTTAACGAAAATACACAGGAATGATTTAACCAATGAGGTGAATGACCTATACTCAAAAACTGTAAGACTTTGAAAAAAGAAAATGAAGAGGACATAAATAAATGGAAGGATAAACTGTGCTCATGGATCAGAAGGGTTAAAATTATTAAAATATCCATACACCCAAAGCAATCTACAAACTCAATGGAGTCCTTATCAAAATATCGATGCCATTCTTCTCAGAACTAAAAAAAAAAAAATCCTGAAATGTATATGAAACCACAAAAGATCTTGAATAGGCAAAGCAATCTTGAGAAAGAACAAAGTTGGAGGTATCATAGTCACTGATTTCTAACTACACCACAAAGCTATAGCAATCAAAACACTGTAGTACTGGCAAAAAAGAAAAAAGAAAAAAAAAAGAAGAAGAAGAAAAAGACACAGAAATCAATGGAACACAATAATGTGGAAACAAATCTTCACTTATGTGGCCTATTAATCTGACTTAAGAGTTTTAAAAGCTTCAAGTACAGATTGTAATATAGAGGAATCTTAGACTAATAATATCTATCCCCAGACCCCTAGCAGAAACAATTGCAAATCCTTTCTAGAGTACCCCAATCTTTATCCTAGGCCTCAAAGAATTCTCACAAATATAATAGTCTAAGAAATATTAGAAACTTGTGGGCAAAAGTACTTAAACATACAGATAAACAAGGCAGTATGCCTGAAAACTGACGGAAACAGGAGAGGGAGGGAACGAAGGAGTGGGGATGGAGGGAGAGAGGTAAGAAATGGAGAGAAAGAGAGACATGAAAGAGACATACAAGGATTTCAGAAACTGGAATGATCAGTTTATAATTGTTTAAAGAAATGTTCAAGACAATCTTGAAAATATACAAGATACAGGAAATCAAACAATTAACAATTAGGTGGAAATAACCAAATAAAACTGAATAAAGCTAGATAAAAAACACTAAGTTTTTAAGTTTTGTAATATATTCCACATATCACACAATTTACCACTTAGAGAACACAATTCAGTGGCATTTAGTTATTCACAAAGTGGTGCAACCATCACCAAAATCTAGTTTTTAAAACATTTTCATCACCCCAAAAAGAAACCCTACACTCCTAAGCCATCATCCCCCAATTTCCTTATTCCTCCCGCAGCCCACGAAAACTATTAATCTACTTTGTCTCTACAGATTTTTCTACTTTGGGTAGTTCATACATATGGAATCATATAACATGTGGTTATTTGTGACTGGCTGGTTTAACTTATCATATGTTTTCTAAGTTGGTATGTGTTGTAACATGTATCAGTAATTCTTTCCTTTTGATTTCCAAGTATTGTTCTATTACATCTGTATACTACTTTTGTTTATCAATTCACCAGTTAATGAACATATCAGTAGTTTTTAGGCCTTGACTATCATGAATAATGCTGCTATGAACACTGGTATATAAATCTTTGTGTGGAAACATGTTTTAATTTCTATTGAGTATACATCTAGGAGTGTAATTACTGGGTCAAATGGTAACTCCATACTTAACCTTTCAAAAAAACTGCCAAATTGTGTTCCATATCCATTACACCATTTGAAATTCCACACCAGTGATACATAATGATTCCAATTCCTCCATATCGTCACCACCTGTTTTTCCTATTTTTTTTGTACTATAGCCATGAGTAATGAAGCATATCATTGAAATTTTGATTTGTTTCCCTGAATGCCAGGATTACTGAACATCATTCAGAGCAGTGGTTCTTAAACTGAGAGTGCATCAAAATCACCTGTAGGGCATTTGAGCCCTACTCCATATGCACTAAATCAATGTCTGAAGTGTGGCAATTGGACAGGTGTATATTTTAGAGACAAAGCATATTACTGCTCTCCTTTTATAGAGTAAAATTCAGTGGCATTAGGAAAAATCACAATGTGTACAACCATCACCATTCTTCATTTCTAAATTTTTTTCATCATCTAAATAGAAAGAGAAACTCTGTACCCATTAAAAATAACTATGTATTCCCTCCTCCTCTAAACCCCTGGTAACCACCATTCTACCTTCTGTAGCTATAAATCTGACTAGTCTAGGCACCACTAAGTAGAATCATACAATATGTGTCTTCTTCCATTTGGCTCATTTCACCTAGCATGATGTCTTCAGGATTTGTTCATGTTGTAGCGTGTCAGAATTTCCCTTCTTAAAAGATTAAATAATATTCTACTGTAAATATATCACATTTAGTTCATCTATTCATCCGCTGATGAACTTGGGTTGCTTCCACCTTTGTGGCTATTATGAATAATGTTGCTATATAAACATGAACATGCAAGTATCTGTTTGAGTTCCTGCTTTCAGTTATTTATATACCTAAAAGTGGAATTGCTGGATCACATGGTAATTCTAAATTTAACTCTGAAGAACTGCCACACTGCTTTTTTCCACAGGAGCTATATCATTTTACATTCCCATCAGGGTTCTAATTTCTCCACATCTATGCCAACACTTGTTATTTTTTCTTATTTTTTATAGCAACTATCCTATCAGGTATGAAGTGTATCTCATGTATTTGATTTGCACTTCCCTAATAACCAGTGATGTTGTAGAATATCCTTTCATGTGCTTATTAGCCATTTGTATATCTTCTTTAGAGAAATGTCTGTTGAAGTGCTTTGTCCATTTTTTAATTGGGCTGTTTGTTTTGTTATTGAGTTGTTGGAGTTCTTTATATATTCTGGATATTAATCTCTTATCAGATATATGACTTGCAAATTTTTTCTCACATTCTGTGGGTTGTCATTTCATGTGTTCCATTTTTGCATGCCTTAAGACAGTGTATTGATTTTAATATAGATTTAAACTTAAAATCAGGCTAACGTTTACGTAATAAAAACTAAGTTTCCACATGTATAAAACCTAAAGTGTTTACTGAAGGCAGAGGCTTACGTGTAAATATAAACTTCTGCTACCTGACGGTAAAAGGAAGACTGCAGGATCATACTGAAAAAAGGGAACAAAGGAAAGTTAAGATGATTTTAATTTCCTTGAAATTCATTAAAATTCTCTTTGATGTCAACTCTGTAAATATTAAATATATTACAAATGATCACTACTAAAATTAACATCAAACTATTGCTAGTATTAAAAGCAAAATTTAAACAAACTTCTTAAAACTAAGTATAATCTAAAAGGAGTGAAATACACTCATGGACATGGACAGTGGATTAGTGGATACCAGAGAGAAGAGGAGAAGAGAGGATGTAGATAGGTTAAAGGGGTCAAATATTTGGTGACAAAAGGAAATCTAACTATGGGTGGTGAACACAAAATGCAATAGGTACACAACATACTGTTGAACTGTACACTTGAAACTTACTGAATTTTGTTGATCAATTCCACCCCAATAATTTTTCATTAAAAAAATAAAGAGTCAAATATAGAAACAAAATAATTTTTGAGATTTTTAACAGATAAAATACCAAACATTTTAAATGTAAGTAAAATATGTGAGACATTTTGGGAGAAATACTGTGATGTTTGTAGTTAGAATCAAGATGTAATCCATTTGTCCTTTTATGGAAGTTTTTTCCAAGGGGCTATTAACCCCGGTTATTCTACATTAAATAAACAAAATGTCCCATTTAACATGGGGGAAACCCCAGACCTTTACATGACTGAAAGATTCAAGGCACCAAACTGTAATTTAACATTCATACCTTTCAGGGTTTTAAAATTTTGACAATCAGCACTTTAAATATTTATTCCTATCAATTAAAATCACAAAGAACCAGATTACCTCAATTCTTAAATATTGCATTGCTTTTAAAAGAGTACATTATCATATCTATACATGAGCTATTAACATTTTGCTATTGGTTATTAAAGATAACTGATTCTCTAATATTTGAAAACACTGTAGCTAGTACTTTCTCTAAAACAAAATTTTAAATGGGAAAAAAATATTAAATGACCAAATTTAACACCCTTTATTACTCCTTCTTTTTTAAACTACAAAGCAATTCTCATTAAATGACTATATAATATAGTCTTAAAATGACTATAATTACTTATGTCTTTAATTATTGTAATTCAAAACAGCATATAATAAAACTTACAGCTTCTGATTGATATACAAATGAAAATGTGTGCCTTATTAGAAGTGATTTTCTTCCATAAGTCAATAAGAAAATTGTTTTTATAATATAGTAAAAAAAAAAAAAAGGAGTTCTATAGAATACTAAAGTTCAAATCTTGATTTCCATAAAGCCGAACAATTCCTGGAGACCATCGTCATTATTCTATACACTACAAAATGCACTGCTGTCATGAAGAGCATCACTTTAACTATTGATATAATATGAAGCATCATTTTGTGTGCACACTTCCACCCTCTATTATTTTTTGATCAATTACTTTATCCACAATGGCTGAAAGGCATCTCCTAACCTGTATTCCCTAAATAAACATGGCATATCACTTGAGGAAAGGTACCAGAATAAAGTGACCAACAAGTAAGAAATGTCAGTCTAGGACAAACAGACTAGATTTTGTTCTGTGAACAGGGACAACTTTAGACACACAATGACTCCTCACACAGACACACACACAAGTTTATTGATGATAAAACAATGCCTACTCACTGTATTTTTAAAAAAAACCCATAGAAAAGAGTAAGAAATAAACTAAAGGTTGATCATAATGAAACCACCCAGAAAACAATCTCTGTTAACATTTTGGTTTATTTAAGGCAGTTGTACATATTTTTATTGTAACAATGGGAGTATAACATATGCCCCACCTAGTATTCTGCCTTTTCCTTTCCCTCAAACTTTGTTGATTTGAAAATTGAGAGATGATTTCATGGATTTGAATTACATCCCTTCTAATATTAACGTGATTGAGTGTTTTTCTAATAATATACTGGAATTTTATGTATCCTTTATGGATTTATTCATTCATAATTTTTCTGAAACAAAATCTCTTCATAAATTAAGGGCATTATTCATATATGTTGTATATGGTTTTTCACCAGTTTATTCCTTAATTTTATTTTGACAATATTAATGCTTGTTAATTAGAAATAGTTTGTGCTTTTACAAAATAAGCATACCTATTTTATTCAAATGTAAAACTGAAAAAGAACAACTGACATGGTAAACTTACCAAGACAGCATTCTACAAAAAAGAATGTCTTTAGAGAAAAGATATAAACAATAAACTAAGTAAAGTTGTTACCTGTTAAGTGATCTAAGTAGTACTGATAGAGCTTGCACTGAATAGGAGTCATTCTCACCGCTAACACATATTCATGTTTTGGAGGCAAGAACTTTGTTAATGCTGTATAATCTTTCCTCTGTAATTAATAAGACAGAGAATGAAAATTAGTTAACCTAAATATATGACAGGAATTACTCTAACAACTATCATTGCTTGAAACTGAAAGATACACATAAATAGGTATCAAACATATAAGAAAACATCTTCTTAAACATATTTAGTCTTTTTAATCAATGATTCCTATATGATTATTGTTAATGTATTTCATATAACTACACAATATGATGTACTTGTAAAAAAATACTGCAATATGGGTTTTAAATTGAATTGGTCATATTACCAAGTGAACAATTTAGGTTTTCAAATGGTCTTCTCTATATATAAAAAAGAAAAACTGGTGGGGAGGAGATGTAGTGGGTAGTACTATAAAAACACTTGCTTTAATCATATGGTAAAACAGGTGAATCAAAGTCAGATATAGTCTGGGTTGTCCTCTGATTAAGATTCTCCGGAGGGAATCTTCACCCAATTTAGAAAGCAAGCTATGTATAAGCACTCTTGAAACAATTAATTATAGGAATAGGAAAGAAAGAACAGTAATATACAAGATACAAATGCCTACCTAAACCAGAAAAACAGTGCCTAGGTAGTAGCAACAATGCATAAACAGTACTTGCTAGTACCTCCCTATAGCCAACCTGAAAGAAACAGAATGACTTTGCCTTATATGATGGTAGTAATATCCAGGCAGAAGGAGAACCTATCTCATTTGTTACAACATCTTTGTGGCTACCATTAGTATCTAGTGTTGGAAGAAAAAGTGTGAATCTTGAGATCTATTAACTGCTGGCTCATTCTCTATATACTTATCCATTCATTAATATAGGTTCACCGAAGATCAGTATGTAAACATTACTACTAGACCATTCAGGTTTTGGTATGTACAATAATAAAACTGCTTCTTCAGGATTACATTAAAAACAGCACCTCTTATAATTCATAATTGCCTTTCCTACAACCATTCCAAATAAATGAAATTAAGAATAGTATAAATTTAGGGTGAGCATAGGAACTTCTTAATCATAATAGTTATGTTCCTTTTACATATTCCCTATCTTAAGGATAAGTAATCTAACAATAACATTAAAATATGAAACCAATATCTGGCCAATGAATTAATCAATTATGTTCTAAACGTTTCAATGAAACTTTTTTTTAAGTCAATGTTGCATAAACTTTTGAAGACAATGTAAGGAGATTTAACTATAAAACTGTATACTGAAAAAGGGGGAAGAAAACAAAATAAAGTTCACATTCTGAAAATACTTTAGAATTGCAATATAATAAAGTAGCAATATTTTATTATTTTTGAATGTATCTGTACCTGAACACATCCAGCTAGCATCTCATAGAGAATGTGAGCACGTTTTTTCATTACTCTGACATCCACCATGGTAGAATCTGCACACTGACCATTTTGGATTGGGTTTATAAATCGATTCCTGAACTCCTTAATGGAGCCAAGCAAATTTTCCTTAATAAAGTTAACCATGCAATGATCTAAAAGAGAAGATGTTAGTCCATTAACAATAATAATGGAAAAGGACTCAAAAAAGTTCTCTGAACAAAATGTTCATGTTAGAAATGCATACCATGGAAGCAATAAAATTAAGCTACAAAAGAACACCAAACTGAGTGCAGACTAAAGTAAACACTGGTTATAAGTCTGATCTAGAACTGGATTACTTAAACCAGATGAGAAATTCAAATTAAAATCACTCTAAATTCTAGACATAAATGCTTTTTAAAAATCTAAGAACATTTTATTCTAACTCACTATTCTTTACAATAGATATGAAGGACAAACCAAGCATTTTACACTTTTAGTATAATTTTATGGTCAGCAAGGATATCTTGTGAAAAACACATAGAATGTGAGTCAAAATAATAAAATCAGGTAAAAGCTACTATATCAAATTTTATTTTAACTAATTTATAGTTCCAGAGGTCCTTAAAAGAGTGACCACTTACCCTATACAAATAGAACTACAATGTGAAATAGTATTTCTATAAATGGGGTAACAAAAAAGGGGGAAATGGGAACAGATAAAAGCAAAGATAAAATGTAGACTAAAGTGAAATAATAACTAGAATTATAAATAATAAAAAACACTTGAATTACTATAAATATTATTAAATGGAAACAACAAAAAACTAACAAAAAGCTATTACAATGGATTATAATGGGTAATTTCAATTTATTTGCTGAATAACCTTATGTTCCCTCTTTAGTATCACCACACACATATTAAAAAGAGAGAAATTACAAGTCATTCCCTGGGTTCACATCACCTGTCCTCCGCCTCAGCAAACTCTATTGTGATTTAATCCTCTCTCACACAGTTCCTCTCTCAACTCCACCTTCCTCAAATGTTCACATGTAGCATTTCTTTGAAATGTCCTATCCAGACATATTGTGTTACAGTATCTCCCGTAGTCACAAATCTAGTTGTGCTCTTAAAGCAATCATTAAGATTTCTGACACCTCTTATATATTTCAAATTCTGTATTTATATTTTAAAAATCACAATGGCACACCTCTTGACTGTGGTTTACCATTCATATTTATAAAGCATTCCACTTGAGACGGAGGAAAATAAATGGTGTAGATGATAGAGGCTCTGTTCATTCCTCTGGCGACCAAATTGAAGTTGTGACAGAAATGAGGAGCAAACAGCAAGAGAACATCACCTGAGATCTAGATGAAGAAGTCATAAAACTAGGGAGAAATCTAAGAAATCAACCTGCAATGGCAGAAAGTAGGAATGAGGACATGAGGTTGCCCGGTCCCAAGCGGCTGAGTAGGACAGAGGCTGCGTCAGCAGTAGCCGGAAGTTGCAGATGCCTCTGAAATGGTGGTGACTTTAGTTGTGACGAACCTGCTCACTCTGAGCACCACTGCCGGTTCGGTTGTGCAGGGACTTAAAGGGGAACACTGAGTTGCTGGAGTGAGGGCCGAGGCAAGATTCACTCTATACAGAAGTGCCAGTGATATCAACTGTTCCTCTGTTGAGCCCTACTCCCTCCCAGTGTGCGGACACAAGCCTACCATAGAAAAGACATCATCAAACTGGGTAACAGAGGTCACTCCGACCAAAGGATTCTCTGGGACTCTGCCTCCCCCAACTTGCAGCCCCATCCAAGCCACATCCAGTGTGTCCTCCTTTAGTCAGGTGCCCCTTGCTGAAGAGCACTTAGACTCACACTGGAGGCAGCCGGCCTCAGTTTCTGGTGTGGCCTTTTGAGGTAACTATAAGCACACCATCTGTGGATTGCTTGCTGAATCTTAACAGGTGGCCCGGGAGGGGTAGAGGCTGGGGCAAAACTTGGCCTGCTTCTGAACCCTTCTCAGGACTATGCCATTGGACACCTACCACATAAAACCATACTAAGACCGGGAGACTTAAGAACTTTGCTTAGTACATAGAAAAAGACACAGAAAGACAGCCAAAATGGGAAGACAAAGAAGTAGAAACCATGAGAATAGACAGAGATCCAGAAATAATGGAGTCAAACAATCTAACAGATGCGGAGTTCAAAACACTGGATGTAAAGATACTCAATGAACTTAGGGGAAGTGTAGATGAATTCAGGGAGAACTTCAACAAAGAGATAAAAATATAAAAATGGAAATGGAAATTATAAAAGGGAACCAGTCAGAAATAAAGAACTTATTATCTAAGATGAAAAGTATATTAAATGGAATGAACAAAGTGAATAAAGAGGATTAAATGACCTATGTAGAGGATGGGAAAACCAAGGATACTCAATCAGAATGACAAGAAAAAAGAAGTGAAGACCATAATAATAATTTAAGAAGCCTATAGGACACTATTAATTGTAAAAGTATCTGTGTCAAAGGGGTACCAGAAAAAGGACAAGATGTTAAACAGCTATTTAGAGAAATGATGATGGAAAACTTCCCTAACCTGGTGAAGGAAATGGACATAAACCTCCAAGAAGCTCAAAGAGTACCCCAAACCAAGAACCCACAGAGGTCCATACTAAGACACATCATAATTAAAACGCCAAAGGTTAAATACAAAGAGAATCTTAAAAGCAGCAAGGGAAAAGCAGTAAGTTACCTACAAGGGAGCAACTATAAGATTGGCAGCTAATATCTCAAAAGAAACTTTCCAGGATAGAAGGGCTTGGCACAAAATATCCAAAGTGATGAAAACCCAGGATCTACAACCAAAAATAGTTTATCCAGAAAAGTTATCATTTAGACTCAAAGGACAGATAAAGAACTTCCCAGACAAAAAAATAAGCTAAAGGACTTCATCAACACCAAGCTAGTATTACATAAAATGTTGGAGAGATTTAAGAAGAAAAAAACATGTACCAAAAACAGGAATGAAGAATGGTAATAACAACACTGCTATCAACAAGTACCTCAAATGGAAAAGAATTAAGTGTTCCAACCAAAAAGATAGAGTGGCTGAATGGATAAGAAAGCAGGACCCCTACATATAATGCCTAAAAGTGACTCACTTCAGATTAAAAGACACAAACAAACTAAAAGGAAGGGGATGGAAAACAATATTGCCTGATGGACCTAGAGGGTATTACACTGAATGAAATGGGTCAGATAGAAAAAGATAAATATTGCATGATTTCATGTACATGTGGAATCTAAAGAATAAACAAGAACAACAAAAGTGAAATAAACTCGGATACAGAGAATATTTACAGGGATACTAAATGGGAAAGGAGTTGAGACAAACAAAAGGCAAAGGGATTAAGAGGTACAAATGAATAGTTGCAGAATAGGCATGAAGATGTAGAGTGTAGCATGGGGAAGATGGTTAATAATGTAATAAATATGTAAGGGGGGAAGAGGGATACTAGATTTAGTGGGTGATCACTCTGCAAGTTATGATGTACATCTCTGATCACTATGCTATACAACTGAAACTATTACTGTATGACAAGTATAATTGAAAAAAACTGAATTGTACGATGTAAATACAAACAACTAATTATTATATTTCAATGAAAACAAAAAAAAATCTAGGTAAAGAAAAGTTAGATGTCAGAGCTGCATATGTGCAGAAGAGGATAAAGTAGATATGAGCATAACCTAATATAATAATCGCTTATAAGAAGATTAATCTGGTAGCAGCAGTGTGGAGCAATAAGTCTGAAAGGAGGTGAAGAAATGCTAACTCATTTTGATTGACCTTTTTATCCTAATTACCCTATGTTAGTGAGGCTTAATTTGGCCTTCATTTGAAAGAAGAGGAAGTTGTTGGTAGCAAATAATTATAGGGGATTTCTAGTTTTCAGAATTTGGCAAATTATTCCCAACCTCTTTTAGAATCTGTTGACAGTGAAGTGCATATGGAGTGGCTCTTAGATTTCTACTTTCAGCATTGGTAATTTTTCAGCATTAAGTGCTAGAAATGGAAGTAAAGCTTCCTAGCCATTTTCTCTGAGCTGTTGTAGCCCTCTACTGGTCTCTGGAAGTTGTACAATTTAGAACCCTATAAAGCTAGAAAGAGGTCAGTAAACTCAGCAACTTACATTATAACTTTAGAACCTTAAATGTCATTTATGCCAACTCTCACAATTGCAGATGAGTATTTTATCTATCCACCTTAACAATTCTGGAAATACATACGGATATTAGATATATAGTTAGTTATACATATATATGTAAAATACCTAGGGCAAATAAATAATTGTAAACACACGCACACACAATAAAGCATTCCATGTGACATGTAAGGTATGCTTTCATAGTACACTAAGATGGACCTATGGAGATCATGGTTAGAGACTATACTAAACAAAAGAAAAAAATGGCAAAGTGGCAAAGCTAATAAACTACAACATAATTGCAGATATTAACTCACACTCAATTAGGTTATTTTGAAGTGGTGTTCCTGTTAAAATAATTCTCCTCCTTGATCGTATAGAATTCATAGCTTTTGAAACAGCAGATGCTTCATTTTTTAGAATATGGCCTTCATCACAAACAACAAAGTCAGGACCTACAAAAACATATAGAAAAATGACAATTAATATATAGCAAATCTAAAACTGTAATCCATTCAAGGACATTAAATTAATCATTTTACAGTGCTGCAAGTATGGGAAGATAAGACAATGATCTTATAAGAACAGTCATATTTTACCTGCTGTTGTTTTGGGTTAATGTGGCACAAACTACTATTAATTATATCCCAACAGTAGAGTGCTAAAAGTACTACTATAGATGGTACTCAAAAATAGGCAAGAATAAAAATAATGACAAGAGTGAAAAGATACCCCCAAAAGATGAAATATTTGAAAAAACAAATATCTTTTATAAATGAAAAACGGTATCTAAAAAAGTATTTCAGTGCTTGTGTAACAAGTTATAATTATCCCCTAAGACTAAGAGCAATACACACACACACACACACACACACACACACACACACATACATGAAAAAAAACACATTTCAAAAATCAATTTTAAGAAATACACAAATCACAATAAAGGGGTGATGTTAGAAGCAGAGGAGGAGGAGTGACATCAAAAGCATGACAAGGGGAGGGAGCTCCCCAGATCTCGTCCCTTAAAATAACAAGCTGAACATCTACAACTCAACAAATAACACCCAACTGACACACAAGCAAGTCTGGGAGGTCTGTGCATCAGAGCACTGGAAAGCTGAAATCACAAGAGGCTGCGGTGGGGGAGGGGTGTAGATTGAGAGAAACAAAGGACCTGTCATAAGTAACTGAAGCTACCTGAAAGGGGAGTAGGGAGATTTCATGGCAGGTTCCAGAACAATACTGCCTGAGTGATCAAAGTGATCAATGCAGCTGAGCCTAGGGATCAGGGCAGAAAGCAGAGCAGAGACTGAGTGTGGACCAGTGACAGCTGTGTCTTAGTGGCCCATTGCCAAGTGGAAGGAAGCTGAGTGAGACACAGGAGCCTGGCTGTGCCTCCGCCAACCAACCCAGAGAGCACTTTCCCCCTGCCCCATATCCTCTCAGTGCTAACACCACTGAAATCCAGGGAAATATGCACAAACGGTACTAAAACATACATGACAGCTGGTACCAGAGCCAGGCGCGATGATATTGAAGCAGAATAGCTGAAACCTGGAGGACAGCACTATGATAAAGGAAGTGGCCACACACACCCAGACCTCTCCCAATTAACCCAGTCCCCTCCCAGTCAGGCTGAGTCAGAAGAAAGCAGCAGAACATTGCATCTGACTACTGGACAGCAAAATGATTTAGGGCCTCTTCAGAGTCTCAGACACCCTTGCCCATTGTACCTATTCATGGGGATAAAGCCCTACAACAGAGACGACCTAATCGGGAAGAAAGCATATGGCTTTCCAGAGAAAAATGAGCTTTTTAACCTCAAAGCAGAGACTCAAGAGGCGTGGATGCCACCTAATGGAAAACAAAATAAAAACCCCTTCACATCAACCTGCTGAGAGATTACTATGTGATAAATTCTTTTTAAAACAAAAATAAAAACAAAGTACACACCCACTAATGCCAAGGAGGAGAAACAGTCCATCAAACACCATGAACAAACAAGGTGAAAAGGCACCTCAGAAATTGAAAAATCTCTAGAAAATAAGCTTAAAGACATAGAAAATGTGATTTAAATGACGGAATTCAAGATCGCACTTCTGAGAAAACTCAATGACATGCAAAAAAATTAACCATCAATTCCAAAAAATTAAAAACAAAATAATCAAACAAAATGAATATTTTAACAAGGAGATTGAAAACCTAAAAAAGAAACCAAATAGAACTTTTGGAGATGAACTCATTAAAAGAGATGAAGATTGAAATAGCAAGCTTAAAAATAGAGTTGACCAGATAGAGGAAAGAATTAGTGATATTGAAGACAGAAGCCTGGAAATGACACAGATGGAAGAAAGAGACTTAAGAGTGAAAAAAATGGAAAGAACTATCTGACACCACCAGGAAAAGCAACAAAAGAATAATGGGTATACCAGAGGGAGAAGAGAAAGGTCAACAGAGAGCCTATTCAAATAGTCGATGAGCCGTTCTCAATCTATGGAAAGAGCTGAATCTTCAAATCCAAGAAGCAAAGAGAACACCCATTTATCTCAACTCAAAAAGGCCTTCTCCAAGACATTTTACATTAAAATTGTCAAAGATTAATGACAAAGACTTCTCCTGGCAGCCAAGAAAAGATAATAGTAACTTATAAAGGAAAACTCATTAGACATCTCTGCACAAACCTTACAAGCAAGAAAGTAGTGGAATGAAATATTCAAACTATTGAGAGAAAGAAATTACCAGCCAAGAATAATATATCCAGCGAAGCTCTCCTTCAGATATGAAGGAGAAATAAAGACCTCTGCAAACATACAAAAGCTGAGGGAATTTTCCACAAGGCCTTCATTATAAAAAATACTGATGGGGGTTATTCTATGTGAAACAGAAGGACAAAAAATACATAACTATGAGTAAGATGAATAACAGAAGACAGAAGGAGAAAGGTGGAACCCTTATTAAAAACAGGATATTAAAAAGCTTAAAACTTACATAATGGTTAAAGGTCAAAAAAAATACATTGTAAAAAGAGAAGATAACAGCTACTGAAACTTAAAAATGAAAGTTCAGCATATGTAACTTTAAGATAACAAAAACAAAAAATAGCAGAAAGATCCAAATTCACAAAGGGGCAGAAATTCACAGAGAAAATGGACTACTCTGTGTGTGTGTGCGTGTGTGTGTGTGTGTATTATGTAGATATAGATACATAGATATATAACTATCCTTTATATAAATTTAAAGGTAACCACACTCCATAAATCTAGAACTGAGACACACAGCATAAAACATGAGGGAAAAGAGGGAAAATCCACAAAACACTACCAATTCATTTTAGTATGTTGGATCAAAAAACAAAACCCACCCATATGCTGCCTTCAAGAGACACATCTCAACTGCAAGGGAAAATATAGACTCAAAGTTAAAAGGTGGAAAACGATACTCCATGCTAATGGCATCCAGAGAAAAGTGGGGATAGCTGTACATATATCTGAAAAAAAAATACATTTCAAAACAAAAAAGTAAAGACAGGCAATGATGGACACTTCATAATAATAAAGGGATCCAAACATCAAAAGACCTCACACTTATCAATATTTATGCTCCCAATCTGAAACATCTACTAACAAAACTGAAGGGAGAAACTGACAAAAACACATTCATAGTAGGGGACCTAAATACTCAATGTCAGAGAAAGATAGATCACCTAAACACAAAATCAATAAGAAAATAACCTCTTTAAAAGACACATGAGACCCACTGGACATAATCAACATTTACAGAGCCTTTTATCCCAAAACAGCAGCCTATACAGTCTTCTCTAGTGAACATAAAACATTCTCAAGGGTAGACTAGATGTTGAAACACAAAACTAGCCTCAAAAAATTTAAGATGACTGAAATCATACCAAGCACAGTCTCTGATCATAATGCTTCGAAACTGGAGATCAACAGTAAAATGAAAGCAGGAAGAACTACAAATATGTGGAGATAAAACAACATGCTCCTGAAGTATGGCTGAGTCTTAGAAAAAATAAAGGGAAACATGAGATACGTAGAAAGAAACTAGAATGAAAATACAATATATATCAAAACACTGGGACACAACAAGAGAGAAAATAGGAGAAAGGTTCATATCACTACAGGCCTATCTCAAGAAATAGGAAGTGATTCCAAATAAACAATCTAGCATTACATCTTAAAAAACTAGAAAAAGAACAAATGAAGCCCAAAGTGAGCAGAAGGAGGAAATCATTAAAAGTAGAGCAGAATTAAATAAAATAGAAAACAAAAAGAAAATAGAAAAAAATAAACGCAACAAAGACTTAGTTCCTTAAGAAGGTCGATAAAATTGACAAAGCCCTGGCTAGACTCACTAAAGAAAAAAGAAATGCTACAGATACCACCGAAAAACAAAGGATCATATGAAAATACTATGAAAAATTATATGATATAAAATTTTATAACCTAGAATAATGGACAAGTTTTTACAAATATACCACCTTTCCAGACAGAGTCATGAAAAACTGGGAAATCTAATTAGATATATCAGTAGTATGGAAATTAAAACAATCATCAAAAACCTCCCAAAAAGTAAAAGTCCAGGACCAGATGGCTTCATCACTGAATTATACCAAATATACCATGAAAATTTAATAGCTATTTTTCTCAAATTCTTTTTAAAAATTAAAGAACTACTTCCTAATTCATTTTGTAAGGCCAGCATTACCCAAATAACAAAACGTGGTACAGATAGCACACACACACAAACCACAGATCAGTGTCCATGAACACAGATGAAAAAATCCTACATAAGATACTAGTGAACCGAATAAGCAACATATTAAAAATGATTATACACCATAATCAAGCGGTCTTCATCCCAGAGTCACAGGGATGGTTCAACATATGCAAATCGATTAATGTGATACACCACATAAACAAATGTAAAAATAAGAATCATGTGATCATATCACTAGATGCGGAAAAAGCTTTCGACAAAATAAGCATCCATTTATGATCAAAACTCTTAACAAAATCGGTATAGAAGGAAAGTATCTTAACATAATAAAATTCATATATGACAAACCCTCAACCAATATTATACTTAATGGTGAAAAACTAAAAACATTCCCTCTAACAGTGGTCTCCAACTCCTTGGCCGTGGACCGCTACTGGTCCATGGCCTGTTAGGAACGGAGCTGTACAGCAGGAAAGTGGCGGGCAAATGAGCAAAGAAGCTTCATCTGTATTTGCAGCCATTCTCCAGAGCTAACAACATCACCTCAGCTCCAACTCAGATAATCAGACATTAGATTATCATAAGAGAACCAGTTCCTAGTGCCAAAAAGTTTGGAGACTGCTACTCTAAGATGAAGAATGAAACAAGGTTGGCTGCTATAACCGCTATTAAAAGAATGTGAAGATGACACAAAGAAATGAAAAGATATTCTATGTTCTTTATTAGAATCATCATACTTAAATGATCTTATTAAACATTGTTCTGATTTAATGCAATCCCCACCAAAATCTCAATGGCATTTAAAAAAAAAGTACAAAAATCATCAGATTTGTATGGAAGCACAAAAGACTCTGAACTGCCAAAACAATCCCGAGGAACTAGAAGAAGGCCAGAGGTATCACTCTAATTTCAAATTACTCTACAAAGCAACAATAATCAAAACAGCATGGTATTGGCAGAAAAACAGGCACACAGACCAGTAAAACAGGACTGAGAGTCCAGAGTAAACTCCTGTATATATGGGCAAATAATATTTTAAAAAGAAACCAAAAATATACAATGAAGAAAGAAAAGCCTCTTCAATTAATGGTGCTGGGGAAACTGGAAAGTCACCTGCAAAAGAATGAAACTACACTACCGCCTATCACCACGCACCAAAATTAACTCAAATTAAATTAAAGACCTGAATATAAGACCTGAAACAAAAAACTGCAGAAGAAAACATAAGAAATAAACTCATGGACCATGGACTTAGAGAGGATTTTATGAATGGGACCACAAAGGCAAGGGAAGTGAAAGTAAAAATAAAAGAATGGGATTATAGCAAACTGAAAAGTTTATATACAGCAAAAGAAACCATCAACAAGACAAAGAAGCAACCATTTGAATTGGAGAATATATTTGCAAAACATGCTTCCAATAAGGGACCAATATCTAAAATATAAAAAGAACTCATACAATTCAACAATAAAAAAACAACCCAATTATAAAATGGGTGCAGGACCTGAACAAGAAGAGATAGAAACATTCGAAAGACATAGGAAAAGATACTCAACTTCAGTTGTTATTAGAGAAATGCAAATTGAAACCACAATAATACCATCTCACTCCTATTAAGACTATTATCAAAAAAACGAGTACTAACAAATGTTGGAAAGAATGTGGTAAAAAAGGAACACTCACATACTGCTTGTGGGAATGCAAAATCGTTATTAGGAAAATACCTTAATATATTAAAGGCCACATATGACAAACCCTCAGCCAACATTATACTTAATAGTGAAAACCTAAAATCCTTCCCTCTAAGATCAGGAACAAGGCAAGGATGTCCACTATTGCCACTGTTATTCAATATAACATTGGAGGTCCTAGCAAGTGCAATCAGATGAAAGATATAACAGGCATCCAAAAAGGAAAGGAAGAAGTCAGGTTGTCACTATTTGTGGATAACATGATTCTCTATATAGAAAAACCTAGACTCCCCAAGAACACTACTAAAAACAATAAACAAATACAGTAAAGTCTCTGAATACAAAAGCAATGTTCAAAATTCCATAGCTTTCCTATATTCTAATAATAAAGTGTAAGAAAAAGAAGTGGAAAAATAACTGCTTTTGCCATTGCAACAAAAAGAATAAAATACCTAGGAATAAATTTAATGAAACAAGTGAAAAACATATATAATGAAAACTATAAGATACAAAGGAATGGAAAGATATTCTGTGTTCTTGGATTGGAAGAATCAACATAGTTAAAATGACCATATTACTTAAAGCATTATACAGATTTAATGCAATCCCCATCAAAATCTCATTGGCATTTTTTAAAGATATAGAACAATAAATCATCATATTTGTATGGAAGCACAAAAGACCCCAAATTGCCAAAGCCATCCTGAAAAAAAAAGAATGAGGCTGGAGGCATCACTCTGCCTGAATTTAAGTTACACTACAAAGTGACAGTAATCAAAATGGCATGGTATTGGCAGACACTCAGACTAGTGGAACAGAATCGAAATTTCAGAAGTAAACCCATATTGATATGGGCAAATAATTGTAGACAAAAATGCCAAAAATATACAGTGGAGAAAGAAAAGCTTCTTCAATTAATAGTGCTGAGAAAACTAGAAAGCCACCTCACCTGCAGAAGAATGAAACTAGATTGTTGCCTATCACCACACACCAAAATTAACTCAAAGCAGATTAAGGACCTAAATATAAGACCTGAAACAATAAGATGCATAGAAGAAAACATAGGAACTGCGGGAGCCACATCTAATGTAGCTGTTTGACAAGGTCACAGCATACAGTGTGGCACCTTTGCAAGGCTTAGGCTGCCCTAGATGGGTTCTTTGTGGCTCCCTTGGTGTGTGTTTTAGCATGTGTGTTATGTGTGGGATACTTAATACAGCCTCTTATGCAGATTGGTGATGGGGATTTGGGGGGTCTGGAGGAAGCAAATACATTAGAGCCAGAAGAAGAGCCATGTCCTGGCTTACATGAAAATTTATCAAAACAGCCTTATGAATTGCCTCTGAGAAGCAGGGTGGGAACATCAGAACATCTTAGACCTATTCAGTGTCACAGGAGAGTACTCAGAGGATGGTAGAAAATGGATAGTTGTAGGAGGAAAGAAAGTAGATGCCTCTGGCTTGAATCCATAGGAACAATTAATCAGGAAGAGACCTCCATACATAGGAGAATTAGGACTTAGAACTTTACATGAATAGCTATGTAGTTTTTATAGGTATTATATAAGAATCTTAGGATAGTGTTGCCATCCAGGCAAATATTATAGTTGGTAAGATTAGTAATTAATAGAAATATAAGGTAGATATTACTAACAAATAGAACAATAAAAATAGCTTAAGTACTGAGAGAAGCAAGATCGCAGTGTGGGCATCAACTTAACAGACAATGTGTTCAAGAAACAATAGCCACAATCTGCAGTAAGAGATAATGTGAGAAAGTAGCCTAGTTGAGAAAGTGGCCTGGTGGAGTGCTGAGAAATCCAGATAAAGGACAGGCTTGCCTCAGCAGATTGGTGAAGCTGTAAACCTGCAATGATTTAATTATAGAAAAGTCTGTTGGAGCAGAGAAACCGCGCGGGCTTACTTCTGTAACCCTTAAGTATAAAAATGTAGCTGTTAAGACAATAAAGAGAGAGAGATCTTGGTGCATTATCCCTGAGTACTGTTCCTTTCTTCGCCGACTCCGCAGACACCCGTCGGGACCTGGACTCTGGAGCTGGGGCTGGCTCCCAGCAAGGAACAAAACTGAAGGACCTTGGAATTAAAGAAAATTTTATTAATTTGACCTCAAAAGAAAGGGAAGTAAAAGATAAAATAAATAAATGGAATACATCAAACTAAAAAGCTTCTGCTCAGTAAAAGAAATCATCAACAAGGTAAAGAAACAACTATCTGAATGGGAAAATATATTTGCAAGCAACACCTGCAATAAGGCCCTAATATCCAAAATATACAATGAACTCATACAACTCAATAACAACAAAAAATCAAATGATCCAATCAAAAAATGGGCAGAGGACCTAAACAGACACTTCTCCCTACAGGACATACAAATGGCAAACAAATATATCAAAAGATGTTCAACATTGCTCACTACTAGGGAAATGTAAATAAAAGTCACAATGAGATACCATCTCACACCTGTTAGAATAGCTATAATCAACAGGACAAGTAATAACAAATGTTGGAGAGGATGCAGAGAAAAAAAAATCCCTTATACACTGCTGGTGGGATGCAAATTGGTACAGCCACTATGGAAAAGAGTATGGAGGTTTCTCAAAAATTAAGAATTGATCTACCATATGATCCAGCAATCTCTCTACTGGGTATTTACCTCAAAGACTTGAAAACCATATCCAAAAAATTATTTGCACACCAATGTTCATAGCAACCTTATTCATAGTGGCAAGGACATGGAAGCAACTGAACTGTCCTATGATAGATGACTGGATAAAGATACTGTGGTAAATATATACAATGGAATATTACTCAGCCATAAGAAGAGATGAAATACTGCCATTTGCGACAACATGAATGGGCTTCGAGATAATCATGCTAAGTGAAATAAGCCAGATAGAAAAAGATGAAAATCACATGATATCACTTATATGTGGGATATAAACCTAAAAGTAACAAATGAGCAGGACAAACAGAGGATCATGTACATGTACTATAGCCTGGTGGTTACTAGTGGGGTGAGGGAGAAGGAAGGTAGAAGTGGTAAAGGAGGTCAAACATAGGGTTTAAGGGGAGGGTAAAGTGGGTAAAAGGGATCAAATATATGGTAGCTGAAGGAAACTGGACTCTGAGTGGCAAACACACAGTAGAATATACAGATGTCAAACCATAATGTACACCTGAAAATTTTATAATTGTATTAACCAATGACACTCCAATAAACTTTAATTAAAAAGAAATGGTACCAACTACATTCGTTTAAAAAGAATATACTGATTTCAACAATAGCAGTTGTCCAAATAGGCCCCATCTCTTAGGCATTAGAAAAAATTCACCTTCTTCATGATTTCAAAGTAATTGCTTCAGTATGACTGATTAAATAATATAATTATTATTTTTTTACATAAATAGTAAAAATAATTTTTAAATTACTAATATACTTTCTAAAAATTAAAATCTATAGCCAGCTTTGTATCAAAAGGCCTCATATTATTTTGAATCCTAAAATGTTTTCTAAAGAGAAAAAATAACTTTCACACAAGTGATTTAAATGATTTCCACCAGTGTTCATGAGGGTGTGTGTGGTAAAACAGGTACTCTCAATACACTCATTGTGGGAGTCTAAATCAGTCTAACTCTGTTAAAACATAAACTGTATGCATTCTTTAACCCATATTTTAATTTCTGAGAATTTATCTAAAATATATATATATTTCCACAAGTACTCAAAGATAAATATGCTCTGAAGCATTATTACAATAGAAAATTCGAAACAATATAAAAGCTTGTCAAAGAGGGCTAATAAAATTATGGTATAAAGCAATGTTACAGAACTAAAATTAATGATGTAGATCTCTATGTACTAACCTTGAAAGATTAAGTCAAATATATTATTACTAAACAAAAAGGAACAAGTTGCAGAATCTATATTATGACACCATTTGTATTTAAGCAACTGCTTCTAAAAGAGTGATTTTTTTCACTATATATACATATATAATGAAATGAAGGATTAACCCTGCCCAAAGAAAGATTTGGTCTTTGCCTCCATCTCCTGGGAAGTAACCTCTAAACCCTTGGGATGTCCTACCTGATAAAAATTTTGTTTACTTGGATGGCTTGGACACACTAGTGAGTCTATAATAACAATATGATTAATGGGACAGGAGGTGGGGTTTGTACCTTTGGGTGATGTGACATCTCAACTTTTGGAGGGGCTTGAGACCAAAACCACCCACATGGGTAGTCAACCATGCCTACATGATTAAGCTAAACTCAAGACACAAGGCTCAGATGAGTGTGACTTGTTGGCAATATTCCATGCATATTGTCATATATCATTACTGGAAGTTAAGTGCTATCCATACATATCAGGCTTGGACCTCCCCTAGGCCCTACCCTAGGTGGCTTTTCTTACTGATTTTAATATGTATCCTTTTATTGTAATAAACCAAAAATCATGAGTATAACAGCTGTTCTGAGTTCTGTGAGTCTTAGTGAATTACTGAAACTAAGGGTGGCCTCAGGAACCTCCAAACATTGCAATATAAGATACATGCTAGAAAAAAAATCTGATTAAAAAATGTGCTGAGGATCTGAATAGACAGTTTTACAAAGAAGGCATACAAATGGCCAACAGGTACACAAAAAGGTCCTCCACATCACTAATTATTGGGAAAATGCAAATGAAAACCACAGTGACATATCACTTTACACCTCTTAAAACAGCTATTATCTAAAATACAGGTGATAACCAGTGTTGGTGAGGATGTAAAGAGAAGGGAACCCTTGCACTTTTGGTAAAAATGTGAATTAGTGAAGCCACTATGGAAAAGAGTATGGAGGCTCCCCAGAAATTAAAAATAGAATTACCAGATGATCCAGTAATTCCATTGCTGTGTACATACCCAAAGGAAATGAAATCATTATCTCAAAGAGATACCTGTACTCCATATTCATTGCAACATTATTTATATCAGCCAAAACATGGAAACAACCTAAGTGCTTATTGACAAATGAAACAAATAAAGAAAATGTGGGGTATATATACAATGGAGTATTATTCAGTCACAGAAAGAAAAAAAATCCTGTCATTTGTGACAACATGGATGTACTGTGAGAGCATT
Source organism: Cynopterus sphinx (assembly GCA_030015415.1). Taxonomy (NCBI): domain Eukaryota; kingdom Metazoa; phylum Chordata; class Mammalia; order Chiroptera; family Pteropodidae; genus Cynopterus; species Cynopterus sphinx. The sequence goes on from CM057388.1 coordinate 40,741,431, forward strand.
ATGCCAAGTGAAATAAGTGAGACAAAGAAAGAAAAATACTGTATGGTCTCACGTGAAATTTCAAAAAACACACACAAACTCATAGACACAACCAGACTAGTAGTTGCCAGAGGGTTAGTGAGGTAGAAAGAGGGCGTAATGGCTGAAGGTGGTATAAAGGTACAATTTTCCAGTTATAAGATAAATAAGTCCTAGGGATGTACTGCACAGCATGGTAATTATAGTCAACAATACTGTATTACATATTTGAAAGTTGCTATGAAAGAAAATGTTAATAGTTCTCATCACAAGTCTTTGTGTGGTGATATTAATGACTTACTCTAGTGATCATTTTGCAACATATATGTATATCAAATCACTGTGTTGTGCAACTGAAACTAGTATAATGTTGTTTGTCAATTATATCTAAATTAAAAAATAATAAAAATACATGCTTCTATAAGCATAAAAAATTCTGGAAGGATATACATGAAACAGCAGTGGGACAGGGAGGAAGAAAACTATTATTTTCAATATATACCTTTTTCTTCTGTTTGTGCTTTGCTTAAGAATATACACTGCTTTTACAATTTAACTTAAAAAAATATTTATTAACATGTCAATGGAATGAGAGGGAGCCTTTATCCTTAGCAAGGAAATCTGAGAGAATAGAAGAAGAAAGAATAAAGGTAACATGCTCATTTAAAATACTGAGGCAATAAAAAGTTAATGTTATTTCTACTTTGTTTACTAAGAAAGACTTATATATAATATTGCCTACCATTTAAGAAGTTTGTAAATCTTTAATGTTTAAAAGGAATTACTTTAATTAAAACATTGGAAATATATTTTATATTTAATTTATTTAATTATATTTAATTAAATCTTGGAAATATATTTTCTGAAAAATTTCATTCCAATGATATAAATGAAGAGGTAGGGTTTGAAAATAGCTTTACTTAGAAATCATTTTAGAGAAAGTACAGGGAGAATGTAGCAATGAGGCTCTGCAGAGTAGAATAAAGATTTAGAGAAAGACATGGAGAAAAGTTCTATTTAGAAATTCAAGCCTGGATAAAATGGTTCAGTGCACTATGGAAATTTGTCATTACTTTATATAATTACACAGTCAGATTTATCTAGTTATTTTAATCTAACAGTAACCTGAATTAATATTGTGTTTGTGTGTATTAAGTAAAAAAGAATAAAGTACTGATACATGCTACAATATGGATAAACCTTGAAAATATTATGCTAATTAAAAGAAACCCAATATTGAAATATTTTATTTTATAAAATATCCAGAAACATTTTTATAAACTGTCCAGAACAGGAAAATCCATTGAGACAGAAAGTAGATTGCTGGTTTCTAGGGTAGGGTGGGCACTTGGGAATGATTGGTAATGGGTACAGTACTTGTTTTTGAAATGATGGAAATGTGATGGGATTCAATGGAATCATTACATTTGCACACCACCATGAATATTCTAAACCCCACAGAACTGTACACTTTATAATGATTAAGTCAATTTCATGTTATGTGTATTTTACCATAATAACACACAAATGTATATATTTGTGTGTACACATGGATCTGTATACATGTCACTTAGTTGGGTCTGTTTAGAGGACCCAGAATAATGACACTCCAGCAGCAATAAACACACTTGGCACCAAGATCTTTGTCTGTAAACACCATATTTTGATAAAAGAAACCACAGCTCCTTGTTGAAATAGATGATTCTGTGGCAGAGACAATACAACATTAGCCTGGAGCATCTTATAGTACCAGAAAGTAATGAAGTGCTTAAAACAAACAAACAAACAAATGGAAGAATAAAATATCAAAGAGATACAGGAACCACCCTGAGAAAGCTACCAATGGCCAAATTAGAACAATTTGAACAACAAAATAAACAACATGGTGTTAGTTTATAATCTAACATATAAACTAATAATAAGTCTATACTAATATAAATCAATGAGTGATTAAATAAATGGATAAGAAAGAACAAAGCTTTCTTAAAGAAAAGTTTGAAATTTTATATGTAGATATCGCCCACTACAGGAGATGGAGCTTAATTTCTGCCCTTCCTTACTTGGGTGAGCTAGAGTTAGTGACTGACTTCCAAAGAATGGAGACAAGTGAAAATAGTACCTTTTAGTAGAGAAATCTGACCAAGACTACATTAATCAAGTGATGAAGCAAATCACCATGATTTCATATGGATCTAATGTATCCCTAATACGGTGTAACAAGAAGAGTACCTCATCTCTAAATAAACATTCTTTCAAAAACCTGTAACCACAGTCTAACCACAGGAAAACAACAAACAGACTAGTGAACATTCTACAGGATACTTGAACAGTATTCCTCAAGATTGACAGGATGATGAAAAATAAAGACTGAGAAACCATCAAAGATCAGAGGAGACTATGGAGATATGACAGTTAAATCCAATATGGTACCCTGGATCAGATCTTGGAATAGAATGCAGATATTAATAGGAAAACAGATAAAATTCAAATACAGTTTAGAATTTAGTTAACAACAATGCCAACACTGTATAAATTTCTACCATGGCAATGTAGTAAGATGTTAGTGGGGGGAATCTAGGTGCAGGGTATACAAAAGCTTTCTTTACTATCATTTAGACTTTTCTGTAAACAAAAAATTATTCTCAAAAAATTTAAATGTCACTAAATGATTTACATGGAAAAATAAACATTACTCTTCATGTTAGGAGCTTTAATTTATTTCCTCATGAAAGAAATCAAAACATTAAGCATCTGAAACTGCCGTTTTAAATTGTTTAAGAAAAACTTGTGAAAAATATGCTGTAATACTATTCACTAGCTTATAGTGAATAGTAGATGTTAATTATGTCACCATCTTAAAAAAAAGAGGCAAAAGGGTACAAACTTTCAGTTATAAGATGAATTAAGGTTCTAGCATCTTATGTATAACATAGTGACTATAGTTGATAACACTGCATTGTATAATTGAAATTTGCTAAGAGCAGAACTTAAAAATGTCCCCATCAAAAAAAAGGTAAATATATAAAGTGATGGATGTAACTTGATGGGAGAATCCTTTCACAATGTATATCAAATTACGTTGTACACTTCAAGTACCTTACAATTTTTGTCAATTATACCTCACTAAAGCTGAAAAACATAAAAAATTTAAAATAAATAGAGGCAAACCCATGTTATTTTTAAAGTGAAAATTAGACTTTCTCAACAAACATCTAAAACCAGTGTCTTAAAATAATTAATACAAAATAAAAACTGAAAGAAAAATTACAGATACAAATTAATCGAAATTAATTAGTTTTCTGGATAGTACAAGTTGCTGCTTTTCAAGTGGCAAAAAAAGAGTCAAATATTTGGATCTCATGAAGATTACTGTCATAAGATTGACAATATTGCAAATATTAACCTTCATTGTGATCACCTTTTAAAAGAGAAAAAAAAGCATGCAGCAATTCTTCGAAAGGCATAAAGTTGGGAAAGAAACTTAAGAACTATTTTCAGAGTATGGAGAGAACTCTTGTTATCATCTAACATTCAGACAGTTGAAAGCATCTGCAACTGCGATACAGGCATACAATGAATTTCTAATTGTTAAGGTCTCCCCTGAAAACCTCAAACACTTCCAGACTCAGCATGTACATTCTGAACAGCTGGAAACATTAAGGATGATTTCATCTTAATGAAACTATACTAAGAAACAAAAAGAAGGCAAAACCCTAAAGAAAAAATTAAACAAAACTAGCTACTCAGTAGTTGCTCAATAAGTACTTGTTAAATAAAACATAAAGCACATTTTTTATCCAACTTGCTTCTCTCAGTGCCCATTATATCTTACCTGGATCAACCAAAGCTTTGTTAAATATTTCTTTAAGTTTCCTACTCTTCACATTCCTTCCTTGAGCAAGATTTCTATACATCTCATAGCCTATGATCATAACACCACCATCTTCTTGCCACCTCTGAAGCATGTAGCTTCTCTCCTGAGGACGTTTCACAGTTGCTAATTCAGAGACCTTTTGTGGGAAAACAAAGATTTTGAAAGGTGAATATTAGAAATGTACGAATAGTAAATATTCCCATTGAAATATGCATCATTGGCAATGAACCATCTTTTACTATATGAATTTCATACAGTATAAAAACATTTAAATGTTTTTTATTTAAAATATGATACCTCAAGTTTCTCATCATCTTTTAATCCCTCTTGCCACTTCTCAAATTCATTCATCCAATTCAAAGCAGTATTAAGAGGACAAACCACTAAAGCTGTGCTGAAATCCAACTTCTCACACAAAAGAACCGTATGAAGAAAACTAACCACCTATAAGAAAACAAATTAAATTGTCACCTTCATTTCAATATCCATAAAAAGTCAATAAATCAAGCAATCTTATGACTCAGTAGCTGTTTTTTTCTTTAAACAATAAAGCAGCCTACCAAAGGTCACAATTTCCAAACCAGGCGAAATAGAAGCAAAGAGATATAATATGTCAAAAATGGGAGTTCAAGCACATGATATAGAAGGCCCTTCCAACTCTAAAGCTCCATGATTCTATAATCAACGAAAATATTATGAATATAAGAAGTAACCACATCAAAATAGCTACTAAGTCCCTGGTCTCCACAGAAAGTCCCTACAACCTTTCTAAAAATATCACTGCCCATTTAAAAGAGAAATGTGTTATAGAGTACTTTTCCATTATAAAGTGTTCTGAATCTACAATAATTATCTTATGATTTCAAATTACAAATATATTCACTTATTTCACATCTCTGCTACTACTCAGAAATATAGCATTTTAACAGTAAAAAATGTTATGTTCTCATTACTGTAGGATCATAGATGTTAAAAAATTGTAAAGGAAGTCCATTTCTACCTCAGAATTTTTGCAGATTTTACTGGCTATACCTGTATTCCCATTCCTTCTCTTCATTAGGACCTCTGCTCAAACATCACCTCCTAATGGATGCTTTCTCTCTCTTTTCTCCCTTAATACTTTCTGAAAGTACACACTTATTCTATTTGATTAAAATCTCTCGTCACCACCAGATTAAAGTTTTTGGTCGGGGGGGGGGGAAACCTTGTTATTTTTGTTCATTGCTTTACCTCTACCCCTTTAACTGTGCCTGGGACATTGCAGAATCCTATATATATTCTTGAATTAATGAATGCATAAAAAGAGAATACCCCTATACATATTCTTACCTGTAAAGTCTTACCAAGGCCCATACAGTGGGCGAGAATACATCCTGAACCTGGAGATTTCTTTGTTTTTTTTACAGATTCACAGCAGCAATCCCACATAAACTGAACACCTAAAAGTAATAGCTTCATTAAGTTCAATTTAAAGGCCCAAGTTAAAAACTTTCCTTCATAAACACATAAAAACATTACCAAAACTTCTAAGAACAGAATTTTAAAAAAGGAATAAAATATATCTTAAATGTAAATGAAGACACCATAACCCTACAATTAACTAGAAAAAAAAAACAGTGAGTACAACAAGCATACAAAGCATGACTTACTTTCATTCAGCTTATCTAAGCTATCAAAGTAGACTTCTATTCCCTGAGAAAACCAAACATGAATAACCTAAAATAGAAATTTTATCCAAAGAATAAACAGATTTCTATCAAATATACTTTCATGTTTGTTGAGTCAATAAAGACAAAAAAGGAGGTAATTTATCATTTATCCCTTTATTCAGTGGCAAAGAAAGGGGGCTGGCTACCCAAGGAATAGTACCATAGAACTTCCCTTACGAAGTCATTCCACATACATGTTAAAAACTGACTTACTGATTCCACTCTAACAAAGTAGAGGATAGGGATGATTTGGTAACTTTTTAATAGCAATGTAGAAATATTATGAACAAACATACCTGAAAATGCTGAAATAGCATTTCCTGGAGAAGGCTTTTAACTAACTGTACCACTCCCTACCTGACAGCTGCCCTTAGACAACCATCGCAGACTAGGTGAAATCCACTTACCACATGTACCCATTTGTAAGTGGCACTTAATTCCTCTTTTGTAACCCACATTATTTGTACAATCAATTTTGTTTTTTCATTTGCATATGTGCTCCATATGCACAGGGATCCTGTTTGTTTCACTCACCAATATACCTCTAATGCTTAACATAATGTGAGGCACACGAAGACAACAAAAATGGTAAAACATAACTGAAAATCTAATAGTTTCTTACCATCTACTTGATGGGGTTTCAATTTGATAACCATATTTCTATGAACCTGCACTAAAGGTTCCTTGGTTTCTTCATCTTCATCTAAAACCAACTTAGTTGTTATTGGACACTTGGTGGGTGACGCATCTTCAATTTCTATTACCTACAAGAAAGGGAAATATAGTTAAGCTAACAGAAATCTTTTAAGCAATGATGAAGTGTTAGTCTAATTAATTTTCCAAAAAAATACCTGCTTCCAAATGACACATCCAGTATTTTGTTTCAATAAGACCAGGAGATATTGCAGGTTTACACATTTTCCAAAGTCAAAAACCTCGACAATACTTTAAATCACTGTGGTAATGTCACTAATTTAGCTCATTGGTTCTCACCCTAAATGTGGACCTGTGAGATAAGTAGTGCTGTAAAGTAATCAATGGCACCACCAGTGAAATTTGATTAGGCATGTGGCTACCAAACATTAATGCTTCTATTCTTCTAAACGATAATTGAAAATGTATAAGGGCACTTACAGTTGTTGCAATGACTAGTCAGGACTATTATTTAATGTAAAAAAAGGGGGGGAGTTAAATATAAATGTTCCACAATGTGAAAGACAGTTGCAAACAAGAACTGTCCCACTCAAGATATCAAAAGATTGCCATTCAGTGACTATTATTTGGCCCCTTTTATACCATCTACCTCTCCCCTACCCTATGGTAAAGAGTAACCTATTGTCCATGTCCACGAGTCTCTGTTTCCCATGTTCATTTGTTGCTTATAGGATTATATCCCACATATATATGTGATATCATATGGTTTTCAACTTTTTCTGTCTGGCTTATTTCGTTGAGCACAAATTATGTCAAGGTCTATGCATGGGGTTGCAAATGGCATATTGCATCTCTTCTTGTGGCTGCATAATATTCCATCGTATGTACTATCACTTCTTTAGCCAATCAGCTATCTTAGTACACTTCAGTTGCTTCCATATCCTGGCCACTGTGAATAATGCTGCTATGAACATCGGTGTGCAAATATCTTTTCGGATATGGGTTTTTAAGTCTTTTAGATAAATACCCAGTAGAGAGATTGCTAGATCATATGTTAGATCAATTCATAGTTTTCTGAGGAACCTCCATACTGTTTACCATAGTGACTGTACCATTTTCAGTCAAACCACCAGCATATAAGAGTTCCTCTTTCTCTGCATCCTCTGCAACATTTGTCATTGTACGGTTGATAACAGCCATTCTAAAAGATGTAAGATGGTATCTCATTATAGTTTTGATATGCATTTCAATAATAGCTAGCTATGCTGAACATCTTTTCATATGTTTGTTGGCCATTCGTATGTCTTCTTGGGAGAAGCGTCTGTTCAGGTCTTCTGCCCATTTTTTAATTGGATCATTTGTATTTTGTTGTTATTGAGTTGTATAAGTTCTTTGTATATTTTGGATATTTGGCCCTTATTGGAGGCATTGCTTGCAATTATCTTCTCCCATTCAGATGGCTGTCTCTTTACCCTGTTAACTGATTCGTTTGCTGTGGAAAAAAAATTTTAGTGCGATGTACTCTCATTCATTTATTTTTGCTTTTACTTCTCATGCCTTTGAAGTCAAATTCATAAAATCCTCTTTAAGTCCAAGGTCCTTGAGTTTAGTTCCTATGTTTTCTTCTGTGCAATTTATTGTTTCAGGTCTTATATTCAAGTGCTTAATCCACTGTGAGTTCATTTTGCTGTGTGGTGATTGACCACAGTCTAGTTTCATTCTTTTGCAAGTGGCTTTCCAGTTTCCACAGCACCATTTATTGAAGAGGCTTTCCTTCTTCCACTGTGTCTTTGGGTCTTTTCTCGAAGTTTATTTTTTCATTTATAAATGGGTTTATTTCTGGATTCTCAATTCTGTTCCACTGGTCTGTGTGTCTGTTTTACTGCCAATTCCATGTCGTTTTGATTACTGTTGGTTTGCAGTATGATTTGAAGTCAAGCAGAGTAATGCCTCCAGTCTAGATCTTTTTTTCTCAGAATGGCTTTGGCAATTCAAGCTCTTTTGTACTTCCATACAGATCTGACAATATTTCGTTCTATGTATTTAATAAATAATGAGGGATTATGAGGGGATTGCATTAAATCGTAAATGCATTAGGTCATAAGGTCATTTTAACTATGTTGATTCTTCCAATCCAAGAACACAAAATATCTTTCCATTTCATTGTATCTTCTTTAATTTCTTTTAATAAGGTCTTATAGTTTTCATTATATAGGTCCTTCACTTGTTTTGTTAAATGTACTTCTAAGTATTTTATTCTTTTCATTGAAATTGCAAAAGGAAGGATTTTTTCCACTTCTTTTTCTTACATTTTATTATTAGAATATAGAAAAGCTATGGATTTTTGAATATTGACTTTGTATCCAGATACTTCACTGTATTTCCTTAATGTTTCTAGAAGTGTTCTTGTAGAGGCTTTAGGGTTTTCCATATAGAGAATCATGTCATTCACAAATAGTGACAACCTGATTTCTTCCTTTCCTATTTGGATGCCTTTTAAATCTTTCTCTTGTCTGACTGCACTTGCTAGGACCTCCAATGTTATACTGAATAAAGTGGCAATAGTGGACAGCCTTGCCTTGTTCCTGATTTTAGAGGGAAGGTTTTTAGTTTTTCACTGTCAAGTATAATGTTGGCTGAGGATTTGTCATATACAGCATTTATTATGTTAAAGTACTTTCCTTCTATACCAAATTTGTGAAGTGTTTTCATCATAAATGGATGCTATAGCTTGTCAAAGGCTTTTTTCTGCATCAATTGATATGATATGATCTTATTTTTAAATATGATTACGTGGTATATCACATTAATCAATTTGCATATCTGAACCATCCCTGTGCCCTTGGAATGAAGCCCACTTGATAGTGGTCTATAATCCTTTTAATATGTTGCTGTATGCGGTTCACTAGTATCTTATTTAGGATTTCTGCTCCTGTGCTCATGAAAGATATTGGTCTATAGTTTTCTTTTGTGTTATCTTTAATGCGTTTTGGTATCAAGGTAATATTAGCCTCATAGAATGAGATAGGAAGTAATGCCTCCTCTTCGATATTTTTGGAAAAGTTTGAGGAGAATAGGTACTAAATCTTCTTTGAATGTTTGGTAGAATTCAGTGATGAAGCTATCTGGTCCTGGACTTTTACTTTTTGGTTTGTTGGGTTTTGTTGATTGTTTCAATTTCCATACTGCTGATCAGTACATTTATATTTTCCAGTTCTTCTTGATGCAGTCTAGGTAGGTTGCATCTTTCTAGTACTTGTCCATTTATTCTAGGTTATTAAATTTGGTGTTATGTACTTTTTATTATTCTTATATGATCCTTTATATTTTTGTTGTGTGTCATCATTTCTCCTTTTTATCCTTGATTTTGTTTGTGTCTTTCTCTTTTTTCTTTAGTGAGTCTAGCCAGGGCTTTGTCAATTGTTATGACCTTCTCAAGAAGGTCATGATTTTTCTATTGTACTTTTGTTTACAATTTCATTTATTTCTGCTCTATTTTTAATTATTTCTTTCCTTCTGCTGACTGTAGGCTTCATTTGTACTTTTAATCTTGTTTTTGCTTTTTTTTTTTAAGATGAAGCATTAGATTATTTGGGCTCTTGTTTTTGTAGATATGCCTGCAATGATATAAAATTTCCTCTTATGATGACTTTTGCCATGTGCCAAAAGATATGATATGTTGGACTATCATTATCATTCATTTCTATGTATCTCTTTATCTCTCCTTTTTTTTCTTCCCTGACAGTTATTCTTCAGTAGCATGTTGTTTCATCTCCATGTTGTGGTTCTTCCTCATTTTTTACAGTTGATCTCCAGCTTCAAAGCATTATGATCAGAGAATATGGTTGGTATGATTACAATCCTCTTATAATTGTTGAGGCTCTGTGTCCCAGTATGTGGTCAATCCTTGAGAATGTTCCATGTGCACTAGAGAAGAATGTATAAGCAGCTGTTTTGGGATGAAAGACTCTATATGTCACTTATGTCCAGTTGGTCTGATGTGTCATTTAAGGATGTTATTTCCTTACTGATTTTCTGTTTGGATGATCTGTCCATATCTGACAGTAGGGTATTTAGGTCCCCTACTACAATAGTGTTTTGGACTGGTCCTCCCTTTAGTTCTGTTAGTAATTGCTTTACATATTTCAGGCTCCCTGATTGGGAGCATAGATATTAATAAGTGTTATGTGTTCTTGGTGCATGATTCCCTTTATTATTATGAAGTGTCCCTCAGTATCTTTCTTTACCTTTTTTATTTGAAGTTTTTATCATCCAATATGAGTACTGTTACTCCTGCTTTTCTATGGTTGTCATTTACTTGAAATGTCATTTTCCACCCTTTTCACTTTCAGTTTATATCTGTCTTTGGAACTGAGATGTGTCTCCTTAAAGCAGCATGTGTATTTGTTTGTTTGTTTTTGATCCAATTTGCATCTCAGTGTTTTTTTCTGTTTGTTTTTTGGTGAGTTCAGTCCATTTACACTTAGGATGTTTATTGAAATATGAGGTTTCCTATAGCCTTTTTATCTTTTGATTTCTGGTAGCTTGGTGCTTCTGTTCTTTCCTTGTCCTTATGTTTTCTTTTCTTTTGTTTTCTAGTTGGGTTTTGTGGATTTTCCCTCTGGTCCTTCTTTTATGTTATATACTTCATTTCTGAATGTTTGGTGTGTGGTTATCATTACAAGTATTTAGAGTACAGTCATATTATATAGTTTTTTCTTCTGCATGTGCCTTATCTCCATTCGCCTTTGTGAATTTCGATGTTTGAATCCTCCCCCTTTTCTGTCATTGTTGTCCCAATTTGTCCCTTTGCATGCTGAATGTTCATTACTATCTTTCTATAGTAAACCTTTTTGTATTTTTTAAGCTTATACTGGCCTGTTTTTAATAAGGGTTGCACTACTGTGTTTCTTTCTATCTGCCTGCTGTCACCTTACTCATAGTTATGTATATTTTGTCATTTTGTTTTAGGTGAGGCTACCCCTTTCAGTATTTCCTGTATGTGGGCCTCATAGTGGAGAATTTACTCAAAAATTTTTTTTTTTTTTTACATCTGGAAAGGTCTTTATTTCTCCTTCATATCTAAAGGAGAGTTTTGCTGGATACATCATTGTTGGCTGGTAGTTCCTTTCATTTAATAGTTTGAATATTTGATTACACTCCTTTCTGGCTTGTAAAGTTTGTACTGAGAAGTGCAAGGATAATCTAATGAGTTTTCCTTTATAGGTTACCATCTTTTTTTCCCTGGCTGCCCTGAGAATCTTTCTTTGATGTTGATTTTTGATAATTTTAATACAATGTGTCTTGGAGAAGGCCTTTTGGGGTTGAGATAGTTGGGTGTTCTGTTGACTTCTTAAATTCCAAGCTCCAGCTCATTTCTTAGGTTTAGGAAATTCTCATCCACTATTTGTCTGAAAATGCTTTCTAATCTCTACTCTTTTTTTTTGCTGTGTTATCTCAAAGTATGTCCAATACTTAATATACTTGAGAATCTTATAAGGTAGGTATACAAGTACTCCCAATTTACAAATGAAAAAATAAACTGAGAAACCAAAAACACTTAAATGATATATAAATTCATACAACTATTAAGTATCACAACAGTAAGATTTATAACTAGAGGATTGGGCTCTAGAGTCCATGCTGTTAACCACTACTCAATACTATTCTAATAAAGGAACTACTTATGTAAACAGTTTTATGGTTCCATAAATTCAATAAAAATTCATAAGTTTAAAAGTACAGGCATTATGATATTCAAGGAATAAAATTTTACCCAATATTTTGTTTCTTATTTAGAACTGTAAGTAGGAGCAAATGGATTATTTAATACTAACTATATAAATTTTCAAACATAAAAGTAGACAGAACAGAATAATGAACCCTATTATACATTATCAGCTCAAAAAATTATCAACTTTTTTTTGTTTCACTGGCAGACTCCTACTCCATTCTCCAACTCCTCAGATCCAAAAAATGATTTTGAAGCAAACCAGAGAAAGCAAGTCATTTCATCTGCAAGTGTTTTAGAATACATTTTTAAAAGGATACACTTTTTACAACCATAGCTAAAATAACATCATAGCATGTAAAAAATTAAAAATAGGTCATAAGTATGCCATAGACGATGCATTTACATAAAACTATAAATGATACACAAATCAAGATTAATACTACAAGAGAGAATGGCTGAGTATAAATAATAAATACCATAGGCCATTTAGATGCAAGCTCGTTTTTTTTTCTTTTTTTTCTTTTGACTTTATTCCCTATGCTGTACTCTCTATCCACATGACCATTTTGTAACTACTAGTTTGTACTTCTTAATATGTTCACCTTTTTCAGCCAGTCTAAACTCTATTTCAATGAGTTAAACTCTCTTAGCTTCAGTTTTTTCACCTATAAACTGGGAAAGATTACAGACAGCCCTCTCAGGGTTGCAGTAGAGATTAAATAAGGCAACACATGCAAAACAGCTGGCATAGACTAAATATTTACTAAATTTTTATTGTGTCCTAAGCTTGGATATATCCCAGCTTCTTATCACTGAGACAAAGATATTAGTCAAAATGAAAAATTCCTTGAATGCCTTGTCTTGTTTGCAAGGTGTGGTAGGTATAATCTTAAAACAACCCCCAAGATTCTCACCCTCTGGTGTAAATACATTGTATAATCCCAACCTTTTGAGTGTGGTTGAGATCTGTAAATATGATGGGTTATCATGATTTAATAAAAAGGGAGATTCTCCTGGGTGGGCCAGACCTAATGAAGGTGAGCCCTTCAAAAGTTTAAAGATGCTCTCTTACTGGTCCCAAATACGATCAAACTGCCATGCTGTGAAGAGAGATTTCTAGAAGCTAAGAACCTCATGCTACACCTACAAGAAAACGAATTCTGTTAACAAATAGACTAGAAAATTATGCAGTCTTAGATGAAAACTGCAGTTACAGCTAACACCTTAATTTCAACTTGGTGAGACACTGAACTTATGACACAGTAGAGCCATTCTCAGCTAAACCACTTTCAAATTCCTGACTTACAGAACTTTGAGATGATAATTTTGTCATAAATTAAGGCTAAGTTTGTGGTACTTTCTGAATGCAGCAATAGAAAACTAATTACATTTTGAAATCACAAGTTTATTAATGACTTGGATGATATTTTTGTTATTATGCTACTTTCAGGACTGGGGATTAGTGAATCTTCATCCTGACTATAGCAGGAGATAATTTATAAATAAACTATCTACTTATTATTACCAAGGAGATGTGTTTATACCCTCAAGCTCTAATATAGAAAATTTATGTAATAATAAATAGACAGCAATGGAATGGGAGAACTTAGGACAAATGATACAGTAAGCTATAGTAAAGAATGACCAAGCATGAAATGTATCCACATCTGAACTGATAAAAGAAAAAAAAGAAAAACATTTCACCAACATATTAAAAAGTCTGAGCCCCAGATGGGAGTGGGGTTGGGGAAATGGGTAGAAAAGGAGTTGGGATTAAGAAGTATAATTTGGGTGGGGAGGTGTAGCATAGATGGTAGAGGCTCTGTTCATCTCTCTAGCAATCAAATCAAATTTGTGACGTGAATGAAGAGCAGCAGCAAGGAAAAATCCCCTGAGATCTATGTGAACAAGCAATGCAAGCATGGAGAAATAAAAAAAAAAAAAAGCACCCTGCAATGGCAGAAGGTAGGACTAGGCAAGGACGAGGGGCTGCTGGGTCCCAAGCGTCTGAGTGAGACAGAGGTTGTGGCAGCGGCAGATGTCTCTTAAAGGGGCCTCGTCAGTGACCGGATTTTTGTGATGAAGGACCCACTCGCTCTGAGCACCATTGCCGCTTTGGCTGCACACAGGGGGCACAAGGGATTTAAAGGGAGAGATTTTCAGAGTGTGGGTTTAAGCAAGATGCGCTCTTATAGAAATATGCCAGCATCCATTGTTCACTTTTGAGCCCTCCCCACTACCAGTTTGCCAGACACAGGGCCACCATAACTGTGACTTCAACAAACTGAATAACAGAGGTCACTCCATCCAGAGAATTCCCTGAAACCCCGCCTCCCCCATCTCGCAATCCCCACCTAAGCTACATCCAAGTGTATCCTCAGTGAGTCAGGTGCTCCTTGCTGAGACTTACACTGGTGGAGGTAGCTAACCTTGGTTTCTGGTGTCACTTTTTGAAGCAACTATAAGCACAGCATCTGTGGATTGCTTGCTGGATCTTAACAGGGGGCCCTGGAGGGGTAGAGGTTTGGGCTCAATTTGGCCTGCAGCTGAACCCCTCTCAGGACTGTGGCACTGGATACCTACTTCATAAATCCACACTAATGAGACTGGGAGACTTAGGAACTTTGCTTCAAACATAGAAACAGACATGGAAAGGCACTCAAAACGGGAAGACAAAGAAGCAGAAACCATATGACAGAACAACAGAGATTGAGATATAATGGAGTCAGGATAATCTAACAAGTGCAGAGTTCAAAACACTGGTTACAAAGATGCTCAATGAACTTTTGGGAAGTGTAGATGAATTCAGTGAGAACTTCAACAAAGAGATAAAAAACACAAAAGTGGAAATGTTAAGTATAAAAGGGAACTAGTCTGAAATGAAGAACACATCTGAGATGAGAAGTACATTAAGTGGAATAAACAAAGCAAATAAAGAAAAGGATCACATGCCCCATGTAGAGGACAGGAGAGCCAATCAGGACAATCAAAATGGCAAGAAAAAAGATGCCAAAACTATAAAAATAATTTAAGAAGGACATGGGACACTATTAAGGCTCCAAATATTCATATGATCGGCATAACGGAAGAAAATCAAGATGCTGAACAGCTGTCTGAAGAAATAATGATGGAAAACTTCCCTAACCTGGTGAAGGAAATGGACATAAAACCCCAAGAAGTTCAGAGAATTCCAAAAAGCAGGAATCCAAAGAGGCCCACACCAAGACATATCATAATTAAAATGCCAAAGGTTAAATACAAACAAAAAATAGTAAAAGCAGCAAGAGAAAAAAATAATTACATATAAAGGAATGCCCATATGACCAACAGCTGATTTCTCAAAAGAAACTATGCAGGACAGAAGGGCTTGGCAAAAATATTCAAAAGGATGAAGACCCAGGATATACAACCAAGAATAATTTATCCAGCATAGCTATCATTTAGAGTTGAAGGACAGATAAAGAGCTTCCCAGAAAAAAAATAAAAGGAATTTATCACCACCAAGCCAGAATTACAGAAAATGTTGGAGGGACTTCTTTAAGAAGAAAAATTATGTATCAAAAACAGGAATAAAGAATGGTAACAACTACATTCCTATCAATAAGTACTTTAAGTGGAAATGAATTAAGTGCTCTAACCAAAAGATAGAGTAACTAAAAGGATAAGAAAACAAGACCCTTACATATAAAAAGGAAGGGAATGGAAAAAACATTGCTTTGATAAACCTAGAAGGTATTTAAGTCAGACAGAGAAAGATAAACACTATATTATTTCACTTATATGTAGAATTTAAGGAAGAAAAGGAACAAACCACCAAAAAACAGACTCACAAATATAATAGAATTTGGTGATGGATAGAGGGAAGGAGCATTTGGGGGACTAGGAGAATGAAGTGAAGGGTTAAAGGAGTACAAATTAGTAGCTGCATGGCATAGGGAATGCAATTAGCATTAATACATTGACTATGTGGAGGGTCAAGGAAGGGAGGGAGCAATTCAGGAGACCATTTTACTAACTATGTAGATGTCTATCCAATATATGGTATACTTGAAACTAATTAAAATTTAAAAAGTTAGAAAAAATGTAGAAATTGGTAGTTTCAAAATAGTTATGGGGATATAAAGCATAGCATAAGGAATATAGTCAATAATATTGCAATAACTATGTATAGTGTCAGATGAGTACTTAGACTTATCAGGGTACTATCATTTAGTAAGTTATATAAATGTCTAATAACCATGTTGTATACCTGAAACTAATATCATAATGCCAAATGTACTTTAAAAATATATATTAAAAGTAAAATTGCATTCAAAGAAATTAAGAATTCATTTATAATTACAAAACAGAAATAACATATTTAAAATTAGTAAAATAGTTTTTGTGTAAAATTAAAATGACTACATGTAGAAAATCCTCATGAATCTATAAAAAAGCTACTAGAAGTAGTAAGAGAATTTAGCAAGGTCACAGACTAAAAGGTCATTAGATTCTTGAAATTTCATTTGACATAACATCAGAAAATGTTAACTACTTAGGGATAAATTTAGCAAAATATGTGCTAGATATGTATAGTGAAAACACTGCTAAGAGAAATAAAAGAAGAACTAAATAAATGGAGAAATATATTATATTGATGTAACCAAAGACAAAATACTGTTAAAATATCACTGATCTAAAGATCCAATGAAATCTGAATAAAAGTTCCAGGAAGACTCTTGTAAAAATCAACAAAATCATACTAAAATTTATACAGAAATGAAAATAACTAAGAATATTCAAAACAAATCTGAAAAACTAAAACAAAGTTTTAGTAGTTATAGTATCTGATTTTAAGACCTATTATAAAGTATCAGATTATAGTAACCAAAACAGTGGATTAGCTTGATAGACACATATATCTATTAACTCATAATTATATGATTAATTGATTTTTGACAAAGATGTGAATGTAATTCAATGGAGAAACAAGTCTTTTCAACCAATGGTGCTAGAATAACTGCTTATACGGGAAAAAACATGAAATTTTACCCATACTTCACATATTATTTGCTAAAATTAACATCAAAGGGATCACAAATTTAAACTTAAAAGTGAAAACTACTTAACTTTTAGAAGAAATCATATAAAAAATAAATTTGCATCCAAGATCACTTTGAAAAGGACACACACACAAAAAAAAAAAAAAAAAATTAAAAAACTGATGAATAGGATTTCATCAAAATTCCAAAATTCTGCTTTTTTGAAAGACACCATTAAAATTTTTTAAAAGCTACAAAGGAAAAAAAAATACTGTACAATACCTAGACATAAAAAGGGACTTGTATACAAAATATACAAATAACTATCACTGCTAAATAAATACAAATACCTCCCACAAAAGAGCAAACAATTTAAATGAACATATTACAAGGATATACAAATGGCCATTTAGCACATGAAAGGATGTTTAACATCATTAGTTATCAGAGAAATGGAAATTAAAATAACAACAAAATACCAGTACACATCTATTACAATGGCTAAAATTTTAAAAGCTTACAATAACTAATATTACTAAGAATACGGAGAAATTGGAACTCCCTATACATTGCTAGTAGAAATTCAAAATGTTGCAGCCTCACTGGAAAACAATTTTACAGTTTATTATAGTGTTAAACATCAATCTAATTAAGATATGCATGTGTACACACACACACACACACACACACACACACACACACGAAATTGAATCAATTAATAAACTTCCAAAGAAGAAAGCACCATGTCAGATGGGTTCATTGGTGAATTCTACCAAACATCTAAGGAAGAAATTATACCAATTCTCTACAATCTCTCTCAGATGATAAAGCAGAAGTACTTTTAGCATTACTCTAATACCAAAACTAGACAAAGATACTACAAGAAAACTACAGACTGATATCTCTCATGAACATATGCAAAAATTCTCAACAAAACGTTAGCATATTAAATCCAAAAATGTATAGAAAGAATTATACAAACAGCCAAATGGGATTTATCTCAGGAATGGAAGCCTGGTTCAACATTCAAAAATTGCTATAGTCCCTTCACATCAGCAGGCTTAAAAAATCACATAATTATATCAATAAATGCAGAAAATGCATCTGACAAAAATCCAACATCCTTTCATGATAAAAACTCTCATTAAACTAAGAATAGAAGGGAACTTCCTCAACTTGATAAATATTATTAGAGACCTGCAGCTAACATCATACTTAATGGTGAAAAACTGTAAGGTAAGAGTGTCCCCTCTAATCACTCCTTTTCAACATCATACTAGAAATTCTAGCTAATGTAATAAGACAAGAAAAGGAAATAAAAGATACATGGATTGAGAAGGAAGAAATAAAACGGTCTCCGTTTGCAGATGAAATGATCTTCTATGTAGAAAATCCAAAAGAATTAACTAAAAAGTCCTGGAACTAAGTGATGACAGGAAGGTTGCAGGATGTAAGATTAATATATAAAAACTAACTGCTTTCCTATATACCAGCAATGAACAAATGGAATTTGAAATTAAATTTAACTATGTACACACCATATGGCCCAGTAATACCACTACATCTCCAAGAAAAATGAAGACATATTTTCACACAGACAGAAACTTTTATAATGTCTTGGTCATAAGCCAAAAATAACCCAGGTGTCCATCAACAAGTGAATGGATAAACATATTGTGGTTTACCCATACAATGGAATAGTACTCAATAATAAAAACAATAAACTATTTGGTAAACACAAACATTATTACTCTGAAAACTATTATATAAGAACATACTGCATGATTTCACTTATATAAAACTTTGAAATAAATAAATCTAATCTATAATGATAAAAAGTAGACCACTGGTTCCTTGCAGCTAGGGATGTAGATTTGAGACTGACCAGAAGGCATGATAAAACTTCTCTACATCTTAATTATGGTAATGACTACATGGAAATACCATTGATAAAACTCTGATCATAAACTTGGTGTGGGAAATATATAACAAAATTGGTAGCTACACAACTATATTAAATTTCTTGGGAGAGTTTACTTAGGTTAAACCATTTCAAGTGGCTAAAAATAGTGGATTAAATGTACTTCTTTACTAAAATCACATGAAAGAACAAAAAAGGTTATAATCACATAAGTACAAAAGAAGAGGAAGTTCCTGGTAGAAATGAAATGTCAACAAGTTTGTGAAAGCTAGAAGGCACATGATATAACAAATTACAGAAGACTGAAACTTAAGTACCTATAGAGAAGAAAACCAACAAGAATTGATATTCTTCACAAGGTTCAGGACTAGGCAGTACCAGTTAACAAAAATAGCTATGGAGAAGTAAATAATAAGAGCAGAATTGGTGGAAAGGCTAAAGAAGGAACAGTTAGACCAAATAACCAAATTAATTCATTAAAGTCAAGTGATTAACCCACTTTAAAAATTCCAGAAAGTAAAGTACATGGGAAAATAAGAATCCAGAGAACAAGCGGGAATTCTCAGAACAGTGAAAAAGATGAAGCCCAAGTAAAAGCTAACCAGAATAGAGTAGGGAAACAATGTTCCATCAGTTGCATTTCAAAGAAAAATACTACAACTGATCAGATACCTGATGTGTTTGAAGTTATTGAGGAACTTTAGATTTTTGCTGGGAAGATGGAAAATGAATTCATCATAAGTACAGAGAATAAAACCTGAAACATTATTAACTCTAGGAAAAGCAAACAAAAAGTATATACAAAGGAAAGTAATCATTAAAAATTATGGGTACATACATGTGCAGCATATGTGTGTGTGAGATACACATGCAGTAAACACTATGTAGCCCTATTTACATAGTTATACTGATACAAAAATTGACTAATGATTTAACCAGAAATGAAGAAGAGAAAAAAAAGAAAAAGAAATGAATGTGATATAACCACACTGAGAGAATGCAAGGAGGAAACTCTACCTTTGGTGGGTAGTATGTGAGAGCTAAATCCACAACTTCCATAATAATGGAAGCAGAAATGAAGAAATAGCATTATAAGCATATCGAGTGAAAACATAGAGGTAAAAGCAAAGAACAACTAAAAAAACTGAGAGTAATTACCTCTCAGTAGAGTTCAGGTAAAACAGAAAACTGTTATTTTTTCAATGTAGCCATAAAGTAATATTCGATTTTAACAAAGTGTATCTATTCAATTCAATAAGCATAAAAATTTAATTTAAAATGATGATAAACAAATTAATAGTACATGGAATATGTTAATACACATTCAAACTGTCTGAAATAAAAGGCAGAGGAAAATACAGCATGTGCCATATAGTGACTGAAGTCATGTAAAACACATGTAAGCATACTATCAGAAATCAGAATAAAACAATGACTTTAACATCAACTTACTAAATTGTTTAAATTTTTTAAACTAAATTGACATCACAGATTTAAAGTATCTCTATGTGAGATGCAAGAGGAAGTATATATTACTACTCAAGTGTTTTTGCCAAAAAAACAAAACAAAACAAAACTGAATCTAAATCTGATCAGGCCTCTATATTCAATTAACAGGTTATAAGACATACAGGAGCCAATGAAAATACAACAAAGGGATGCAAATAGTAAAACTTAGAATATAGGAAACTAAACAATCTAGTTTCTTAAATAAATGTACTATAAGGAAAGAAGAGGAGAGAAGGAAAACTTCAGATTAAAACAGACTAAGAGACATGGCATCCAAATGCAAGATAACTCGTATTGAGTCCTTCCTAGGCTTATGCTTTACACCAACTATTTTTAGAAACCATTACACTATGTCAGGAAAATGAAAGAATTCTAAATAATTAGATATTTGATTATATGGATTTATTGTTAGTTTTTTGGTATAATACTGTATAATACTGTAGTAATGTTTAAATGGTCTTTATCTATAGACATTATGAATTATGTATAGAGAGAATGATATGATTTCTGAGACTTCAACAAAATAATCTGAAGGTAAGAAAAAAATGAAACAAAATTGGCCATGTGTTGGTAACTGTTGAAACTGGGTAATGGGTACAAAGAGATTTTATGATACTATTCCCTCCATCTATACATGTGGTTGCAAATTTTTACAATAAAAAGTTTATTTAAAAATTGAAATCCTTTATGAATTTAAACAATAATTTAAAAACGTTTTTCTATCCAAGATAAACACAATCATGTTAGTGAATCTCAACTCTTCCCAAGTACTTAATTCTATCAACATAGCCTAATAAAGATTGTTAAATAGCTTGAAATACTGCTAGTAGGGAAAAGCAACTGTCACTAAAAATCTGTGGTTGATTACAACATTCTATTTATAAATTACTGAAATACATCTATGAATCTGTGAAGTCATGTTAAAAAATCATAAATAAAAACTGGTTTACCTCTCTCAATTTCTCTCGCTCACGTTCCCTCTCTGCAATACGTTTTCGCCTCTCTTCCTCTTCCTTAAGAGCATTTTGTGTTTCTGTTCTTAGTTTATCATCTTTAAGAATCTTTCGAATTTTCTTTCTGCCTTTTCCAGGAGACTTGGAATCATCATTTTCATCTTCTTCTTCCTCTTCCTCTTCATCATCTTCTTTATCTCCTTCAGAATTACTCTATGAAAATTAAACAATCATAGAATTACTCTATGGAAATTTACAAAATTGCCTAATATATCCACTTCATATTCAAATAAATATACCCAGAAAAGGTGGAAACATACTGAAAAGCTTCAAAATTATACTTTGAAATAGAGTATTAAAACACAAACAAACCAAAAATAGGGCAAGGGACAGAATAGACTTTTCTCTAAGGAAGATATAGAAATGTTCAATAAGCACATGAATAGATGCTCAACATGATTAGCCATTAGGAAACTTTAAATAAAAATCGCAAATGAGATACTGTTAGGATGGCTATTAAAAAAAAACAAACAGAAATAACAAGCATTGGTGAAGATGTAGTGAAACTGGAAGCCTCATACATTGGGAAAAGAGTGTGACCATTCCTCAAAAAAATTAAACAAAAAAGTTAAACCCTTTCTCAAGTTATAATCAAAAGAATTAAAAGCAGGGACTCAAAGAGTTTATTTGTACACCCATGTTAACAGCATTATTCAAAATAGCCAGCGATGGAAACAACCCAAATGTCCATCAACAGATACATGAATAACACAATGTGATATAGAAAAATTCAAAGGCACAGAAATTAGAATAGAGGTCATGAGGGTCTGGGAGTAGTCGGGAATGGGGAGTTACTGTTTAATGGGTACAGAGTTTCCAACTGTGAATGTAAATAAGGCCACTGAATTGTACACTTAGAAAAGGTTAAGGGGTTCTTTTTTTAAAAAATGAACCCTCTCAAAAGAATATCATTGACAGAATAAAACATACTAGAGAGAACTTATATTTTACGTAATTCTGCTTATATATAAGAAACTCGAATTGGCTAACTTCATTGCTAGAAGAAATTTATTCCACATGAATTGTTATTTGGGATAAAATGTTTTATGTCTTCAGAAAATAGAACACTTCACATCAATTCTACAACTCTCAGAATATAAAATAATGAATTAGAACAGCTTAAAATTTTCATTACATTTAGTTAGGAAATGGAAAAAAAATTATATGTCAAAATTAATACTTCTGCATTTATACATTCACTAAGTCAATCCTTCCACAAAAGTGTAATAAGTATATAAACCAGTAAAATTTGAAGAACAAATGGAATGAAGAAGGGGTAATAATATAGCTGCTTTGGTCCACTGTACCAGTTAAAATTCAAGCACACGGTAAATGTCATCATTACCTTGTTTTCACTGGATGAATCTTCTTGAACCTTAATGCGTCGCCTTTTCTTTTTCTGTTTGTAACTCCGCTGGTTTTCTTCCAACTCTGCTTTTTTTGCAGACCTAAAGAACATTGAAAATACAAAGGAAAATACCTGATGATGAATTTCTTTAAATGAATCATTTACTATTTTAGAATACCTTTACCTTTGTGTACATTCCTTAAAAAGTTAGAGGAAAACAAAGCAAAATATCTTCACTAGGTTAAAGAGGATACCCTCAATTTCAATCCAATAATCAACATTTTAAGGTACTCAGAGAAGAGATCTGACATGAGTAACAAGACGGAGGGAGGAGCTTTAAAAATATAAATGGTCAATATACACATAACCATATTCACTGCCTCTTAATTTTTTTTTAATTTGGATACTATTTTCTTTCTATCAACTGACATAAATTAAAAACAAAACAGTAACAACTTTTGCTGAGAAAACCTCTTCTGGGATTAGAAACTGCTACACCAAGTTACATTAATCCAGACAATGTTTCAGGCATAAAGGACAGACATAAGATCAATGGGAAAGAAATCAATTTTCACAAATAAAACATTACATTTATGGTCAAATGATTTTCCACAAGTGTGTCAAGAAAATTCAATAAGGAAAAAAGTCTTCACAATAAATTGTATGAGACAACTGTATATGTACATTCAAAAGAATGAAGTTAGACCCATCTTACACCATATGCAAAGTGGATCAAAAGCCCCAAAGGCTATTGTTAAAAGAGACTTCTATAAGAGTTTGAAAATATGTACATCTTAAAACTGCATAACTTTGACCAATGTCACTTTAAGAAATTTACTCTAAGGAAATAATCATAAAAATGTGAATACATACACATACATCTGTAAGTATGTACACATGTGTATATGCATGTATAAATATTATAACCATGTTATAATAAAACCATTTCTATATCACCATACTTGTGAGCATGCAAAGTTTTTTAATTAAAATTACTGAGGTGACACTGGTTAATCAAATAAGATTCAACAATACATCACATGTATATTATATTGTGTACTAACCACCCAAAGTCAAATTTTCTTCCCGCACAAAATATTTGACCCCTTTTATCCCTAACTACATCGCCACTCCCCGCTGGTAACCACTTCTACTATCTATGGACATGAATCTCTGTTAGTTTGTCATGTTTCTTTGTTTGCTTTCAGTTTTATATCCCATGTAAGTAAAATCATGAGCTTTTCAACTTTTCCTGTCTGGCTTATTTCACTTAGCATGATTATCTTGTGGTCCGGTCCATCTATGTAGTTGCAAATGGCATTATTTCATTTTATGGCTGAGTAATATTCCATTGTATATATGTACCACAGCTTCTTTATCCAATCATCTATTGTAGGATACTTTGGTTGCTTCCATGTCCTGGCCACCATAAAAAAAGTTTCTATGAACATTAGTGTGCATATATTTTGCAGACATATATTTTCATGTTTTGGGGCTAACTACCCAAAAGGAGGATTGCTGGGTCATGTGGTAATTCAATTCTTACTTTTTGAGGAAACTCCATACTGTTTTCCACAGTGGTTGTACCAATTTACAGTCTCAACATCAGTGTATGACAGTTCCTTTTTCCCCACAACCTCTCCAACACTTGTTATGACTTCTCCTATGGATGATAGCCATTATAGTAAGGGTGTGGTGGTTTTGATTTGCATTTCCCTAATAGCTAGCGAAATTGAGCATCTTTTCATATGTCTGCTGACCATTTGTATCTCCTCTTGGGAGAAGTGTCTGTTCTGGTCCTCTGCCTGTTTAATAGAATAGTTTATTTTTTCATTGTTCAGTTGTATGATTTTGTTACATATTTTGGATATTAGGCCCTTATTAAAGGTGTTGTTGGCAAATATATTTTCCCATTCGAATGGTTGCTTCTTTGCCTTGTTGATGGTTTCTTTTGTTGTGTAAAAGCTTTTTAGTTTTATATAGTCGCATTCACTTAGTTTGTTTTACTTCCATTGCCTTTGAGGACACATTCATATATCCTCCCTAAGTCCAAGGTCCATGAGTTTTGTACCTATATTTTCTTCCGTGAAATGTATTGTTTCAGGTCTTATATTCAGGTCCTTAATCCATTTTGTGGTAATTTTGGTATGTGGTGATAGACAGCATTCTAGTTTTATTCTTTTGCAAGTGGCTTACGAATTTTCCCAGCACCATATATTGAAGAGACTTCTGTTCTCCATTGTGTTTCTGAATCCTTTGTTGAAAATTATTTACCCATAGACACAGGAGTTTACTTCCAGCCTCTCAAATCTGTACTATTGGTCTGTGTCTCTGTTTCTATGCCAAACAGTGCTATTTTGATTATTGTGACATTGCACTATAATTTAAAGTCAGGCAGAGAGATAGCACCAGGCTTGTTCTTTTTCCTCAAAATTGCTTTGATTATTCAGGGTCTTTTGTGCTTCCATACAAATCTGATTTTTTTTCCATTTCTTTAAAAAATTCCAATGTGAGTTTGATGGGGACTGCATTAAATCAGTATAATGCTTTAACCAATAAGGTCATTTTAACTTATGTTGATTCGTTTAATCCATGAACACAGAATCTTTCCATTTCTGTCTTCTTCAACTTCTTTTACAATGTTTTCAGTGTATAGGTCCTTCTCATGCTTTGTTAGGTTTATTCCTAGAAATTTTATTCTTTTTGTTTTAACTGAGAAAGAAATTGATTTTTCATTTTTCTTAAAAATTATAATTTTTGTACATTTATTTTGTATCCTGAAATTTTACTATATTTTTATTGTTTCTACTAGTTTTTGCATAGTGTTTTTAGGGTTTTCTCTATAGAGAACAATGTCATCCACAAAAAGTGACAATTTAACTCTTTATTTTTTACTTTTTTTATTTTAAAGGCGAGGAAACCTTTGGTTGACCTCACAGATTGCAAGGGCCTTGTCAGCTTACAATCCTTATATTTTTTTATTTTTCACGTCTACAGCACCTAGTATTCCTAGGTAGTCTCCCATCCAAGAAATAACCATGCCCGACCCTGCTTAGCTTCCAAGATCAGACAGAATTGGGCTTGCTCAGGGTAGCATGGCCATAGACAATTTGACTTCTTTATTCCCTATTTGGATACCTTTTATTTCTCTCTTGCCTAATTGCACTCACTAGGACCTCCAATGTTATATTGAATAACAGTGGAGATAGTGGACAGCCTTGTCTTATTCCTGATCTTAGAGGGAAAGTTTTAGTCTTTCATCATTAAGTATAATGTTGGCTGAGGGTTTGTCATATATGGCCTTTATTATGTTATGGTACTTTCCTTCTATACCTATTTGGTTAAGTGTTTTGATCATACATGGATGCTATATCTTGTTGAAGGCTTTTCTGCATCTATTGATATGATCATATGATTTTTTAATTTGTTTACATGGTGTATCATGTTAATCAATTTGCATATGTGAACCATCCCTGTGCCCTTGGAATGAAGTCCACTTGATCATGGTATATAATCTTTTTAATATGTTGCTGTATTCAGTTCACTAGTATCTTAGAATTTTTGCATCTGTGTTCATGAGAGATATTGGTCTGTAGTCTTCTTTTTTTGTGTTATCTTTACAAGGTTTTGGTATCAGAGTAATATTGGCCTCATAAAATATGTTGGGAAGTATTGCCTCCTATTCTATTTTCTGGAAATCTTTGAGGAGAATAGGTATTAAATCTTCTTTGAACGTTTGGTAGAATTTACTGGTGAAGCCATCAGGTCCTGAACTTTTACTTTTTGGTAGGTTTTTGATGACTGGTTCAATTTCCATACTGCTGATCAGTCTATTTAGATTTTCCAGATCTTGATTAAGTCTAGAAAAATACTTAGAAAAATACTTGCTTAAGGTATTTTTCTAATTAATGGTTCATTTCTTCTAGGTTATTAAATTTTTTATTATATACTTTTTATACAATTCTTTTATGATCCTTTGTATTCCTGTGATGTATGTCATAATTTCCCCTATTTCATCCCTGATTTTATTTGTGTCCTTTCTCTTTTTTCTTTAGTGAGTCTAGCCAGGGGGTTCTCAATTTTATTAACCTTCTCAAAGAACCAGTTCCTTGCTCCATTTGTTTTTTCTATTGTTTTTTCATTGTCCATTTCATTTATTTCTACTCTAATTTTGATTATTTCTTTCCTTCTGCTGACTTTAGGCTTCATTTGTTCTTCCTTTTCTAGTTTTAAAGATGAAGCATTAGGTTGTTTATTTGGACTTATTCTTGTTTTGGGGGACAGGCCTGTAATGATATGAACTTTCCTCTTATTACTGCTTTTGCTGTGTCCCAAAAGGGCTGGTATGTTGTGCTTTCATTCTCATTTGTTTCTGTGTATGTCTTGATATCCCTCTTTATTCCTTCTATGAGCCAGTCATACTTCCATAGCATGTTGTTTAATCTCCATGTATTTGTGGTTCTTCGCAATTTCTTTTTATAGTTGATCTCCAGTATAAAACCATTATGGTCAGAGAATATGGCTGGTATGATTTCAATCATTCTAAATTTGTTTTCTGTCCCAACATATGGTCTATCCTTAAGAATATTCCATTTGCACTAGAGAAGAATATATAAGCAGCTATTTTGGGATGGAAGGCTCTGTAAATGTCAATTATGTCCAGTTTGTCTAATGTGTCATTTAAGCATATTACTTCCTTATTTTCTCTTTGGATGATCTGCCCATATCCAACAGTGGGGTATTTAGGTCCCATACTACGATAGTGTTTTGGTCTGCTTCTCCCTTTTTTCTGTTAGTAATTGCTTTACATATTTCGGGGCTCATTGGTTGAAAATATGAGGCTTTTTTTTTTTTTTGAGGTCTTCTTATAGCCATTTTATCTTTTGTTTTCTGGTAGCTTGGTTTCTCCACTGTTTCTTTGTCCTTGCATTTTTGTTCGTAATCTTAAATGGTGGTGTTTTCTGGATTTTCCCTTTGTTCCATCTTGTTTGGTGCTATGTGTCTCAGTTCTGAATTTATGGAGCGTGGTTATCATTAAATTTATGTCAAGGAGAGTTACATAGAGAGAGTAGTCCATTTTCCTCTGTGTGTACCTTATCTCCTTTCCCCTCTGCGAATTTGGATCTTTACTCCCTCCCCTTCCTATTTGTTTCAAATTATCAGTATATATGCTGAACTTTCATTTCTATGTTGCAGTAACCGTTATCTTCTTCTCTGTTTAGAGTGGGTATTTGGGGGGGGGTTTACCTATCATGTAGTATTTAATTAAGCTTTTCAAATCCTGTTTTAATAAGGATTGCACCTTCCAGCTTCTGTCTTCTGTTAGTCATCTTACTCAAAGTTATGGATGTCCTTCTGTTACAGGTAGAATAACCCCTGTCAGTATTTCCTATATTGCAGGCCTTGTGATGGAAAATTCCCTCAGCTTTTATATATATATAAAATCTGCAAAGGTCTTTATTTCTCTTTCCTATCTAAAGGAGAGCTTTGCTGGATATATTATTCTTGGCTGGTAATTCCTTTCTCTCAATAGTTTGAATATTTTGTTCCATTTCTTCTTTGCTTATAAGTTTTATGCTGAGAAGTTTAATGGGTTTTCCTTTACAAATTACTATTTTTTCTGGCTGCCATGAGAAGTCTTTGTCATTAATTTTTGAAATTTTAATTTTAACGTGTCTTGGAAGCCTTTTTGAGTTGAGATAACTGGGTGTTCTCTTTGCTTCTTGGATTTGAAGATCCAGCTCTTTTCATGGTTTTGGGAATGTCTCGTCTACTATTTGAATAGGCTCTCTGTTGATCTCTCTTTTATGACTAGAGGGATATGGTATACCCATTATTCTTTTGTTGCTTTTCCTGATGATGTCAGATAGTTCTTTCCATTTTTTTCACTCTTAAGTCTCTTTCTTCCATCTGTATCATTTCCAGGTTTCTGTCTTAAACATCACTAATTCTTTCCTCTATCTGGTCAACTCTATTTTTAAGCTTGCTATTTCAATCTTCATCTCTTTTAATGAGTTCTTCACCTCCAGAAGTGCTATTTGGCTCTTTTTAGAGTTTCAGTCTCCTTAGTAAGTTATTCCTGTTGTTCATTAATTTTGTTTCTGAATTCACTCAACTCTTGGTCAGAATTTTTCTTGCATCTCAATGAGTTTTCTCAAAAGTGCATTTTTGAATTCTTTGTCATTTACATCCCGTATTTCTTTATCTGGAAGCCTATTTTCCGGAGATTTTTCACGTTCTTTCTGAGCAGCCTTTTCACCTTCTTTGTTCATGGTGTTTGATGGACTATTTCTCCACCTGCACAATAATGGCAATATACTCTGCTTTTTTAAAAAATAAAATAAAATTTATTATATGGTGATCCCTCTTCAGCAGGTTAATAATAAGAAGTTTCTCTTTTGATATCCAATAGGTGGCACCCAAGCCTTCTGGATCTGCTTTAAGGTTAAAAATGACCTTTATTCTCTGGAGGGCTGGTGCTTCCACCGTGAACAGGTTGCCTTGGTCATTAGGCTCCACCCCATGGATGTGATGTGTGATGGGGGTCCGAGCCTCTGAAAAAGCCATAAGTCCCAGGACAGCCCCAACAGTCAGATGTAATACCCTGCTACTTACTTCCAATTCAGCCTGGCTGGGTGGGGGTGGAGAGGATTGGGAGAGACCAAAGGTTTGTGTGGCTTTTTCCCTTCTGGTAACCCTGTCCCTCAGGTTTCAGCTGTCTTTCTTCTATATCAACATCCCTGTGTCTGGTATAGGCTGCAGTGTATGTTTCAGTACTGGTGGTGCAAATCCTCCTGAGGTTTGTTTGGTGCTTGCTCTGGGAAGGCACACCCTGGGATGGCAGGGGAAGCAGCCAGGCTCTGTGACAGTCTCCCGACTGGCAATGGTGGTTGCTATGATAACTGTCACATCTCTGCACTCAGTCTTTGTCCTGCTGTCTCCCCTCATCACTGGGCTCCTTTGTGTGGAATATGCTGATCACTCAGGCAAGACGGTTGAGAGTTTCAAAGAATCAAGAAACCATTGTGTAATTCTCCCCTCTCCCTCATTCTGAAGGGAGCTCTGGCTGAGTATCTCAGCTGCTTTATTCCTCTCTCCTAATCCATGTCTCTGACACCCATGATTGGCCCATTTTCGGATGCTCTGGTGTGCAGATCTCTCAGACATGCTTGTGTGCACATTGGGAGTTATTTGTTGAATTATAGGTGTTCAACTAGTTTTATTTTAAGAGGAGCAATTAGGGAAAATCTCTCATGCTGCCATCCTTCTGATGTCACTCTTAAATATTTTTACAATAGTGTTTAGGTAGAAAATATTAAAAACCATCTAAACATGAAACTAGAAGTCTACTCAAATAAACTTTTATATAGGTTATAAAGGAAAAAAAGAATCAAATTCCTCGATGTAAGAACTAGAACTATAAAACTCGTTAAAGAAAACACTATCATAAATCCTTGTAATCCTAGATTAGGCAATAAATTCATAGAAATGACACCAAACACACAAGCAACCAAAGGGGGGAAAAAAAACAGATAAATTGGACTTCATTGAAATGAAAAACTCTTGTATATGAATAGATACTGTCAACAAAGTAAAAAAGCTAACCCACGGAATGGGAGAAAATGTTTGTAAATCATACATCAGATATGGCTCTTATATCCTAACTACTTGAAAGACTATTACAAATAAACAATAAAAAGACAACCCAATTAAAACTTGGGAAGGGAATTTTAACAGATGTTTCTCAAATGAAGATATGAAAATTAACAGTAAGAACATGAAAAATGCTCAACATCATTAATCATCTGGGAGCAGCAAATCAAAATCAAGAGATGCCACCACACACCCACTAAGTTGGCTATAATCAAAAGAACAAAAATGATAAAAGTTGGTGAAAATGTTAGAGAAATCTGAACCCTGGTGCCTTGCTTGTGTGAATGTGAAATGGTGAGCAACTGTGGAAAACAACAGAGTAGTTACTTAGAAAGTTAAGGCATAATGCTACTACCATATAAACCAACAATTTCATTCAAAGGAATAGTCCTATGAAATGAACATGAAAAGACTATCATGTAAAAATTATACACAAACATTCATAGCAGCATTATTCACAATAGCCAGAAAGTGAAAACCAAATGTCCATTAACAGATGACTAGAAAAACAAAATGCAGTATTATCCATACAATGGAATATTATTCACCCATCAAAAGTAATGAAATACCTGGTGACTTCAGGAAGATGACAGACTAGGAAGCTCCAGGCTTCTGTTCTCCCACACAAAAACAAAATAAACAACATATGACAAAAAGTAACTTTGTGAGAACTCAGAAACCACTTAAAAAACTGCAGCAACCACATGAACACGTAAATAAGAGTCACACTTAAAATGGTAGAAATTTCATAGCATTTCTGCTCACACTTGTCCTACCCCCTTCCCTGATCACTTCAGCAAGGTCAAAAAGAAGTTGTCCAATTCCCAGCAACTCCTACAGGAATAAAGAGAAGAGTAGAACTTGCTTGCAACATTCTGGCTTGTCTGGAGGCTGCCAGATGGACAGGATTCCATCTCTTCTAACTCAGAGAACATAAAAGCACATGAAAAGATACTCAACATCACAATTATTTTCCATCTCTGAGGAAATATGGCCACATAGAGATCCCAGAAGTCCTCGTAGTACAGATTTAACAAAAACTTGTGCTATAGCACCATCTACTGGAAAACGAATGACAGACTTCTACTTATCAACCAAGTAGAAATTATTAAAAGCAGAACAGTACCTTAAAAAGATTTCAGTATCTCAAATGCCCAGGCATAGAAACAACCAATCAAGTACCATGAATAATCAAGGTAACAAGGTTGCTAAGAATGGAAATGAATTCTCCAGAAAACAAAGAGAGAGATTTGAGAGTTAAAAAATGAACAAACTCTGAAAACTATCTGACTCGATTAGTAAGAGCAACATAATAACGGACATCCCATTGAAGAAGAGAGGGAGAAGGGAACAGAGAATCTATTCAGAGAAATCATCGATGGGAACTTCCCAAACCTACGGCAAAGCTGGAACCTCCAATCCAAGAAGCAAACCAAACTAATTATATCTCAATGCAAAAAGACCTTCTCCAAGATACATTATTTTAAAACTGTCAAAAGTTAATGACAATGAAAGATTTCTCAAGGCAGCCAAGCAAAAAAGGCTAAACCTATAAAGAAAACTCCATTAGATTATCATTAGATTTCTCAACAGAAACTTTAAAACTAGGAGGGAGTGGAACCAAATATCCAAAATATTAAATGAGAGAAATCAATAGCCAAGAATAATACGTCTAGAAAAGTTATCCTTTAGATATTAAGGAGAAAAAAAAGGCTTTTACAGACAAGAAAAAGCTGAGGAAATTTAACACCAAAAGACCTACATTACAAAGAAATGTTGAAAGGAGCTCTTCTATCTGAAACAAAAAGCAAAAGGATATGAAACTGTAAGTAGGCAGAGACAGAAGCAGAAAATTGTAACTCTATTTCACTACAGGATATTAAACAATTATAACACAAAAGTTAAAGAGGATAAAAGGTTTTTTTATAAAAAGGCTATGTATTTGCAATATGGAAATTAATAAACATCAGAAAAAGAAATAATTTATGACACTAAACACATGAAAAGGTAGATGGAAAGGACTGACCATACACAGGTGGAGATAGATGCAATCAGAAGAAAAAGAACTACTATAACATATTAACCTTTTTTTACATAAGTCTAATGGTTAACTATAAAACAATAATCTAGAACTGAGATATGTAAAATAAAAAAGAGGAAACAGAGGGAACAAGTCATTAAAAAACCCCAAAGAAAGAAAATCAATGAAGATAGAAAATAAGCAGAAAAAAAAGATAAAATGGCTGTATTAAGTTCTCACATATCAATAATCATCCTAAATGTAAATGGACTGAACTCACCAATCAAAAGGCACAGAGCACAGGGATGGATTAAAAAACAAGAAACTAACGAAATGTTGCCTGCAGTAGATTCATCTCAGCTCCAAACACAAACAATAGGCTCAAAGTGATAGAGCAGAAGATGATACTTCAAGCAAATGGCATCCAGAGAAAAGTGAGTGCAGCAGACTTTAATCAGACAAAATAAATTTCAAGATAAAAAAAGGTAACAAGGCAAAAATGGACATTTTATAGTGACAAAAGGATGATTCATCAAGAAAACATAACACTTATCAAGATATATGCACCCAAACTGGGAGCATGAAACATATAAAGCAATTACTAAAAGACCTAATGGGAGAAACTGACAAAAATACAATTACATTAGGGGACTTCAATACCCCACTAAAAAGAAAGTCAATAAGGAAATACTGCCCTTAAAATACACATTAAACCAAATGCATATAATCAATATTCATGGAGCTTTACATCCCAGAACACCAGAATACATATTCTTCTCTAGTACACATGGAACATTCTCAAGGAAAGACCAATTTTTGGGACACGAAACTAACCTCTACAAATTTAAGAAGATTAAGTATATTCTCCAACCAAAATGCTTTGAAACTGGATATCAAATGAAAAAAGAAAGTGTAGAAAAACACAAATATGTGGAGACTAAACAACATGCTACTAAAGAATGAGTGGACCAAAGAAGAAATAAAACATACGATCAAAAGATACATAGAAACGAATGAGAATGACAATACAACATGCCAATTTTTTGAGATACAGCAAAAATGGTAATAAGAGGGAAGTTTATATTACAGGTCTACCTCAAAAAATAAGAAAAATCTCAAACAAACAACTTAAAAATGTACTTTAAGAATTAGAAAATAAAGTGGAAACAAAGCCCAAAGTCAACTGAAGAAAATAATCAAAATTAAGAGCAAAATTAGAACACAGAACAAAAAAATAGGAAAAATAATGCAACAAAGAGCTGATTCTGTGAAAAGATAAATAAAATTGACCCACCTATGGCTAGACTAAAGAAAAAAGAGAATAAAACTCAAATAAAATTAGAAAGGAAAGAGAAGTTACAATGAACACCATGGAAATAAAAAGGTTTATACATAATACAATGAAAGGCTATACATCAGCAAATTTGAAAACCTAGAAAAAATGGACAAATTCTTAGAAATATATAACCCTCCTGGACTGAACCATGAAGAACTGGAAAAGCTAAATAGACTGATCAATATCAAGGAAATTGAAAGTCATCAAAAACTGCCCCAAAAGTAAAAGTCCAGGATCAAATGGCTTCACTAGTGAATTCAACCAAACATCCAAAGAAGATTTAACCCTATCCTTCTCATTCAATGAGGACAACATTACCCCGATAAAACCCAGCAAGAACACAAAAAAAAGAAAATTACAGAACAATATACATGGTGAGTTTAGATGCAAAAACCCTAAACAAAACACTAACAAATAAAATACAAAAATACATTCAAAATAATACTTCACTATCACTTGGGGCTCATTCCAGAGGTGCGAGGGTGGTTCAACTTATGCAAATGATCAATGTGATACACCACATAACAAGATAAAAATCATATGATCATATCAATAGATGCAGAAAAAGCATCTGATGACACACAACATCCATTTATGATTAAAATACTCAGTAAAATCATTACACAAGGAAAATCCCTCAACATAATAAGGCCATATATGATAAACTCTTAGTTAACAGCACACCCAATAGTGAAAAACTGAAAGCTTTTCCTCAAAGATCAGAAACAAGACAAAGATGGACACTCTCATCACTGTTTTTCAACATGGTAATAGAATAGCCAGAGCAACCAGTTAAGAAAAAGAAATAAAAAGCATCCAAACTGAAAATAAAGAAGTAAGATTATCACTATTTGCATGACATTATTCTATATGTAGGATACCCTAAAGACTCCACCAAAAACCTTCTTTTAGAAATAATTTTAAAAATACAGTTAAGTTACAGGATATAATATCAATGTACAAAAATTTAAAAAGGGGTCCTATAGTCCAACAACAAATATTCAGAAAAAGGAAAAAAAATTCCATTTGCAATTGCAACCAAAAGAATAAAATACCTAAAAATAAACCTAACAAAGCATGTGAGGGATCTACATACTAAAACCTGTTAAGATATTATTAAAAACAATTGAAGAAGATACAATTAAATAAAAACATATTCTGTGTTCATGGACTGGAATAATCAACATAGTCAAAATGACCTTATTACCCAAAGCAATATACAGATTTAATACAATCCCCATCAAAATCCCAATGGCATTTTTGAAAGAAAAGAATAAGAAATTATCAAATTTGTACAGAAGTACAACAAAAGACCCCAAATAGCCAAAGCAATCCTAAGAAAAAATAATGAAGCTATCACACTCCCCAACTTCAAATTAAACTACAAAGTCACAATAATCAAAACAGCATGATATTGGCAGAAAAACAGACACACAGATGAATGGATTTAACTGAGAGCCCAGAAATAAACCAAAAAGTATATGGTCAACTAATTTTCAGAAAGGAATCAAAAATGTACAACAGAGAAAGGAAAGATTCTTTAATATATGTTGTTGGGAAAATTGAGAAGCCACATGCAAAAAATGCTATGTGACAGCATATACAAAAATCAACTCAAAACATATTAAAGACTTGAATATAACAAGACCTGAAACAATAAAATACAGTAGAGAAAACATAGATACTCAATTTATGGACCTTGGTCTCAGAGGGGATTTGACTGCTATTGGGTACGGGATTTATGTCTGAATGATGAAAATGTTCTGAAATTAGACAATGGTAGTAGTTGCACAACTCTGTGAATATTCTGAAAACCACTGTAGTCTACATTTTAAATTGAATTTTGTTTCATGTAAATTCTATTGCACTTTCCAAAAATGATCATTGTATACTGCTGTTATTTTATATTTCCCTATAGCACAAGTTAGTATACTCCAGGCATCACCTGGTAAGTACTAATCTAAAAAAAAAGATTTCAAATGTTTTAAAATTTACAAACATAGACACCTATGTAGACATACATATAAACACTCACAAATACAGATTGCCCACTTGATAAATTATAGAAGGATCATATTATTCTGAAAAAAATATTTATAATTCTTAGAATGGTTAGTATTATTCTAAAATATTGTGCTAAGAAGGAAGCCAATTTTTAAATAATAATTTAGATCAGGAGCTATGTGTATTGAGAGAATACTTCTTAATTACTATAATACCAGCAGTACACTTAAGACCAATAATTAGCATTCATGGATAACTTACTATTGTCCAAGCAAGCACTATTATAAAACCCTTTACATGTATCATCTCACTTAATGACCACAATTATCAATAAAATAAGTACCACTGTAATCCTCTATTTTACAGATGAATATTCATACAAACAGAAAGTAGTAAAACCAGAAGTTGGATTGAAGCAGTCCTTCTACAATCTCTCATCTACTACACTACACCTTCCCACCATAACATCAAAAATTAGTTGAGTGTTTTTGCACATTGAAAGTCCACCTCATTTAGAACTCATAATTCAATCATTCATATACTTATATGTACACTTTTTAAATTAATAATTTTAACAATTAGTTTCAAACCAAATATTAAATAGTCTACTTAACTTTAGTAACAGCAACCTTTATACAAATAATTTAAAGCATGGTTATTCAGATTAATTTCTAAAAGTTCTAAAAAAAAACAATATATTTACCTCGTTCTAGGTCGCTGTTCATCTTCAGATTCACTAACTTCTTCACTAACTCCTGATTCCTGAAAATCAGAATCTTCAGAATCTTCACTGCTTACTTGAATAAAAAAAATATATTAATGTTGTTAAATACTTCCAATACAAATGCAATTCACTTAATTTGTCAATAAATTCACATTGAAATTTAGAGCATTGTGAGAATATCTGTAACATATGTTAATGGGTATTACATCACACAGATTAGATAAGTTGATTCAAATGGTATTTATTTAAAAAAATTCAAAGGTATTCCAATTATGATTATAAAACTATGGCTCTACATTAAAATATAAGTACTAACTGTACATGAATTAACAAAATGAGAATTTATCTGTCAATAAAATATATCCATAATTATCAATGATAAAGTAAAATAAAAAGAATTCTGGTTATTCAAAACAAGCAAAGCAGGCTGGCCATGATGAAGTAAGGTTGAATGTAGACTCTCTATCATTTATGACAACTAAAAATATGGACAGAACACATAAAGAAATGACCTAAAGACTCCAAAATGGAAATGATAGCAGGCAAATTAGAGACTGAAATCAAAACTTGAATAATGATCCCTATAAAATTGGGGCATTAGAGCTATGAGTGTAATTTCTTTTTCCTCCTTTCTTTCCTTTTTAATAGAAGAAGGCAGACTGAATTCCAAAACTTTGCAGAGGGTACTAAAAGCAAAATTCCAGAAGAATTCCATTTCTACTAACAGCACTGAGAAGAAGCTGGGCCTTACATATCACAAAAAATATAAGGGAAATTCCTGATTTTTTTCTCTCCAAAATTTTATTTTTCTGCCACTATGACACAGGCATATAAAACTCCAAAATACCCATCTTTCTGGTCAGAGGAAGCCAAGCAGGGAAATTACAAGATGAGCCTAGACTATCTTGTAGTGTTGGAAAGTATAGCAGTGTTCAAAATATGATGGGGACACATGTTTAACTTGAAGGAGCTCCCAACAGCTAAACCTGAACAATCTGAGCAAAAAAATGAACAACTGGATTATACTTCCAGAATAAAATACCTATAAGGACACGATTTAACTTGAAGGAGCTCCCAATAGCTAAACCTGGAACAATCTGAGCAACCAAATGAACATCTAGATTATAACTAATAGAATAAAATATCTATAAGTAATGAAATAAATAAATAGGGGAAAACAGACAGCTCTTAAAATTACTAAATGTAGTAGGTAATGAAAGGAAATCACCACTAAACAAACATCACAGTAATAACTGATTCAGGGAAGATGGATGCTAAAATTAGCAGGCTTAAGTATGATGAGAAACAAGAGATTTACATAGCCTCAAAGTATTTCCTCACTACATAGTCATTAAATATGAAAAGAAAAATATTTACTCTAGAAAAACCCAGCCAACACCAATTTAACCAAGTAATTAACATTAACGTTACCAGTACTAAGACATACTGTCATCATACATACCCTTGGTATGATACAATGAGAAGGATTCGATATCACTTTTGTGGTATTCCTATCAAAATGCATAATAACCTCAATCTAATCATGAGAAGATATTAGACAAATACCTATCAATGGACAGTCTAGAAACTAGAAACTAACTCCTCAAAAGTGTCAAGGTCACAAGAGAAAAGACGGAGGAACTGTCGCAGATCGAATTAGATTAAGAAGATATACAGTTGAATGCAACTGTGGGCTCCTAATTGAATTCTTAAGTACAGAAAGGGCATTCGTGGGAAAAAATAATGATAACCAAATAAAATCTATGGTTTACTTCAGAGGTCGGAAAACATTTAATGGAAAGAGTCTTATGACAAATATTTTCAATTTTGTAGGCTATATGGTCCCTGTTGCAACTACTCACCTTTACTCAACTTTGCCATTATAAAACACATGAAAGCAGTAACTGTGTAATTAATGACTGTATGTCAATAGAACTATAAAAACGGGCATAAGGTCAAATTTAGCCTACTGGTATAGTTTGCCAACACCTGGTTTAGTTAGTAGTATTGTACCAATCAATGTTAATTTCCTGGTTTTGATTATTATACTATGTCACAAGTATAAGGTGTTAGATAAGGTGGGTGCCACTTCTGTAACATGTCTGTAAATCTAAAATTATTTCAAAGTAAAAAAAATTTTAAAGAGCTATCATAATCTGAGATTAAATTCAAAGTTCTATTCTATCTAAAAATTCATGGGAAAATGTAAATACTTTAAAGACTTGCTCTGGAGGTAGAAGAAAATAGTGAATTATTCATATGATGAAAGAGTTCTGTAAACAGATAATGTTGATAGTTGCACAACAATGTGAATATACTTAATGCCATTGAAAAGTACATTTAAGAATGGTTAAAATAGTTATAATTTTGTTATGAATATTTGACCTCAATAAAAAAACAAAAAGCAATTTAAAAGCTGCTAGACAACAGAGAATTGTGAGAAAACACATGTGTCTACATGCATGAACACAAATTTTGTTAAGCATAACTTTAAACCCAGTATTGTTTTCATCACATATTTTATTTTAAAATTTTCAAACTTACGAAATATTTCAAAGAATTGTTGAATGAACACCTGTATCCCTTCTCCTAAATTCACTTATTAACAGTTTACCAAATTTGCTTTATCTCTCTCTGTACATATACACACACTTTTTCACACTGAACCATTTCAAATCAAATACAGATATCATGACACTTTACCCTTAAGCATAAGAATACTGTCCGATATAACTAAAATATCACACTTAAGAAAAATAACATAAATTTAATATCTATTATAAAGGCAATAATTATATTTTTAAAATTTTCACCAAAATAACTTCTATAAACTTTTTCAAATTTAGGTGAAAATTAAAGCTCACATGTTGCACTTAATTAAAAAGTAAGCTATTCTATTTTTATTTCTCCTGGTATGCAAAACTTAGAAAATCATTCAATTTCAAATATAGTAACAATCAGTACAATCAGAATCCATATTAGAGACAAATACAATGGGATTTTAATTTATCCCCTCCTATACAAATAAACAAACAAAATCCATCAGGGTTATAAATTACCCACAGAAAGGAACAGTAAAAAACATAAGTCACAGAAAACCTGGGTTTTAACAAAGTATTTTGAATGTAATTGTGCGTACTAAAGGAATCTATATCCTAAGCTAAGCCTCAAAGACAAAATGAATATTTCTCCTTTTACTAAAGATGCATGCATAGGAATTCATGTTGTTATGTAACTTGCTAAATAGTTCAATTCCTTTAGAGAATCTGAAAGACAAGCTTTTAGTCATGCTGTAAAGAAATGATAAACATTCACAAAATGATGTACCACTATTTATTAATATAAAATGTCCATGGCGTATTAAGTGCATGTGTGTGGGGAGGTGGAAGTGAGGAACTTCCTCCTCCTCTTTAATGGGCAACTGTTGCTCAACAGACCTGTAAATGTTCAGGACTCCAAGATTTTTTTTTCTTTATCCTCCATTTGCTAAACATTACAGCTCTACTGGGCAATCTCAACTATTTCTGTGGTATTAAAAATATATCATGACAACTCCAAAGACCTGACAGTCATCCTAGACTTTTCTCTTTATAGCAGCTAATAAGGCCTAATGATTACTATATAATTCAAATCAACTCTCATCTCCAACCACCACCACTTGGCATCAACTATAGCAATATCCTCCAAACACATTCAAAGCCTTTAGTCTCACAGAATAACAAGCAACTAATCTGATCATATTACTTCCTTGGTTAAAACCTTTCAATGGGAAAAATGAGTGGCTGTACTGAAGTTGTGATTCTTAAGTGATAGCACTGAACATCCTATGTCTTTATCTAGATGCCATATGTGTTCATCAAGTTATTCACTAATGAAACACGTACTTCTCTGTAAGTATAGTATACCTCAAAAAATTGTTTTATGTGGTAGCACTCTTCTGTAAATATACTAAAAAGAATTAGCTTACATATCTCAATACAGTTATGATATAAAAAATAAAACTGAATACTTTTTTAAATAAAAATAAAAAATAGAAAAAACCTTTCAATGGCTCTCCAGCCTATAGAGCCTACAATATTGTACTTCTCAGTCACTTCCAAAAATACTTTCTTATTCTTAGTGGCAAAGAAGAGTTAATCAGCCCTCCAGGAGTTGGAAGGTAAAATCTTCAGCATCTGTCCCTAAGAAGTAAAAAATTTTCTTTGAACTTCTTTGAACAAAGTTCTTAAACAAATTTCACATTTAATTGCTCAATATACATGTGATTACTTAACAGAATGCTCTCCTCCACCTCTCAAGTAAAATGAACACACCAAAGAGATGTACCCATGGGTCCGTAGCCAAGTACTCCAGTTTGAGAAACACAAGCTTACAAGGGTCTGCAGTATCTACTCTCTGTCTTATTGGCCCAGCCTCATTTCCTGTTGTTCCTTTCCCTACTCCCTCTTATAGTCCAGCCCTACCATATTAATTGCACCCTCCACCATTTACCAAACATCATGCAGAGGCTTTTAAAATTTTTTCTCCCTGTTTTGCATTTGCATTATAAACCTTCACAACACATCTACCTGCTCCTCATTTACAACTTGGTCTACTGGGTGAAACACATCTTCATGAAGTCTCTGGAAAAAACCTCTCAAACCACATGAAGCTAAAGAAATTCTCCTTTGTGTCATACTACACAGTACCTCTGTTATATAAGACATCTCTCATGGTACTATAATTTCTTATAATATTAATATCAATAATTCTTATTAAACTAATAAGTGCCTAACCTGGTTATTACTTGCCAGAATCACATCAGAGATGCTTTTAAAACATGAAGACCTAGGTCCCACCACCACCAATTATGCTATAATTGGCTTGGGATGTAGCCCTGTCATAGGTATATTTAAAAAACTCCCAAATGATCTGCATGCAAAGCCAAGGAGAAAATCACCATACAAGACAATGATCTTGTTATTTATTTTTTCATTGTCAATGTTTACCATGATGCTGGAAAAATGTATGTACTCAATGCAGAAGGATTCAGATCTTTAATGTAATAAAACTTTCATCTGACTACATATAAGTTTTACACATAAGCTTCCATAAATCTATACAAACTAATTATGTCATCTATCTTTCCTTAGGAAAGCATTATTCCTTCCTGCAGCTATAAGCAAGCCTATATTTTCTATATAGCCTTTATTTGTTGTCATATTTATTTTTTTAATCTAAATGTGTGTGAGTACTAAAGCTTAAAAATATTAGTGTGTCATCTCTCAAGTTTCCAAGTTATCTTCCCACTCTACAATTTTTATTTCACTCTCATGTAAAAGAACAACTGTTGCCAGTGTACTGATATTTACTAGTTG
The DNA here is from genome assembly GCA_030015415.1 of Cynopterus sphinx. NCBI lineage: Eukaryota > Metazoa > Chordata > Mammalia > Chiroptera > Pteropodidae > Cynopterus > Cynopterus sphinx. The sequence goes on from CM057388.1 coordinate 40,783,326, forward strand.
GTCAACTGTTGTAGCAGTTATATTTAAATTTCATTACTATTAGTTTATAAAACTAGTATATTCCTTACATTCAAAATGCTTACCCTTTCTTCTATTTCTGCTTTTGGCTTCTTTGTGCTCTTTAGGCTTCATCTTTTTATCTTCTCCAGATTCTCCATCACTCATAGTCAGTTTGTGTCTCAAAAGCCTATGTCTGTATCTTGGCTTCTTAGATTCTTCAGATTCTGAATCTGATTCAGAATTGACCTGATTGTTTGCTTCTAAATGAAGAAAATAAATCAGTAACACTTTCAGCCTTTTTTCCTTTAAAATGTTTTGTAAAACTATTTTGTTGATAATTATCATGATTTATTGAAAAGATCAGAGCTGTGTTCTTACCTGGGTATCATTGGTGATAATAGGCAATCTCATACATCAGACTTGATCTATTGCTATTGTTAAATATTGATTAAATATCATCAATATATATTTGAAGATTTTTGAAAAGGTAAAAAATATTTGCTTTAAAAATCATCTGTTTATTGGCAGTAACTGGCAAAACATATAGAACTATTACCAGATACCCAAAAAGAACAAAAGTAGTAAAGTTTTTAGCATTTTAATAAACTTTAAATTCATGTATCAAGAAATTTCATGGTCAGATAGTCTCCAAAGACCAAACTGGTCAAATAATCAAATTATGGCATCCTATACTTTCCTTTAAGGAGCTCACCCTCAGCTCCTGGGTTTTGTTCATTGTGCTTTCCAGGTCTTTTTTTCCCTTCTGGTTCATCATCTGAAGATCCATCCTCATCAGAAGAAAGATTGGCTTTAATTTCTTCTAATAGCATCTTCTTGGCAATTCTTAAGAGTAAAAAGACAATAAAAAACTATATATTTGGTGGTGAAGTGTAACAAATTAACAACAAACACAATTCTGTTTCAAAAGAGAGAGAAGCATGTCAATAGATTTTATATTGTAAATAAAAGACTACCAAAACTATGTTTTAACCTAAGCTACCAACTAAAACTTTGAAAATGCTCTCAGCATTGATATTTTCCCAATTCTATGTAATTCTGCAATACGCTGAAAAGTCTGAGGGACAGTTCTACTATTTTGACCAATTCCAACTTCATGCTGGATAACCTTCCAATCCTGTACTTGCTCTGCTGCCATCATCCAATAACTACAATAATAGACAGGCCCATACATTAGTAAATTTACTTATTCAAATGGCATTCCAAGACAAGACTCCACATTAAAGGATTTATTCAATAGCAAAACATATTCTTAGAAAATCATAATAATAAACCACTTTATTATGAAACAGTGCCTCAAACTGGGGATAATATTTTTTGGCCCTTAAATTTCAATTTGCTTCATAAATTCTGTTAACCAAATAAAAGCATACACTAAATACTAAATATTAAAGCAATCAGAAAGCCCTAATAATATTTAAGCTAGGGCAGAGAAGGGACAGAAATGCTATTAATTACATACACCGTAAAAGAACACAAATATCCTAAATGAGTGTTCACTTTCAAAAAAGTAAACAGTGCAGTAGCCACACTCATATAGAAATTTTTCAAGATGCTCCTCAAAGACCAACTTATTAATGAAAAATCAACTGCTAAAAGCATAAGTATTTCTCTCATTAATACCATCTTATGTATTCCTAATAAATTTCCATGTTTACACTAAAGGAAGACATCTTAAAATATGAAAGCAAACATGCAACTTTTGTTCAAGACAAGGTGGTTTGCACCTGAGTGTCCTTTCAACACAAATTCATAAATCACAGTAACGAAGGAATGCCTTATAGAAATATACAAAAGAAAGGTGTGGCATGATTCTCAGTTTTCCATGAATTAACTTCTATAGGATAAACAGCTTCTCTGCGATCTGACTGATCCTCTAGCTCAGGCAAAAACTTGCAGCTAGAATTACGATCTTTTGTTATTTTTGGATTTGAAACTCTTCTTTCTATTTCTTAACATGCACTCACTCAAATTTCAGTCAAGAATTCATTCATCCAATAGTAGGATATGTTCATGTGTTAATGCCTTCTTAATTTTATTTGAAAAGTAGAACGTTCATTACTATTTATATTAAAAAATATATGGCAATGGCACCTAAACAGTGAAGCAAAAACAGGTAACCACTTCTACAAATGCTTATTATCTGGCTTGTGGTGCTCCCCTCTCCCTTAACAGTGGGATCATAAATATTTAGATAACACAGAGAGTTACCAATTGCTAAAGGAAACCACAGATGAGTTTGCATTTCTGAAGGTTTCTGCCCTCATTTTCATTTCAATAAAGTGGAGATTAGATTACTTCTAGTTTAAATTTTACTGCAGTTGAGTTATCAAAGTTGCTTTCATGGTTTGCTGACCCGGATTGCACACAGTAAACTTCTTAAAAATGAAGACTAACACAGAATTTCCAACTCTTCATTTTGCAAAGAAAAAAATTTAAACCTAAATATTACTTACTTTCATTGTTTCATAAAATAAGGAATATTACAATACACCCTCCACAAATTAGGAAACAGTTTCAGAATAAAAGGTGGTTTCTTAAATTTAATAAAAGCCTCTTTCTGGAAAAATTCTCTAAATCATCTTTAATACATACCATACTACACTGTCGTTTCCTATGGACAAGAAAAAATTTTCTCAAACCAATTTAGGCAAAATCACTGTTATGAAATAATATGAAATAAATAAATGCACGTGAATATGTATGTGTGCGTACACAATATAAAGTGTTGGATATTAAATTACAAATAGAAAAACATAGTTCACTTGCAGTTACAAGATTTTATATCACCATGTGGGTAGTGGTACAATAATAGACAACAAAAATACAATTATTAATTTACTCTTAAGGTTAGTAGTTTAATCGCCTGATTTCAGTTCATATTTACAAGTTCAAAAAAGTCTTAAGTGCCACATTACCTATAAAGACTCGATTTTTAATTGTAAAAAACTACATAACTTCTTATTTCAAACTCCAGACTCCTAAGAATATGTCTACTAAACAGGAGGTCAAAATATGTAAAACTACCTAATTCATACTCAAGTTCTAAATTGCCATGAACTAAGAAATATGATATACATGAGATAAGATACAATTCTACATCGACTAATAAATCACATAATAAAACATGGGAAATGAAATGAGATTTAAAAAATTAAACTTAAGAATTAGACACACTGAAGAATTATACTTATCAACAACATTCTGTAAGACCATAATATACAGAACAATCAGTCGCTTTAGAAGCAGGTAAAAAATTACAAACTTCAAAAAATGGTCATTTTTCTCCAAATTAATAGCTACATATAGAATTAGATAGACTCTCTATGCTTTACCTCACTAAGATGTTTCAGATTTTCCCTCTAACACCTTTGTCCAAAGGAAAACCTAACATATAGCCATCTTTACTAATTTGTGAAAAGGATAAAAAAAATCGATTTGCATAAATTATAACTAATGGCTCAAGACTGCAATGTCAAAGGCCCATAGTATCATAAATCCAGCCTATCACATAAACTATACCTATAAGTTAGAACTTAATTGGAAGGATCTAAGAGCTGAGGCTGATCTTCAACCTCAGTTGTCAGCAAACATGTTGAGGTGAGATGTGTCCCATCTACAAAGAATTCAAGCTTTGATTTTGAAAGATTAAAAATAAAAAAGGGTGTTATAAACAGTATTATTCCAGTATGCTCTATCTCTAAAATGCACTGACAGGACATAGCAGATATATTCTGTTCTACTGTTTTATATTTTAAAAAGTTCTGAAAACAGATTTAAAGAAAACTGCTAAATAAAAAATACATTTTTGATGGTCAAAATACTGTGCGTCCTTATACAAAAGTGAGAATGATTTTTTAAATTTTTTATATTTTGTGCACAATATCACAAAAAGATAATTAGTTTAAAAAATAGAATTCTGAATAAGACTACAGGATTAAATATATGCCCTTTAGAGATATAAAACAACTAAGTATATGTAGTGCTAAACATAACAATATATTTAATGAGTTGATACATAAAACAATTAAAATGACTAGTCAAAGAATGTTGAATATTTTTCATGAGAACAGGGTGGTAAAAACATATCCATCTAATAGAGTGAGGCTTTTGTTTTATCAAATGGTACATACTTCAGGATTAAGAATAAAAAATTAAAATTAAACACTTTATAGAATCACTATGGAATTCCTCATCTTCAAAATCTGTATTAGTACTTTCTTAACTCTTTGGTTCAAAATTAGTATCTTAATATGAAACTTTCTATAAAAAATATGACTATGGTATAATAATCTGTACCCCAAAAATGGTGGAATTCATGAGACGTTTTGAAAATTTTTTTTAGTTATATGTCCTACAAAATGTTGGCAGTTAACAAAAAACAGCAATGTTTTCTTTTCAGTGAGAGTACCAGGAAAATTAGTACCAAATCATTTTTTCAAAAATATCACAGGAATAGAAAAATAAAAGCTGTATATTAACCATAGTTTATTAGAGATTTATATCAAATTACAAAATGTATATTGTGATTTTATAAAAAAAATCTAAGCCAGTTTGAGGAAATTTTAATAAGAAATAATTTATTTAAAAAATTGACATACACTTAAGAAATCTGATCATATTAAAGAACTAGTTTAATTTTTTACACTTGAAAAGTAAAAACTCATCTCATTTTTATTTTTAAATTTCAAAGTTAAAAAAAGGTAACATATTTGAAGTAAAAAAATGAATTATTTTTGCTAACAGAAAATTCACACTCTTTGAGGGGGGTGCAGAGGGAGAAAGATTTCTCATTTTCTGAAAGTCTCAATATCTAAGAACAGGAAAGAAAAGCAGATTGATCACCAATACTGACCATATTTCTTTCCTTGCTGAGAATTCCAGCATAAAGAAAGCTGGTAGAAACTGCAACCATTTTAGGTATCTACAAACAGATCTTATCTACTGGTTGGACACCTGTATTATACTTAAATGACTTGAAACACTTATCTGTGCTATAAAGACAAAAAAAAAACTAAGAATTACCTAAAAACTGCCATTTAAAATCCTTACTGAAATATAAAAACAAGTGAAATGCTTCATTTAAAATGTTATCTTTGTTTTTCAAGCACATAAAAAACCAAAGCAATTTTGTTAACCAAACAGGACAACCATAAAGAAAAATTTTTCACAGAAAAATACTATTCCAGAAGTAGCTAATTTATATAGAAAATAGATAAAGACACATATAGAAGAACATTTGGAAAAGTGTTTAAAATGTAAACCAATTGAAAGTCATACGTTGAAGGGACCTGAGATAAACTCATGACATTAAATCTTTCTTGAAATCAGGTAAACAAACAGTAAATATCTTCATTAGTATGAACAAAATCCAAGAATCAATCAGTTCCAAAATATGCTGGATTAACAGTACAGAGCTTTCATCAGTATACCCATACCAAACTAACAGGGAAAAAGCAATCATTTGCATATCTTCCAGTTTGAAAAGCAAAGTATTACCAAATTACAAAATAATTGGAAAATTTTAAAGCTATGGTGTAGTCCCACTATAATTAAGTAAATCTTCTATTAATAAAAGACAATTCCTTTAAGCAATCTCCACATCAAATGTTGCTTCTATGAAAAATATTATTTAGCCCCCCTGAGAAATTATGAGTAAAACTATGGAGTATTAATAAACCCAATTAAGCATTCTTCAACTATAAAATAAATATATGTACGTATGTAGCAAGGGAGGGTATTCATGTAAAAATCTCAGCTTTTAGTCAAAATTGAGGTTAAAAAAAAAAAAGAATGTTTATTTAGAAAAAAATTTCTAGCAATCTGGGTTTTTTTTGTCTCTTAAAATCTCAGTTTTAAATATTTTTCACACCCTGTAAAAAATACAAATAAAGAATATTCCAAAACTAATTTTTTCAGGGGGAATAGATTCTTCAGTGATCGTTTAGTATGCGATCCAAAGGCAAGCCAGGTTAATGATCCTCAACACTAACAATGTCAAACTCGAACACACTACAATCTTGTTACTGATGCTAATTGATAGTGTGGGTATTAAAAAAATATAGAACATTAGAAAATGTTCAGTCAAAATATCTCGATTTATATTGAAAACATTACAGAATAATAATGCATTTTCAATGCCAGACTAACTGCAGAATTATAACCATAATTAAAAATTATATGGATAAATGTCTTTTCAATGAAAGAACGAATTTAAAACAAAACTAACAGGTATTCAAAAGGCAACATTAACAAAATGGCACATTTGAATAACTGACTTTAAAATTGTGTATAATGTAAATAACCTAACAAAAGGTTTGTTATTATTATATTCTCCCTTTCAAAAAGTACATAGAAATCTATGGTATAAAATATGAAGTGATTTCTCAGTTATAGAAACTTCAATAATAAAGTTATTCTACTATTTATACTTTTTCTAAAAAGCTCAACCAAAACAAGTAATAAAAGTTAAAACTGTCAATCGACCCATATAGTCATTGTTTATTAAATAAATGCAATTATACAGAATTTACAAATTAGACCACTCTATCTCACAATAGCATACATGTACCTTCAAATATGAATGATATTACAGAATAGTATGCTAAAATAACAGGAACTTATTTATTCACACCTACTAAAATATTCAGGACACAGCTAAGTCTTTTTAATGACTTCAAAAGCAATCTTAGTTTTAAAACAGAAAAAATAACAGTGAAATCTGTTGCAAAACTTTCAAATATATAAGCATGTAGTTCATATATAAGTATTCATATATAAGTATTCTGAAATTATAAAGTATTTATTGCCTTAATTTCAGAACTACCAAAACTTCTTTGGCTACAAACTAGTCTATATATCTTAATTCTAACAAATTCTTTCAACTCTCATGAAAAGATACATCACAATTAAAATTAAATGCTTGAACAAGAAAACAGTTTTACAGAAATTTATTGCATCCAATTAATTAAGCATTTGTATTAATACACCATTTACCTCTCCATAACATCAACACTTAAAATGAATTATAATACTGCTAAAAACCAAATTATATGAAATTTATACAATTTATATACAATTACACAACTGTGTACAAATTTACACACAATTACAATATGCTATCTACCAAAGTACATCCTACTCAATAATGTGAAATTGGTAAAATAAGTCCAAGACTTAATCATGACCTGCAAACAAACTTCTAAAAGCTGCTTAGTGCATACTCAAATATGCTCAAATACATTGCCTACACAAAATTTTCAAGAAGATATTTGTATCTCCATCATTAGACAACCTATGGATATTAGGTAATCTCTTTGGATATGAAACAAGTTGTTAATGGTTTATTTTATTAAAGCAAATTAAACTGAATATAAAGAAAAACATGCTCCAGATAAAATTTAATTCTTCTCAAAAGTATTCAACAGGGTTGTATTTTTAATCACAAACATAAGATGGAACTAGGATACCCTCCAATAAAATACTTGCCAGTTACAGAGAGATGTGACCAGTAACTTAGAAAGATGAAAATGATGTTTATATTTTGACAAGCTCTAACACAAATAAAAAATTATCACACCTTAATAATACACTCTCATTTGGTGGCTAACTATAAAATTAAGTTGTATTAGCATATAGCATGTTTTAAACATTATTAGCCTTTTAATAACATTTTAAGCCTCATATTTTACAGGAAAACAAACAGTAGCATGAAGAAGTGAAAAGGAATGAAAGCAGTTTTTAAATTTTTAAATGCTTTCATAATCCTGCTGAGACTATGTACTATATAAAATCCCTGATGAATTAAATGTATGCTCACACCATTCCATTCTGGACTCCATAATTTATATATTTAATCAAAAACTAAATTTACATGTAAGCAGCATATGAATCTTTGTATCCATGATTAAGCACTATTCAAATGTGCAAAATAAAATTGTTCATTAAACTTAATAAAAACATTCTCCTGTCAATTATGAGAACACTGATCTTTGAAAAAGAAAACCCTATCAGCACCAGCAAGATATAAACCTGAGCTGGAGTAACAGCTGTCTCCACAGCATTTATTAACTCAAACTTAATTCCTTATAAAATCATGACACAAAAATGACAAAATTTCTTAATATTAGAGTTTACTGTTAGGAATAAGTGGTTAATATAGTTCTCCTTAGCAAAACCATCACGTCTATCTTAGATGTCTGGTGTTAGAATTAACCAGAGAAAATTTCATCCAACACTTTCATTTTATTTGTTTATTTACTTTTACTATTACCATTTTAGTGTAGTTTCCCCCATCATTTTAAAATACATTTAAATTTTTTTTATTAAAATATAGCTAACAGAATATTGCATTAGTTTCAGGTGTACACCACAGTGATCACCATGACTAAGTCCAGCAACCATCTGACACTGTGCAACGCTATCACATTATTAACTATATTCCCTTTGTAGTACACCACATCCCCATGACTTGTTTTATACCTGAAGTTTGAACCTCTTATTCCCCTTCACCTCAATCCTTCTATTTTAGAGATGAGCAAGTTTTGGCAAAGAGTAAAGTCACTGCCCAAGATTACAGACAGTTGTTAGACAAGATAGAACTAGAAGTCAGATACTCTTATCTCTATTATTCTGAAATTCCACCCAATACACTACAGATGGTTGAAGATTATGATTGTGTGGTATACTACAGTCCAGGAAAGAATTAAAATATATATAAAAACATTATATTATATTCTCTAATACCTTTGGTTTTTTTTTTATTTTTCATTGCTGAGATATAGATGTTCCCTAGTATTATTTTTATCTACTCCCAACCATCTCTTAGTTAATAAATCTGTACAGGCTACACTATTTACATTTAAAACTATTGTGTAAATCTTATTAGAGTTAACACTATCATACTATCTACATTTTTTATTTGAAAAATGGTTAAAATCTGTATCAGTTTGGACACTGTAAATTGACACTAATTTTGAAAGTGATCTCTTAAACTTATATATCTGAGCAATCTCCTTTTTTCACTTTGAACAGGATTAAATAAATAGAACCACTATACTGAATGACAACTTAAAATAATAATCAAATATTAAGAGAGATGTTTGCTGTCACCAATTTACTGAGATATGATTTACCTTCATCGATAAAATAATCTGACAAAAGTATTCTAAAAAATTATCAGTTTACATGAAAACATAAAATTGACAGTGCTGTATTTCTATAACATATCCTATGCTAGGTGTGCTAATATTTATATTTACTTTCTCTTAAGGTTTCTGAGTTTTAGCTCATTTTCCAGCCTTCCTTTCAAACTTGCAGGAAGACTGTGAGCGAGTCTTTCTAAGACGAGCATTCCTGGTTTTTACAAACAGCTTGTGGTTCTGTTTCTGCTGTTTGTGCCGTGCCTAGGATGTGTTATAATCTTTAAAAAATCCTTACAGATGAAATCATACCTATTCTCGGGATCATTGTCATCGTCATCATCATCCACTGTGACAGGCACTGATTTAGATAAAGCTTCATCTCCTTGAGGGAAAAAAAAGGTACACTTAAAATTGAGCTTTAAATTACCTACACAAGTAAAACAATATAAAATAAAACTGAAAGCCTAAAACTTTAAAAACAACTACAGGGTTCTAAAGTGTACTCTAGATTCCAAAACATGATTAAGAAGAATTGATAAGGAAAGGGGAATTTAAGAAGTGCCAGCAGTAAAAGGATAAATAAGTTGGATCTTATATATTTCAAAGTTCTTTCCGAGAGCACAAGGGTTTTAAAGCTCATCCTTCTGGTAACAAATCTTTATCATTTTGTCATCACATTAGCATAAATTTATTGGTGAAATAAGCTTTGTAATGATCCATTTTTAAGTTTAAAGTTAACACATGTATAATTTATCCTGTATCACTGAAAAATAACAAAATTGTTATCAATATTTTGATAGTATCAAGTAATTTCAAAATATATGTATAGTATTCATGAGTAGAATTACACATATATATTCAAGTACAGTAAAACTTATTTCCTTATAAAAAGCTACATTTTGAACCTTTGATTAAAATTCTAAAGAAATTAAAATTTGTACATTTCATTGAATGTAAACTGCACCTCAAAAACAAATTTAAATATTGAACTCTTATTAATATTACATATGCTGAAGTAATTAGGGAAGAAGTATGTTAATGTTTACCAATTATTTTGAAATGCATCCAAAATTTAAAAAGCATTACACTGAGTGAAAAAAGCCAACCTCAAAAGGTTACATACTTCACAATTCCATCTTTTAAAAAAATAACAGATAAAAATCAGATTGAATTAACAGTTGCTAGGGGTTAAGAATGAAGACAAGTAAGGGGGTGTGCATTAAGATGTAGCATAAGGGAAACTTGTGGTGATGGAATAGTTCAATATCTTGTTTGTAAGTGGTGGTTTACACAGCTACAAATGATACAACTGCATAGATCTATACTTATACATACAATATGCACACAAACAAACAAATGAGTGCATATTAAACTGATGAAATCTGTATAAACTTTCTGTTTCTGTTTTTGACACTTTATGACAGTTATTACCATTAGGACTGACTGACTGAAGGGTATCCAAGATCTCCCTGTACATTTTTTTGGTGCAACGTCCTGCTAATTTATAATTCTTTCAAAATAGTTAAAAAGGCAAAAGTAAGTTAGTTACACTGATGGATAGATAGGATATATAGATATGTGATAAGGCAAATATAGTGCAATGTTAATGGAATAAATCTTTCTGTATATTTAAATTTTTTTCATAATAAAATATTTGGAGGAAAAAATCCATAAAGAATGTAGACAGATACAGATTCAGAACAGAAATACACTAAATATATAAAGGCAAAAATAAACCTCACACTATCCTAGCCAATTCACAATAAATACCTCACTCAAACTAGACCAACCTTCAAATGAAACATTGGTAGTAATGTTACTGTTGTTCCTGTTTTCTACACCTTTCAAATTTGACCCAAACTTCAAAATTCAGTTCAAATGCTACCTGTTCTTTTAAGCCTTCCTCCAACATTTAGATTAAATGGTTCACTCAGTATTTATCACACAGCCCTATTTTACTTTTATATCTTTCTTCTGGTCTTCTTTTTTTAAATGATTTATTTATGGCTATCTTGCTCATTAGACTGTAATCTCCTAGGACCATAATGTTAACCTTGGTTGTTCATGCCATTCCCAAGCCCCAATTTCTAAGAAAATGTTGTACCATGTAATAGGATACCCTATTGCTGAATAAATTGGAATCCTCTAACTTCATGAGAACAGGGGAGGCTTTTAAAGGGCTCATAAAAATTGTCTCTTAAAATAATTTGGACATATTAAGGGACTAAATAAATTTAGCATGTTTCAAGCAAACTCTCAAGGAATGCCTCTTATCATTGGCTTACACACAAACTTATCTTTAAAAATAGTATTTTTTACATAGTGCTTCTTTTCAATGCCCTTCACATTCTTTATTTCCATAAATATTCCTATTGACGAAGTCCAATTTTTAGATGTGTTAACTCCCTTGCAAATTTATCTTCTTTTTTCATCTAAAGCAATCAATCCCAAGAAATATCCAGGGTAAACGAAATTGGAACAGGCTTGTTCCACCAAACAGTCAAGAGATTAGCATCTCCTTAAGTGCTGAATTCTGAAGGCTTCTCAAAATATACTCCATCAGCACACTGGTACTTCAGAATATAGTTACATAAGTTAAAATGGAACACAATGACCTAGACTAGTGCTGGGTTAAGGAATTATTGGGAAATATACTCTATGCTGTCATCTCTTCTTAAGATCTGATGAATACATATTACTTACTACACTAGGTATTAATAGTCCCAAATATGAGAGGTATGTCATAGGTATCTTCATATGTATTAAATCAAGTGAGATTTTGAGAAATGAAAATTAGTATTTGAATTTAAACATGTTAATTTCACTAGGGAAGCTGTTTAATCATGGAAACCAGTTTTCCAAAGTTTAAGATTAGTTCAATAGCCTAGAACTTGCTAATGGGAATAGTCAATGTAACTAATTATTATTTATTATTCTCATACTCTAATCATTAATAAATTTTCTCATCTAAACTGATAACAAAACATTGACTTGATATCATAGTAACTATTCAATCATGTTTTCAATGCAAGTCCACAATCTCTTACTTGCAATTCTGAAACATAAAAGTTATAAAAGGTGGTCCCAAAGTTCACTTAGCAGCAAAACCTAATCAGAACTACTTACTCTTCATGTTTTGCTGCAGAAATACTAACACAGCTGATTATGGGAATTTTTCCTCAGACCTGAATGGAGCTATTATATAATACAGTTAACTACTCTGTATTATCTTTCTGAAAATCGAACAGTTGAAAATTCTGAAACACATTAGGCCCAAGAATTTCAGGGACTGCAGACCTGTAGTGATAATAGCCATAAGGGCAGAACTCCATCTAGGCATGTGATATAGAGGAACATTAAACTGTATACATCATGCATATCACACTTAGTTTTCAAATCAACTGATTAGATACAGCACTCCATAAAAAGCATTAAAAATTTTATTTAAAAACAGGATTTAAATTAATTTCTCTAAAATCCAATTGAGATAAATGGAAAATGCTAACATAAGGAACAAAAGGAAATTTTTAAACATTCTGCCTGTGCCAGAAGCACAGCTATAAGTGAAATCTACTTTATAAAAATTTTTAAACAAATTTCAAGTGTCCCTGGTTAATTGGCAGGTTTTATTGATTAAAAAAAAAGACAATGAGTGACAAGATGACATTTATTGTACCACTGATTTTTTTTTTAAATTGCAATAATAAAATTTTCATAATTGGGGGTTAGTTTGGAGTATCATTGACTATTGACCCAAACAAACCTTAATCGTTCTAATGCTCTATTTCATGATAGGGTAATAGAACTAATTTTCAGCTGTCTTTCCTGCTTTGTTAGTATTGAAGACAGAAACATCTGGTTCATTCTTTAGAAAAAAAATGATGAGCATCAGCAAAGGGTTTCAATGAAGTAAATTTAATTTTTCAGAGGATTTAACAGGACACAAAGTTACTCTGTCCAATTTAAAAGAATCATATGCATGGCAAAGCACTTAAAACTGTCACATACCATTTTATGGCAGTACCCAGCACTCATCTCCATTACATAAACTACTGGTACCAGTCTGATTTTCCTTCATAAACAACTGTTCATTACTTCAGAGAAAAAGCATCAAACATTGATAAAGAAATTTTATTAATTAGTCAACAAACTTGGTATACCTGACACAGAATAGTAGCAATGAAATACCTTCCAATGATGGCATAAAAATAAATGGAGAAAGGCTTTCTAGTTAATCTCTAAAGATTTTTTAAATTGTCTTTTCCTAAACAGTTACCCTGCATTTGACCTGCTTCAGGGAAATTAAATAATGTAGTTATTCAAGAGGGAGTAAGTACAAATTATACATTTCAAATTTAATTTTGCATACCTGAGGACTGACAAAATCCAGTATGTGAAGACAGCACTAAATTTTCCGTCACAGGCTTAATTTTCTGCTCATCACTGCTCCCCTCGCCTATAGAATTCTGATCATCTCCTATATCAGAAGATGAGGAAGTGATGTCAGCTTGCTTCCTTTTAGTGCTTGCTCTTAGGGAGTTTCTCATTTTCTCCTTGACAGTGCCTGCCTTCTTTTTAGTTGAAGTTCTTTGTTTCTTCAGCTTTTTATTATCTTCAGAACTTTCCTCAGCATCTGAAGATGAGGAGCCACTTCGTACTCCCTTATTACTTCGCTTTGAATTTAAATTTCGTCTTTCCCTCAATTCTATTCTTTTCAGTCTCTTATCAGAAGAATCATGACCATCTTCTTTCATGGAATATTTCTCAGTATCAGATGATGAACAATCTTGTCTCTTCCTTGTACTTTTTTCAGGTAAGTTGCACCTTTTCTTCTCTCTACCGGATGGTACATTCTTACTCCTTTTATCTTCTGAAGAATCACAACTATCTCTTTTCCCTTGTAACTTGTCAGCATTATCAGATAATTCATCCTTCTTTTTACTAGTTTTATCTTTTATTTTTTTACTTTTCTTTTCTCCATCAGTTGTGTCATTCTTATTTTGCTTTATGCCTTTAGGAAAATGACAAATTTCTCCTCCCTCAGGTAATTTCTCCATGCCATCAGATGATTCATACTGTTGTTCCATCTTAATTACTTTTTTCAAATCTGTAGTTTTCTTTTCTTCTTCTTCAGTTCCCTTTTTGCTCTTTTTATCATCCTCAGAGGAGTCATCACTGTGCTCTTTCTTTGAGAACTTCTCAGTAACATCAGATAAGCTACCCTGTACTTTCTTATACACTTTGGTTTTCAGATGCTTACTCTTTTCTTTAGTTTCAGCAAACTTTTTGTCTTCTGGAGAACTAAAACTCTCCTCTTTCCCAGAAGAAGGCTTATCGGCACCAAGAAAAGAAACACCTGGCTGCTGCTTCTTAACGTGCCTATCACTTAATTCTAAGACAGTCTTGTCTTTACCAACTGTGACTTCTGCTGAAGCGAAGTTTTCTCTTTCTTGTTTCCTTTCAGCATCATCAGATGACCGTTCTTGTGCAGTCTTCAAACTTTTCTGTCCTTGATTAGCCATTCTTTTTGTGCTGTGCTTTTCATCTTCAGAAGAATCATAATCTTCTCTATTTGGAACTCCTTTTTTGGTTATTCTGGCAACCCCAATTTTACTCATGCTCTTTATCTCTTTTTCTAATTCTGAGTCATAATTAGAAGATTCAGACTGGTTTTGTCGTTTCTTTTTAGGCATTATAAACCTTTTAGCTGATTTGCCTTTTTTAATATCAAAATCTGAGCCAGAAGTAGAAGTTTTTCTTTTCCTTTTTCCTTTATCATCTTTCCCTGTTTGAGTCTTTAAATCATACAAATTCTTCTCATAATTTGTATGAGTTTCATTAATATCAGTATCTGAAGAAGAACTGTGACTCATCCTGGATACCTCTTTGAGGATTGCTAGCATTTCATCAGAATCTGAATTTTGATCCACAATCTCCGACTGTTTAGATTTAGGCAATTTATTAGGTTTAGGATTATCTATAGCACTGTCAGAAGAATTCCGCTTATCTTTTTTTCTCATCGGACCTGAAGGTTTTTGTTTTTCCTTAACTGTTTCATTACTTTCTTCATCTGAATTAGATGTAGTGGGGTTGGTTTCTGCCTGTCGCCTTAAGGGTGTAGTCTTTACACGTGGGGATCTTCGAAGATCAGATTCTTCTGCAGGTAACAGAACTTCACATTGAACCAAATGCTCATTATCATTTTTTTCCTGTCCAAGTTCACAGTTCTCTGGCTTGGGGCTCAGACAAGAACTTTTATAGCCATCTTTATCTTGTGGAACTTCCTGACAATCAGCACCTTTAATTGGGGAATTAGAAAGGGAGACAGGTGTGAGTTTAACATATAATTCTTTTGTTACTTTAGCTGTAGTTTTTGACTTAATACCTCCTCTGTTGTCTTTTGAAGTAATATTTAATTTTACAGAAGAACTCTCCAGTTCTTGCTCAATTCCACTGTTGCCATCATCACCCTGATGATCAGCTGAACTCTGAACTTCCATAGCAGTCTCAAGATTCTCAAAAATGTCTTCTGGAACTGAAGAAGGAACAGACACAATATCCATGTCTAAGTCTTCAGAAGTGTTAGCAGGTTCATACTGAGGTTCTTCCTTTTTATCAGATTTCTTATGTTCACCACTGGTACTTTTATTTGTTCTTTGTTCCTCTACTGGAATACTCTGAACCAGGTGCTCATTATCTACCTGCTTTCCTGTCAGTTTAGCTTCTGATTTTGAAATATCCTTCCTTTCCAAAGCACAGGGTTTTTCTCCTTTTCGTACCTTTGTTTCAGACTTAGCATCTATGACTTTATGCTCTTTGGTATTTTTCTCTTTGTTTACAGCATCTAAACCTTGGATCTCTGAATTCAAATCTTCTTCTAATGCAAGATGAGCTTTCCTAATATCAGCCAACACAGATTTAAAAGCCTTAAGCTGACGTAACTTTGTAGCTGAATTGATTTCTGAATTATCTGTTGCCTGCTTCAAAAACTTAACATAACTGGAATTCATGTTCGCTGTGGTCTCAATCAGTTTTTTTGCCTTCTTAATCAACTCTTTGGGTACAATTAGTGCTGAATACGAGTAGGTTACAGAACCAGAACATGAATCATCTAATTTATTTTCTTCTCCATTACAATTTGAACTATTTTTCTTTGGAGAAAATCTGGGTGTATGGTCACATACTTTATTACTCTTTTCATTGTCAACTTTTATCTTCTTCTTATTTTGTTGCAACAACTGTTCTAAATTTTCAAATACGCTGTTACATGCAGTAACCAAGTCCAACAAAGGCTCCGGGTGACAAATGTAGCAATACCATTGATTGTTTTCATCCATTATCGTAGAAAGCTCCTTTCGGCCAAGGTTGCGCAGAATACATTTCTTGCAGAAGGCATTATGGCAAAAGTCACAACAAATCAAGTTTCCACCTTCTGCACACCATCTGAAATTATTTAAATATTAAAATATTATTCCCAAATAAAACTCATTTTAAACCTTTTTAATATTAAAGCAATTCACATTTTCCTGCCAGCAATATTAATAGTAAAGCAATTTAGCTTACCTGCTTATTCTTTATTAGAAACGTAAAACAGACATAAAACCACAGTTTTGTGGAAAAGAACAGTGTTCCATTAAAGACATCAATGATACTACAAAAACTGGATCTAATAACAGATTATGTAAGAATTCTCCCACCAAAAAAGTAGCCAACAATGAATTTGAATTCATCTTGATGAATTACCTACCTACATTGTTCATCCATTCCATCTGAGTCACGGCTAATATCATCACTCATATAATATTTAAAGCAATTCTATTAAAAGAAAAGGGGAAGAGGAAATTTTATTCAAAATTGGTAATATCCATAAAAGACAAAAACTTTATTTTTGAAGTCATTAAAAATGTAAAGGGAGTGTGTGTGTACATGTGTATTTTAGACAATCAAAGCAAAAGACTGAATGTTTCAATATTAATACTTTCTACACATAGAAATAGCTCAAGAAACAAATTCCTTGGAACAGATTTCCATATCATCAAGTACACTATTCCTTATATATTTATAAAAGATTGTGATAAGGCAAATTTCTGATCTCATATGACTAGCTACTAAAGCTCTACATAAAAATGTATTCAATGTTGTTGCTACTTAATAAACAGTCATCATATATAAATAACCGGCTACCATTTGTACAGCAAAGCAACACCATCCTACATTAACCTATATTATCTTTAAATCTCAAAATATCTACTATATAATGTCCGAGGTATTACACCCAATTTGAGAGTAAAGGCTCTGGTTCATTAATATGTAAATAAATCTAAAGTCACACAACTAGCAAGAGGCCAAACTAGTACTCAAATCCAAGTCTGATTGACTGAAAATTCCTTTTTACTGGTACTGGATAAACGGAAGGCTCCATGCCCACAGGTGAAAACTATTTATTAAAATGAGCTAGGCTCAACAGACTATCTCTTGGGGAAAAATCAGATATATAAGAAAAGAGAATAGAAATGTGCATTACAAATTCAGCAATATGAAATTCAACTGTCACAATTTAAAACTAGAGGTTACAACATGTAACCTAGATAGGCCCCTGGTTAAATTGAATTCAAGGAAAGAAGGGAACCAAATTACTAGAAGTAAACAGTACATTTAAGTAGGTCCGTATCTATCAAAAATGAATACAATAAAAGATCTAGAACTAGAACGCTGAGGAAAGTCTAGTCTGACTCTGCATTTTGAGGAAACATTTTCTTGCAAAATAAACTAACACAGTATTAATCTTAGCACTAATATGATTTGGGCAAACCATATCATTGATATTATAGATATTTAAAATAAATTTCAAGGAATAACTAATAAAAAAGTGTACATAAACTGTTAAAACTATCTTCGACGCATATTAAACATTTTCAACTCTATTATCTCCAAGTTTTGTCAAAACTCTGCTCCACAGAGTTTAAATTTGGGTAATTAGCGTACATAAGAGGAACAGTTATAAAACATATATTCTTTAAATTTTTCAACACACCACACTCCCTCACCTACCAGCCTTTGAACACATTGCCTCTGCGTACAATATGCTGAACCAATCCCACTTCACCAGGCTAAATCCTATTCCTATTTCAGATACCAGCTTATTTCATCTCCATTATAAAGCCCCTACTCAACTTCAAATTACAGACTTCCTGTGTGTTCCTGTAGTATACAATATCACTATTATCATGGCACTACTTGGGCTTTTTATACCTGTCTTCCTACTACCATGTAAGCAATCCAAGGGCAGAAACCATTTTCATCTTCTTCATCACTGTGCACCAAAATTCTGACACTGTGTACCAAAAGTCTGACATGTGGTAAGCATTAAATTATTTGTGGACTGAATTATCAACAGATCATTACATACCTTACAAATAAGTACTTGCAGTGAAGGATGTCTGTAAATGGAATCTTTTTGAAAATGATTGACCTGTTGTCCACAAGCTGTGCAGCTCACAATCCCATGAAGCCCATCTTCTAGGAGAAAGGATTAACCATTATTCACACACATACACACACATACAAAAAGATATTTATATTAGTCGTTTGGCAACTTTCATATCGGAAATTAAAAACCTCATAATCCTTAAAAAATGACATTTTGGACCCAAGTAAAAAGATTAATAATTATATGAACTTACTAAAAAGATGACAAACTTGACAAATTCCAAAACTACATATTGTAAATTATTTCTCTTTACAAATGTAAACTCTATTTCTCAGACAACTTGGTATAACATGAAGAGACTCCATAAAAGAAGTTCTAAAAATATAATGCCAAGAGCTCTTTTTTCATTTTGCTATTGCTTTGCAAATAAATTCAGTATTAGTTCTTAAAGAGTGGGAAAGCAACTGACATACATGGAACAGATTCTTTTGCAACCCTATACTTGTTAGGTATGCCATAAAGGTTTTATTCTCAAAATGGAACTTTCTGCACAGATCCTTTTTATATGTGAAAACCTGGTAATTTTATATTACCAATTTGTTCCTAAAATTTACATCAATACTACCCATAATCCCCATTAAAGTGCCTCCTATGTTTGTTCCACTGTCCACGCCATATCAGCACTGTCTACTCTTCCCTAATAAGGCTTGCAGGTATACCTATTTTGGCAGCAAAACCTCAGAATGGTTGGGGGGAAGAGGCACAGTCCCATTCCTCAGTGTCTGCGGGAAAAGAGACTGAAGATAACCTACACAACAAAGATTAAGAGGACACCTCTCCTGCTCACTCTTGTCCCTAGTTCTGCTTAGGGGAGTGCTTCAGAATCTGAGCTGAACATGAGAATCATCCAATGAATTTCTTAGAAATAGAGAGCCATTTACACCCCTAAACCACTGAATGAGAACCACCTAGACATTTTTTTCAAGTTTTATGGATGATCCTGATGTGCAACCAAGATCTTGATCCACATAAGATAGCAGGTTATGATTCAAAAGAGGCCAGTGAAAATGGCTGCATTCACAAAAGGGAGACAACTAAAACCAAACAAATAAAAACAAAATAAAACAGCCCTATCTCTATCCCTAAATAAAAGACAAAACAATACATACATTTCTTGCCTTTTAATTTTCTATTTTGTGTTTTGCTTACTTTTAAGGTCCAGTCCAAGCACCATGCATCCGAACATTATTACAAATATTTCTCTTTATTTGCAGGTTAAAAAAGTTTATTCAAGATATAAGGGTACTATCATACTTTCCAGAAAATATAAAGAATTTGAAGACTTTATTATAAAAGCTGCTAATATTGTATTTTAAGTCACATTGTCCTGCATTAGTCTTTCATCTGATCATGAATATTCATATATTCTATATTTGTTTTACAGAAACAAATACACAGTGTGCACTCAGATAAACTTACAAGATAAATAAAAGCTAGAGTTCAAATGTTCATCCAATGTTAGGTAATTTTTATTAAGTATCTTCTATGTGCTTTTTGCACAGGTCACTCAAGAATTAAACAAAACTAGGTCATATTTTAGAGAATTTCTCTCACATGTACACAAGGAATCATATAGAGGATATTCATCACAACACTAACTAGGAAATTAGAAAAATCTGAAAACAAAAAATTGGAAATAAGTTAACATTTGGGAAATGGATAGTGGTTTACCCATACAACAGAATTCGGTAGAGCAGTGAAAAATAAAAAAAAACCTAACATACTTACTGACATGGATACATTTTCACAAACAATGTGAATAAAAAATACTGCAAAAAGACATATACAGGATACTATTTTCTATACGTTGAAATGAAAAATAAATGCTTTATGAATAAATATATAGAAAAAATCTAAAAATATGCCTGGAAATGACACACACACACATGCATACAAACTTCAAGATTATCATTACTTGAGGTGTAAGAGAAAAGCAAAATGGGTGACACTAGGACTGTATCAATATTTTATTTGAGATTTGAAGCAAATACTGTAAAATGCAGAAATGTTCCTTTACTTTATGTACATGTTTCTATATGTCTTTTAAATTTTTATTTTTAGTTATGAAATATCTTAATGATTATAAATTGTTGTGTAAATATAAAAGAGGCATCTTTATTTCTGAGCTCAATATATTTTAATAGTTTTAAAAAGGATGAAATTATTGTGCCACATAGAAAAATCAGGTATAAAATATATTTTCTAACAATTAAACTGGGGAAAGGATGTCAAAATAAGCTATGGTATTTAAAAAATAGTGGCTCATAGAATGGTCAATATAGCTATATTTTTGCATTTAATTTTCTTTCAAATCAGCATAAGAATATTTTAAAGTTTACCTTCTTGAGTTTCCTAAATTTGGCTTCAATTTTAGAAATAATTTTCCTTAGAAGTCTGAATATTAAATAGCAGTTCAGTACCTCAGATCACTAGTTTATTCATACATGTGTATATAAGTAAACACAGTTAAATTTCCTGTGTTTCTGACAGTTTAAAGATGTAGCAAATCATTAAGACATGAAAGATTTAAGTACTGCTGTATGGCTATAAACATACATATTCCCTTAAACAAAATATAATCATTCCTGCACAGAACACTCAATAAAATGTTCCAGAAACATATCAGCTCAGACCAAATATGAGCAGCATAGCAAAGTGGCACTAGGAACATCTTCCCCAACAACTTTAGGGTTTTTTTTATTCCCCTTTCAGTGCTCATCCACATTTCAGACACTGCTCCAGAGTCCTCCCCACCCCACAGAAGACACCATTCAGATAATTTTGACACAATGCTGTATACAATTAGTTCTCTTCCATATAGGACCCATGATTGGGGCAGGGGTCGGGGGGTACTCTTGCTACTGGTCCTTACCATCACTTTCTACTTGCTGATTCTTTTGTTTTAAGAATACTATTTCACTATGGTAAGCTCTGTTGCTGCAATGGCAATTTCCCTTCTATGAACTAGATTCTTAATATATCTTCTTATACTTGAAAGGAGTAGAGCACCCCCTTGAAGACAAGTGACTAAACAACATCTC
Organism: Cynopterus sphinx; assembly: GCA_030015415.1. Lineage (NCBI taxonomy): Eukaryota > Metazoa > Chordata > Mammalia > Chiroptera > Pteropodidae > Cynopterus > Cynopterus sphinx. Next base: position 40,805,018 of record CM057388.1, read on the forward strand.
CTTGATTTTCTCTGAAAACCTAATGATTTGACCTGAAAACCGATAATATGTATTTTATACATACAGATATATTTTACTAGTTCCATCAAGATAATTATATAGCACTGAAATAAAAATCTACACAATATTTCATCAATATAAAAACTATACTATAATTTCACAATTAACATGACAAATATTAAACAGACACATTTCCATTACACCTCTACTTAGAAATTTAGTGTTATGTTCTGTCTTTTAGAAATTCATTCCTTTTACAGTCATGGATTCTGGCTCTATTAATCTGCCCAAAAGTACATACAGGCACTATTTAAAAATCACAAAAAAGTGGGACACATATTCCATTGTCATAAATTTCAAAATGAATCCTCCTTATGCTAACTTTCTAAAGATAATTAGAAAGATGGTTGTGTGTGTAAGTAAGAGTAAACAGACAAATGGAGAGGAGGCTCAGAAGGATAAAGAGGTTACTAGCTCTAGCTTCCTTTTCTTTCCTACTCATTTCTGCATTGCTATCCTTAGGTCAATAGGTATGCAACTTTAATGTACAGGAGAAAAAATTGGGGCATGTTTTTGACATCATCCCCAGAAATTCTAATTTGTGAGGAGTGGAGTCAAGGAACTTAAACTTTTAATCAGCAGCCTAGGTAACACTAATGAAGATGTCCATCACTCTGTGAAACAATGTTTTAGATATGTATAAAGTTACCTGAAGGCCATAGGCAAGATATTGTCCAAATCTGAAATTCCTTTGGAGTGAGGGAACACATGGTATTCTGGCATATAGGCATTATATAACTAGCATATGCAAGAAGGAAATACTAAGCTTCTTGAGATAACTTAATAGCCACTGAAGGCAAAGGTGTTTTAATAAATGGTGTTTAACCTTTTCTGCTTCAGAGCTCAGAGAGAAACAGAAGTTATTTTTAAGTAGTGCTTTTAATAAACAATGGGCAGAAAAGTGGAGGTATTTTTAGTAAGCATATCCGATTTTCCAATATGGTCATAAACAGCAATTTAAACTCATGTTTTCATTTCCACTTGTATTTACCTCCGCGTTTTTTGAGATTTTCAGTTTTCATTTTACTTCTGCTTCTAAATTCAGGCCCTTTAAAATCATCTTTGTCTTCATTCAGCACTGGCTCTGGTTGTACAATCACTGTACCTAGAAATATTTCATTTAAAAAACCATTACACATATCAAATGTGCAAGTGAAGTACAAGACTTCAGTTCAGATAAAGCCAACATTGCTGGTACCTAATTTTCTTTCTTTCAAGCTTTCAATAATTGTATAAGGACCTCTCAAGAGTAAATAAAACAGGGAAATAATAAAAGGGCCAGGTGTCAACAATCAGATAACTTTTTGGAATATAATTCATAAAAACGGGAGAGGTATTATGAACTGATTATAACACAAATGTGTGAATAAAGCAGAAAGCCTTAGACCAGTTCTGAATTTTTATAGTGCCTATCGTGAAATGTTTTGAATATGAACATCTATGCTAAGTTCCATAAAGAGTTTATAAAATAAAATGATCAGAAGGGAAAAGATTTTTAAAGACATCCTATTCTTCTCATAATCCAAATCATAAATTCAGAAAAATATTTTTGAGCTTTCTCTATTTTTTCTTTTTTTAATTTTTCAATTATAGTTGACATTCAATATTATATTAATTGTAGATATACGGCATAGTGGTTAGACAGCTATATAACTTACAAAGTGAGACAAAGATTTTCAGGGTTGTTTTATAAATTGTTTTGAAATATAATAGTGGGGTGGAGGGTAATGCGAGAAGTTAGTTCTGCTATTACTTCTGTACCTACTCTGAGGCATTTCCCTACTACTATGGCAGAGTTTCAGTACCCTGCAAAATCCTTAAAGATTTAAATCATGGTAGGTTTAAGATACTTAAGTTCAAGTGTTCTAACAATAAACTGTAGAATAGTATCAATTGTTGGTCTCTATGGAAATATTTTAGAAAGAATGTACTTTCTTAAGTATAAAACATGTGAATTGAAGAGAGAGGTTGTCAGTTTGTTTTTTTCATTATAATCTCCTAAGAGCAAATATAGCAGGGGTATAGTAAAAAGGGTCCAAAGTCTCACATTTATCTATATTGCTGGGCTTAGTAATTAGGAATTATTGGCAACAATTAAGAAAGTAAAACCTGGCAGCTGTCAGGGGCTGTTTCCCTGAACCATGTGCCTATGCCTATGTTATTCAGCAAGCAGATTTTGGCAAAATGTAGCATCTAGTTAAATAAATTTCTGAATCTAAGAAAAGGGGGAAAGAGGACACAGAGAGTTGAGTTTTTACAAACTGGTAAATTTAATTAACCTCCACAAAAAAAAAACCTTTACTCACAACAACCATTTCATGTAGACACTCTCAGATAAGCCCCTGCATTTGAAAAGAGCTAAAGATTTATAACAACAAAAAAAAATAGAATTCTTTTGGAAGATTCTCTTCTAAATGGAAGCAAAGCAGCAGAGTGGAAAGAGCACTCACTAGCTTTGGATTCAGGCAGACCTGGGTTCAAATCTTAGCTTCTCAATTTAAAGCTGAAAAAGTTCCTTGAGCTCTGAATTTGTTCCTTCATCTCTACAAGTAGAAACAATAACTACCTTACAGCACTGTTTTGAGTATATGAGTTAATTTTATAAGAGTCTGGTATCTATACATACTCAATATAGTATTATTAACAATAATTATAATCATCCAAATTTAACCTTATGGAATGGGTCTATTTTTGGTTTAGTGGGAGAGAATTATGCTTATTTCAGGTTAGTAACATCCCACACTTTTTTCCACAATATCATTAAAAGATTTTAATTCCTAGTCCTTAGCCATGGCCATGATAAGGACTCCCACTGACAATCACTAACATTATAACAATCCAAAGTCAGTCACTGGCTATGGGACTCAAGACTCTTATGTTAGTTTTATCTGCCCTTGGCCACCAAAACCCTTACATAAAATGTCATAAGATGATTTCCAAAGCCAAGTAAATGGTAGGCCCATGAATTTTCCTTCTCTCTCTTTTCTTTTACTCATTTACTCCTTCTTTTCTTTGTTTCATTTATCATCCATTTAACTCCTAATTTGTCCTAGTCAAGCAATGACGTATCCTCCTACCCACCATTTAAAAGAATTTCCATACTCAAAAGATGTCATAAAAACCTAAGTATAGACAGAAAACAAAATTTAATAAATACTGCTATAAATCTGTAAGAATTTGAAAATTTTGCTAAGAGCCTTAAACATATTATTTAATAAAGAAGGAAGTCTAAACTTTTGACTCTGAAACACAGTGAAATTACTAAGAACCTTGTCATTCCCTCATCACATATTCATATTGCTTTCAGACTAGTACTATAAAAAGTCCAAGATTTTCATTTGGCATTTTTATCCCAATCCAATTAATGAGGTTTTAAGGTTAAAATCACAAAAGTTGAGAGGTATGTGACAAGGCTTTTTAAGGAAATAATTACAAGAAATATACTTAAATCTATCTTTGATAATTAATTTCAGCTTTGAGTCTTAGGGAATTTAAGAATTCAGTAAAACTAAAATGTAATTTAAATGTTTTTCTTAAAAAGTTTTCAAAATATTCATTGCTTTTCTATGAAGCAAGCACATTAAAATTTACTGAGCCAAAACTTAATATATTAAACTTTTCAAACCAACTTCAACATTCAAGTATAATTTGGAAACTAAAATCCCTTTTCTAAAACCCAATTGAAAGAGAAAATAAGTTTTGTTCTTTTCAAAGCTGACTGAATATTCTTAATTTTTAACTTCAATAACATATATTATCATTGCCATACTCATACATTTCCAAACCATCAAAATTAAAGAATTAGGTTGGTCCTTTACACACAGCTAACAGTTATCAAGCTCCAGTTTTATAATAATAATTTTAAAATACATTTCAACTTTAACTTCATATGAGAAAATAATACACATTACCTTTTGGCAAGCTTTGCATAGTAATATCATTTTCTGAATTTTCATTAGAAGCATCTTCATTTACAGTCTCATCCAAAGGTTTTTCATCATCAGATTCTATATACTTCGTTACAATTGAAGGTTTCCTATGAAAGAATTAAGTCCATAGAATTATGGACACTTCTGACAATTGGAATACCCAAAGAATATAAATAACATTGTTAGATCAAGCAGGAATACACATCACAATCACCTAGAGCAGCATATATCTCTATTTCATATTACTAAATATTACAATTAGTAGGTCAGGGGTAGGATCAGGACATGTGCATTCTAAGAATGCTACTGTGGGATCGGGAAGGTGACTCCTAGAATAAGTTAATAACAAGCAAGTTGTGTTTATTAAGAGACATTCCCACTGGTTAGAAACAACACAAGTCCAATAGAATAAATTGCAAACTTCTGATAAAAACTATACTCCACAGCATATTATGCATTATAAGTATGCTTGGAAGTAGTTTCAGTCATTATGTAAAATTCACTGACAATTTTACACAGAAAAGTATTTTTACCAATCTTTGATCTCCTTACAATTTCTTCGTAAGTATGATGGCTACCACTCCTCATTCAAAGCAATTTCATATAACCCAAAAAAATACAAACTGCCTGATGAAGCAAGCCATCAATATTTCACTTCACTTCTTCCCCTTTTCCTCTTTTTTAAAGCACACATAAGATCTATAAGAAGCAATCTACATATTGCAAGGGCCATTAGTACATAATCAATCCTCTCTGGAAAATTCCATTAAAATTCAAAGTCAGAATGAATTAATAATTGTTGAAGCCAAGTGATGAATATAAGAGAATTCATTATACTATATACTGCTTATCTTTTAATATGCATGCTTATAAAAAAACTGTTTACTTAGAAAAGTACTTGAAGTAAACTTAGAAAAAAGTATTATTCTTAGAAAAAGAAAATATAACAACCTGAAAAAGAAAATAACTTTTTTTTTCCTTTCAACATCAACTAACCTCTTTGATCGTGATGTTCCTGATGATTTGGATTTTTCTGAAGAGCTAGCTCCCTAAATGCAAGAAATAAATACAAGGTGAGTAAAACTTTCAAAGAAACATCCCTACAACTATTTCCCTACACCAATATCTCTGATATAGTGATATAATGAGATATTATTTATATAACTAAAATATTTTTCTAAAAAGAAATTCAAAAACTAATTCTCATTTAATCTCAGGTTTCCTTGATTTAAGGTAATTTGCTGGATATTTATTAAAATTGTTACTGCTGAATTTTAAGGGATAGGGAAAGATACAATGCTGTATCATGTTCTTAGCCCAAGTCAAGGAAGACAAAACAAAAATGTAGAAGTAATCAGATCTCAAGAGAGGTAGGGAGCTTTAAAGATCTAAAACCATATCACTTTCTTTATCCTAATACATGGCACAGAAGACATTGTACAACTTGCTTTGAAATACTAAATTTATCCCCATTTTGCCAGTATAATCAGTATATTTTACTGAATTAAATATTTTATCTTAGGTGGAAATAATCCCAAAACTATAGTGTAGGTCTTGGTATCACATGAAGGACCTAAGGATGGGATCCTATAATAATGCTTAAGAAACGTATCTACTTTTGCAAGATCTCAGAATTGTGGAGTCTTGTCCATAACAGCCATCTTAAGCACCTGTGAGCAAGCCTTCAGTTTTCTAACTTTAGGCATACTGGTAAAGTGAACCACAATAATAACAATATCAATAAATACCTTCTAAAAATGGACAACTATCCAAAAATGAAATATAATAATATTTGCATATAATAGTAAACTTAAACACAAACATGTATTAATAAAAGTAATTTGATGACATATATTCTAGTTGAATATTAGCAACTAATAAGTATCTTTTAAATATTTGAAATTCTTTTTACCTCTTCTTTGCTGTTTTCCATCATATCAGAGTTATTTCCAGACCCACTGATTTTATCTTAAGAGAAGAAACAAAAACATTATTTCTCTCTTCAATACATTATCAAACAGAATAGCAATACCTACAACTCCACAAACTCATTTTTAAATCTATAAAGTATGACAGTAATGGTAATACATTACCCACATTAAAATATTCCCATAAGAGTTTTCTGACCAGAATCATTCTCTTTTGACATATTAACAACATTCTTAAAAAGCATTAAATTTCTAAAAAAATAGTTTGATACCAAAACATCTCCTACTATAATTTTCTAAAGAGAAAATTTAAGCTTCATCTTTTACTAAAAAAAAATGTAATAAACTATATTTCCCTTCACCAAGAGACATTGGAAAAATAACAACAAACGAAAGCTAAAGAAAGCACAATGAAGGAAATAATAAAGATTAGAGCAGAAATTAATGAAACAGAAAATAGAAAAAAAATAGAGAAAAATCGATGAAACCAAAAGCTATAGTCATTTTTCAGTATCTGTGAGGTACTGGTTCCAAAACTCCCTGCAGCTACCAAAGTCCTCAAAGCCTCAAGTCCCTTATATAAAATGGCATATCCTCCCATACACTTTAAATCACCTCTAGATTACTTATAATACCTAATACAATGTAAATGTTATGAGTTGTCATATTGTATTGTTTATGAAATGACTAGAAAAAAAGTCTGTACATATTCAGTACAGACACAACCATCATAGGCCCAAAAACATAACATTTTTTTTCCAAATATTTTCTATTCATGGTTGGTTGAATCTGTAGACGTGAATCTCGGGGACACAGAGGGCCAACTGTAGTTCTTTGAAAAGATGAATGAAATTGATAAAACTTAGACTGGATTGACCAAGGAAAAAAAGAGACAAGACTCAAATTACTAGAAACAGAAATCAAAGAGTAACTATTACTATCTACTTTAAAGAAACAAAAGGATTATAAAGAAATATCATGAATAATTATACACCAAAAAATTAAGATAATCTAAATGAAATGGACAAATTCTTAAACATACACAAACTGCTAAAACTGACTCAAGAATGGACAACATGAATGGACCTATAACTGAAGAGACTGAACTAGAAATCAAAAACCCACCCACAAAGTAAAGCAAAGGTCCATGTGGATTCACCACTGAATTACACCAAAATAATTTTTTTAAAAGGCCCAGAATTACTACAACTTCAGCCTATTGATAGATGATTGGATAAAGAAAACAGCCTACCAAGAGATGATTGGGTAAAGAAGTTGTACATATATACAATGAAATATTACTCAGTCATAAAAAAAATGAAATTTGCAATGACATGGATGGACCTAGAGTGCACTATGATAAGTAAAATAAGTCAGACAAAGGAAGAAAAATACTATACAATTTCACTTATATGTGGAATCTAAGGAACAAAAAAAATGAACAAAAAATAATTAAATGAAAACAGACTCATAGATACAGAGAACAAACTAATGATTGCCAGCCAGATGGGAGGGGAACTGAAGGCATGGGTGGAAAAAGTAAAAGGATGAGTACAAACTGGTAGTTATAAAATAGTCACAGGGGTGTAAAGTACAGCATAAAAAATATAGTTGATAATATTTTAATAACTATATATAGTGTCAGATAAGTACAAGACTAATTGCAGGAATCACCTCATAAATTATATAAATGTCTAACCTCTATGCTGTATACCTGAAACTAATATAAAATAATACTGAATGTCAACTCTAACTGAAAAATACAAATTAAAAAAGGAACATTTCCCAACTCATTTTATGAAACCAGTATCATACAAAAACCATAAAAGATGCCACAAAAAGAAAAATCTACAGACCAATATCACGTATGAATAGATACAAAAGTCCTCAACAAAATACTAGCAAACTTCAAAATAATAAAAAACAAGTCTTTCTCCCACATACTGGAAGAAAATATTTGCAAAAGACGTTATCTGATAAAGGACTATTATCTAAAATATATAAAGAACTCCTAAAACTCAACAATAATAAAATGAACAATATGATTAAAAATACACAAAAGATCTGAAGACACCTTACCAAAGAAGATATACAAATGGTGAATAAGCATATAAAAAGATGCTCTACATCATATGTCATTAGGAAAATGGAAATTAAATCAAAACCATACACCTATCAGAATGGAGAAAATGCAGAACACTGACAACACCAAATACTGGTGAAGATGTGGAACAGGATGTTTCATTCATTGCTGATGTGAATTCCAAATTGTACAGCATCTTTTAAAGGCATTTTGGCAGTTTCTTACAAAATTAACCATACTCCTACTATATGATCCAGCAATCACATATACTTCTTGATATTTACACAAATAAGTTAAAACAGTATCTATTCCAAAACCTCCATATTCTTATAAACATCTTCATTTTTTAATTTATAAGTAGCTTTATTCATAACTGTCAAAACATGGAAGCAACTCTAATATCCAACCAACTCTGGTATACCCAGACAACAACAGAATATTATTCAGTGCTAAAAAGAAATGAGCCATCAATCCATGAAAAGAGATGGAGGAAACTTGACTGCATATTACTAAGTGAAAGAAGCTAATCTGAAAAGGCTATATACCATATGATTCCAACTATACGACATTCTGGTAAAGGCAAAATTATGGTGACAGTAAAAAGCTCAGTGCTTGCCAAGGGTTGGGGGTAAGAATGGACAGACAAATAGAGGATTTATACTCCAGTGAAACTAAACTATGATACTGTACATGTGTAATAGTAGACACATGTAATTACACATTTGTCAAAAATCCCTAGAATGTATAACACCAAGAATAAAATCTAATGTAAACTATGGGTTTTGAGTGATAATAAGTTGTCAACATAGGTTCATCTATTTCAACAAATGTATAACTGTGGTGTGGGACTATAGCACTGGGGGAAGCAGTGCATGCATGTATGGGGAGAAATGTATAGGGTATCTCTGTACTTTCCACTCACTTTTTCTGTCAACCTAAAACCACTCTAAAATATCAAATCTATTTTTAAAAACTGTAAAGAAAACAGAACTTCCTCAACTATCTACAAAATACCCACAGGTATCATATTTGATGGTGAAAGACTGAATCCTTTCCCTTTTAAGATAAGGAACAAGACAAGAAAATCCACTACTGCCACTTCTATTCAAGATTGTAATGGAGGCCTTTTGAGCCATGCTTCTCTTGCTCAGGCACGCTTCCACATCTGGAAGTGTATTTTCCTTTCTAATAAAGCTTTTCTGCGATAGATAGATAGATAGATAGATAGATAGATAAACAAACAAATATACAAGACTGAAATGGAGATTCTAGCCAGAGCAAGTAGACAAGAGAAAGAAATAAAAGGCATCAGGATTGAAAGAAGGAAGTAAAACAACAGCTGACCATTGAACAATACGGGTTTGAACCATATGGGTTTGAACCACATTGGTCCACTAACATTTTTCAATAAATATACAGTCAGACCTCCATATCCATGGGTTTCACAACTACAGATTTAACCAACCACAGATCCAAGACAGTATTTTCGATCCATGGTTGGGAATCTGTGGATGTGGAGGGCCAACTGCATGCATTGTTCTATGCCATTTTATATAAGGGACTTGAACACATGAAGAGTTTAGTATCTGCAAGGAGTCCTGGAACTAATCCTCTGCAAATAACAAGAAACGACTATAGTTAAGTTATTTGAGGAGTTACACATGGATTTTTGCCTGTGCTGGGCAGGACAGGGTGACCAGAGCCCTTAATCTCCGTGTTGTTGAAGAGTCAACTGTATCTCTTTTTAGAGATGACACTACTGTGTACATAGAAATCCTAAGAAATCCACTAAAAAATTATTAGAACAAACAAGTTCACAAAGGTTGAAGGATACAAGAACAATATACAAAAATCAATTGTATTTCTATATATTTGCAATGAATGATCTGAAAGTAAAACTAAGTAAACATCCACTTACAATAGCATCAAAAAGAATACAATATTTAGAAACAAATTTGACGAAAATGCAAAACTTATATTCTGAAAACTACAAAACCTCATTGAGATAAAGATCTAAATCAATGGAGAAAACACCCTATGTTTGTGAATCAGAAGATCTAACGTTAAGATGGCAACACTCCCCAAAATGATCTATGGATACAGTGCAATCCCTGTCAAAATCCCAGATGACTTATTTGTAGAAATTGACAAACTCATTCCAAACTTCATATAGAATTAAAAGGGACCCAGAGCCAAAACAAACATCAAAACAAAAAATAGGAAGACTCACTTCTCAATTTCAAAACTTACTGTAAAAACAACTGTAATTAAGACAGTGTAGTACTAGCAAAAGGATAGACACATGTATTAGTCAAAAGAATTAAAAGTCCAGAAATAAACCCATATATCTATGGTCGACCAATTTTCAACAAAGATGCCAAGACTACTCAATGTGGAAAGAATAGTCTTTTCAACAAATGGTACTGGCATAACTGTGAATTCACATGCAAAAAACCGAAGTTGAAGCCTTGTCTCACACCACATAAAATTAATTTCAAATGCATCAAAGACCTATGAGTTAAAACTCCAAAGCTCTTAGGAGAAAATATAGAGGTAAATCTTTGTGACCTTGGATTCAGTCATGGATTCTTAGGTATGACACCAAAAGCAACAAAGAAAATATAAGCAACAAAAGAAAAATCTGATATATTGAACTTCATCAAAATTAAAATATTTTGTGCTTCAAAGAATACCACCAAGAAAATTAGAGACAACTAATAGGATGGGGAAAAATATTTGTAAATTATGTATCTGACCCAAATGTCCACTGACAGATGAACGGTAAACTAAATATAGTATATACAGACAATGGAATCCTATTCAGCCTTAAAAAGAAAGGAAAGTTTGATACATGCTACAATAATGATAAACATTGAAGGCAATATACTAAGTAAAATAAGCCGAACACAAAAGGACAAATATTGTATGATCGCACTTATACGAGTTTCCTAAAGTAGTCAAATTCAGAGACAGAATGTAGAATGGTGGTTGCCAAGGGCTGGGGGAGAGGACATTAGGAAGTCAGTGTTAAATGGGAACACAGTTTTAATCGAAGAAGATGAAAAAATGTTAGAAATTTTAGAAATGGAGGATAGATTAGTGACTACCAGGTATTAGGCAGATTAGATTTGGAGGTAGGGAGCTAAGCATGACTGTAAAAGGGCAAGATGAGTAATCTGTATCTTGACTGTTAGAGTGGATACATGACTCAATCACATTTAATAAAATTGTATAGTGTTTAATACATACATACAACTATAAGTAAAACTGAGGAAATCTGAATCAGACTGGTAGATATCAATAACCTGGCCATGATAATATTTTATAGTTTTTTTAAATGTTACCACTGTGGGAAACTGGGGATACTGTACAAGAGCTCTGCATTAGTTGTTATAATTACATGTTAACCTAGTAGTATCTCAATAACAATGTCAATTTAAAAAATCAGAAAACTAGAAATAGAGGGGAACTTCCCCAATTTGATAAAGAGCATTTACAAAATACATATACAGGAAATAATCACACCTAATAATGGTAAAAGACTGAATGCTTTCCCACTAAGATCAGAACCACAGAGAGGATTCTGTTATCACCACTCTTCTTCAACATAATAATGGAAAATGTAGTAAGTTCTACACAATATAATGAGGCAAGAAAAGAAATTAAAAGGCATACAGGTGAAAAGGACAAAATAAAACTGATCCTATTTGCAAATGACATCAGTAGAAAACTCCAAGGAATAGAGAAGGTTAAGAAAAGAAAAAAAAAAAGCTTCTTCCTACAGCAAGTCCACCAAATACAAGGTCAACATAAAAAATAACTGAATCCCTATATACCTTCAACGAACAACTGGAATCTGAAATTGGAACCTAAAAACAAGAGAATTCAGAAGAACACTCCAAAAAATGGAAGAACTTAGGAAAAAAAACTAACAAAATATACGCAAGATTAGTTATGTGGATAACTACAAAAACACTGGGCCCGCTGAGAGTTTCTATTGACATTTTTCCCTGAGTATGAGTTAAACATTCTTATTCTTTGCATGTATTTGGTTGCAACTATACAGTTTTACTGAGGAAAGTATCTGAAGATCAAGTGTTCTGTACTTTTTATTTGTTAATGTTTTCTGTTCTCAGATTAGAAAATTTCTCTTAGTCTATCAGCAAATTCACTGATACTTCTGCTACCTCTAACTTCTGTGAGGTAAAATGATTTGTTATTCAGAAATTATATTTTTCAGTTCTAGAATTTCAAACTTGTTCTTTTTTATAGTTTCTATGTCTGTGCTGAGATTTCCTATTTGTCCATTCATCATAAATATTAATTCTTGTCTACTCAGTTCAATTCAGTTCAATATTTGAGTCATCCATGAGAAGGTCTCTTGATTGCCTTTCCTTGTGAGTGTTGGTCAATTCCTCTTTCCTCATCTATGTTTGATACTCAACATTTTGAAAGATCCAGTGATCTTTCATTTAATCTACTTTTTGTTCCTCCAAAGAGCTGATATTTTTGTTAAAAGCAAATAGTTAACTTGGCTGAACTCAAACCCCAAACTGCCTACCCTGTAACCCTGTAGTAGAAGGAGCTGAAAGCTTTAAACTGTTCTTTTAGCCCTAACTGAGCTGCCTGGAATCTGGACTGCATCTGAGCGATTCAACTGGAGATATGGCTAGTTTTTGCAGATTTTGGAGCTCTCAATCTGTCAGTCTCTTCCAGATGGGATCTCCCACACACACTCTCTTTTTTAAAGCTGAAATGAATCCCCCTAAATTTCTTGATGCCTCATCCAATAAAAATGCAGGTTTCAATCCAACTCTTAAATGCCACCAATTGAGCTACCAGGCAACTTTCCCAACGGAAAAAATGCTTAACAACTGGGAATTCAGCTATTGATATTTCCTTCTTCCATATATTAACTCCCTTCCAGTTCGTGTCTGCTTTTTGTCACTGTCCAGTTCCTTCATATCATTGTTTTCAGTACTGGCCAGTTTACAACTGCTATCTGTGGGGAAAAAACAATTTGTCAAAATGGAGCTACTCTGCCACTAACAGAAGAACTCAACTAACTACTAAACATAGAACTTTCACAATACAAATAACATGAATCTAATTATAAGTAATTGGACAAATCAACACTGAGAGAACAATCACCGAATGTCATGGTTCCAATAAACAGAAAAATTGTTTCGGATTTAAAAATAGTAGAGACAATACAACTATAAGCAATGTGTAATCTTCAACTGGATCATGGACTTGGGAGGGATAGACTTACCTATAAAAACATTGTTGGGACAATTTGTGAATTAAGAATAGAAACTATGGAGTGGATAGCAAGCATGTATTTAGTTTTACCCAACTATTTACACTCCCCATTGTTATTCATTATTTCCTGGTATTTTGGTATTGACATTTCAAAATATTTTCCTTCTGATTTAATAAAATCCTTTAGTATTTCCTCTATTATAGGTCTGCTGACATCAACTTAGCACTTTTAGTCTTTATTCCACCTTCACTATGGAACACACCTTCACTGAACATGAGTTCTATGTTGGCAATTATTTTCATTTGGCAGTTTAAAGAAATCATTTCCTTGTCATCTAGTTTCTATTGTTCCTCTTGTCAAATGAGCTATCAGTGTTATTGTTCCTTTGAAAGCAGTGACTCTTTGCATCTGGCTGCTTGTAAGATTTTCTCTTGGTTTTTGTTCTTCGGGAGTTCAGTTATGATATGCCAAGTTGTGCCTTCCTTTACATTCATCTTACTTGAGATTCACAGACCCATGAATCTATGGCTTAATGTCTTTCACTGCTTTTAGAAAATGCTCAGCCAATATCACTTCAATTTGGCTTCTAACCTATTCCATCTCTTCTCTCTTTCTAGAACTCTAATTATAAATATGGTTTAAATTTTCACTGTGATTTTACCACTCATACTGTTTGCACATCTTGTGTTTTTGTGCATGTGCACATCTGTGTATGTGTGTGTATTTAGCTCTTATATATGTAACTATGCTTGAAATCCTCAAAACAAGCAATAGTAATCATTACAAGATACAGGATACTTTAAAAAAGAAAAAAAGGAAGTAGAGAGGAGGTGTTAAAGTGTTTTTTAATTTAAAAACATAAGCAACAAATCTACTCAGAGAATTTATCAAACAACAAAAAATATAAAAATACATGAATTTCTGTACCATTCCCACCTCTTCTAACACTACCTATTTTTCAGTCAACATTCACCACCCTTCTCTATAAGACATTTTCATTATACATAAAACCAGAAGCACATCCTTTTCTAAGCACCTATACCATAAAACCTTATATTTCCATTTATCTATATCAAAATCTTCAATATCACATAACAACTAAATACAAGATACACAGGGGCTAATAAAGCCTTTAATAGCTATTCCCCCTCAAAAAAAAAAAAAAAAACAGAAAATAGACTAGAAGATACTGCACATTCTTCTTCAATTTACCTGTGCTTTGGTTCATCATAAGTCTTGGAGGAGAACTTGTTTCTTCAGAGTCTTCTGATGAGTGTGCCAGGAAGTCATGTAGCTTCTGCACCAATGTATTCAACTTGCTTTCACTATCAAAACAAAATTAAATAATTTCCTTGATTAGCTTGTCCTGTATTTAATTAAATATAACATTCTAACAAACTGAAACTGTATCTATATTATAAGTGATCTGAAAAAATGTATATACAAAATAAAAATTAAAGGAATTTTCTTTATTTCTTAGATGTGAAAACATGAGTAACATGACCTACTTGTACAGTTACCTCACATCAAAATATAATTTAAGTATAATGCTGATATTGAGATTTTGCTTTATATCATTTAAAATAACAATTCAGTATTTATCAAATATATTTACTGATCACTTACTCTCTGTAAGGCTTTAATTTTTTTATTGTTCTATCTTCTGCTTGGCACAGAATCACTGAATAAATTACTGATACAAATATAAATAAAACATAGAACAAGATGTAGAAGAGCTCATATTCCTAGGGAAATATTTACATAACTAAATAATTATAGCATCCTAGTTAAGTTACATAGCAAGTGTATCTGAAACTCAACAGGGCCATAAAAAGTTAAAAGTTTCAAATACAGAAGATGAATACATACCCATTTATAATAAAAAATTTCCTAAACTTACAAGCAAAAAGAAAAGAAGATAAAATTGACTTCATCCAAATTCAAAAGTTCTCTGTCAAGAGATGCCATCAAAAAGTGAAGAGACAGAGAGACTGAGCAAACTGGTATAGGTGACAGAGGTTTTGTACATCTCTTGCGAACATATCAAAGTAGTGACGGAAACAGAGCAAGCAGCAAGCAGAGTCACCTGAGGTGTGGATGAACAGAAGCCCTACAACTAGGGAGAGAAATAAGAAATAACTCTGCAATGGTAGAAGTCAGGAGGGTGAAGACCCAAGGCTGCCCGTCCCCAAGCAGCTGAGTGGGACTGAGGCTACAGTAGCTGTAGACGCTCTTCTTAAAGGGGCCGTTTCCACAACCAGACTTCCGCAGTGACAAACTCACTTGCAGTGAGCACCAGCACTTGGATGGCTGCTCTGGGGGCACTGGGAACTTAAAGGAGGGGCATTGAGTTTTTAGAGTGAGAGCCAGAGGAAAGGCTTTCTCCCAGGCAGAGAAAAGTACTGGTTGTATCCATTGCTCCTCTGTTGAGCCCTCCCCACTCCCAGTGTGGGGTTGCACTGCTATCATAGCTGGGACATCATCAAACTAGGTAACAGAGGTAACTCTGCCCAGAAGATTCCCACTTCCCCCAACTCACAGCATGACCCAAGCCACATCTAGTTGTGTCCTTGGTGAGTCAGATGCCACTTGCTGAGAAGTGCAAAGACTCACACTGGTGGCAGCTGGCCTCAGTTTATGGTGTGGCTTCTTGAGGCAACTATAAGCATCTCTGGATTGATTTATTGCTGAAATCTTAACAGGTGGCCCCAGAGGGACACAGGCAGGGGCTAAAACTGGCCTGCAGCTGAAATGCTCTCAGGACTGTGTGCCTGGACACCTTCTACATAAATACACACTAACAAAATCAGGAGATTTAGAAGCTTTGCTTAGTACATAGAAACAGACACAGAAAGGCAGCCAAAATGAGAAGACACAGAAGCAGAAACCATAAAAGAAAACAAAACAGAGATACAGGGAAAACGGAGTCAAGCAATTTAAAAGATGCAGAGTTCAAAACACTGGTTAGAAAGATGCTAGGTGAACTTATGAGAGCACAGATGAATTCAGTGAGAACTTTAACAAAGACATAAAAAAACATAAAAATGAAAATGGAAATGGAAATTGTAAAAAGGAACCAGTCAGGAATGAAGAATACATTATCTGAGATGAAGAGTATATTAGAGAGAATCAACAGAGCGAATAAAGAAGAACCACCAACATAGAGGATGGGGAAGCCAAGGACAACACCTAATCAGAACGGCAAGAAAAAAGAAGCCAAAAATATGATAATTTAAGGAGCCTATGGGACAAAATTAAATGTAACAACATCCAGACCATAGAGGTACCTGAAGGAGAAGACAGAGAACAAGGAATTGGAAACCTATACAAAGATAATGATGGAAAACTCCCTTAACCTGGTGAATAAAATAGACATAGAACTCCAAAAAGCTGAGACAGTTCCCAGAAAAGATAAACTCAAAGAGGCCCACATCACAACACATCATAATTTAAATGCCAACGGTTAATTACAAAAAGAGAATCTTAAAAGCAGCAAGAAAAAAGCAGTTAGTTACCTATAAGGGAGTACCCATAAGACTGGCAGCTGATTTCTCAAAAGAAACTTTGCAGATCAGAAAGACTTGGCAGAAAATATTTAAAGTGATGAAAACCCAGGATCTACAACCAAGAATACTTTATCCAGCAAAACTTTCATTTAGAGTCGAAGGAAAGATAAAGAGCTTCCCAGACAAAAATAAGCTAGAGGAATTTATCACCACCAAGCCAGTATTACAGAAAATGTTGGAGGGACTTCTTTAAGAAGAAAAACATGTATCAAAAACAGGAATAAAGAATGGTAACAACTACATTCCTATCAATAAGAATTATTGATGGAAAAGAATTAAGCGCTCCAACCAAAAGACAGAGTGACTAAAATTAGGTAAGAAAATGAGCACGCTAATTATGCTGCCTACAAGAGACTCACTTCACATTAAAAGACACACACGACTAAAAGGAAAGGGACAGAAAAATATATTGCTTTGATGGACCTAGAAGATATTTAAGTCAGACAGAGAAAGATAAACACTGTATGATTTCACTTACTTGTGCAATCTAAGGAATAAAAAGAACAAACTAATCAAAAGCACATTCGTAAATATAGTAGACAATTCAGTGATGGACAGAAGGGAGGGGTTTGAGGGGCTAGCAGAATGGGGTGAATGGTTAAAGGAGTACATATTAGCAGCTGATGGGTGGTCACAGGGATGAGGAGCACAGCATTGGGAATGCAATCAGCATTAATATGTTGGCTAGGTGGAGGGTCAGTGGAGGGAGGGATCAACTGGGGGGATCATTTTATGAACTATATAGATGTATAACCAATGTACTGTATGCTTGAAACTAATTAAAATAAATTTTTTAAAAAACTAATTTATACATGAAATAAACGGAATGATAGTTCCTAAAAAGGAATGAAATTCTGAGACCTGTTACAACACAGATGAACTTTGAAAACATTATTCTAAGTAAAATAAATCAGACACAACAAAAGGACAAATGTTGTGTATTTCCAGTTAGATGAGATTCCTAGAGTGGTCAAATTCACAAAGTAGAATATAGGGCTGGAGCTGGGATGAAATGCAGAATTACTGCTTAATGGGTAAAGAGGTCTTTTTTTTTTTAAAGCAATTATCACTTTATTTTCAGACTTTTTCTTACAAACTATCACTACAGTTCTCTAGATCATATTTAGACATGCCTGCCATTTTCATCAAAAAAAAAAATTGCTTCAAAATTGAACAAAAAAAGAATTTCTGCTTCTGACAGAATGAATTTGTGTTTTATTCCTCCCCATGACTGGGGTTACACAAAATAGATGCCTTCATGGTTTTTATTACCATCACCTTTACAACAAATTCTTTTTTTTTTTTTTAGCACTAATAGTAACTTTTTTAATGGGGAAAATTCACAGTCATAAATAAAAAGAATGTAGTGACACAAGTTATCAAGCACTGTAAGAGTTCATTTTGAATATGATGACAAGTTTTAAAAATGGATAGTGATGATAGTTGCATAAAGCTGCCGATATACTGAACTGTACAACTAAAAAAATGGTTAAAATGTCAAATTTTTAAAAATGGCATCTGTTATCAGGCAAGTATTAAGAGAAAGTTGGTGTTGCACAGGGCCACTAACCATATGAGCAAAGCTATGCACGAACTTCAATAGTATTTATACCAGAGAAAACTTGGAAATAACTTAGTTATCCATAAAAATGAATGTTAGACTATATAGGCACATAATGGAATACAATATAGCAGCTAAATGAATGAAACAGAGCCACATGCACCAATACAGATAAAAAATTGTTCAACAGGGACTTTAGTTTTATCTACAACAGTCTAATAATTTAAAAATCTGAAGGAAATACAATTAATTTTTAATTAGCATAATATTTTAATAATATAGCAGCTTGGGCTACAGGAGATGCCCAAGGAGACCTTACATCCCAAGTAGAGCTGGTTTGCACATCTGGTTCCAGGAAAATGGGGAGCATGCATGTAAAGGGGTTAAGCAAAGCACACCTTCCAGAACCAAAGCCCTACTTTCCACACCAGACCATGTTCCTAGTGCCCACCATCATTACCATTCAAAATATGGTAAGAAAATGGCTTTGATGAATACATGAAGGAAGAGTAAAGACTTTGATGAATATATGAAGGAAACAGGAGTGGAAGATGCACTGTAAAAAAGGGGGGGGGCACAATGGCCAAGCCAAATTGTGCCATCACTTCTGACAGCAAATGTCTCACCATAAAAACCAAGAATACTTTGAAAAACTAAGAAGCCTGAAATAACTACACCTGACTGCAGAAAAAAATTAGAGTGTCTTTAACTTAACAAATGGTACACTGTTCAACATCAGGAATGGGATGAGGAGAGCACAATAAGAAAAGCAGAAGGTAAGAAATGAAAAATGGAATGTGTTATGAACAATATCACATGCACTAGGATCTATGAAAAGGTATAATAAAAAAATCTAACATAACTTTAGAGAAGTAGAAGCTGTTAAAATAAACAAGCTAATTTCAATAAGCAAATCTCCATAATGCTTTTGTTTTCCATTACTGTGTGTTCAATTATTTCTATCACAAACAATTTTACATGCAACTGTTTTCAAGTGTTGGCTTAATCAGTATCATCCCTTTGGTTAATAGAGGTAAGTGTATTGTGCTAACAAAAAAACAAAAAAAGCAAAGTAAAACACATAACTCTGCTCTGATCTCCTTACAGTAACTTCTGAAAATGTTATGACCATTTTCACTTAAAAATAAAAATATATAAAGATATGAATATGAAATAACTTATTACATGCTATAAAGTGTTAAAATCTGATATCTTTAATACCTATCAAATATTTAAGAAAAAAAATGACTACTCACTGAAGAACAAGGTGCTATGAAATTCACTCTCATATACCACCACTGGTAATACAAGGATTTAGAAAACATCTTGGCAATAAACTTTCTAGTCTTATCTCAAATAATTCTGCCATTTTTATTTATACAAAGAAAATAATTCTAAATAACTTTAATCACAAGACATTGATCTTCGAGTTATAAACAACAGCAAATACTATAAATTAAAATGCACAATAATGGCTAAGTAAATAGGTATGCATAAAAGTCACACAAGAGAAGTTAAAATGGCATAGATGATAGAAGCTTTGTTCAACTGCTCTTACCCACATCAAAGTTGTGACGGAAAAACAGAGCAATCAGAAAGCAGAGTCATCTGGGATCTAGATGAACAAGCCCTACAACTAGGGAGAGAAATAAGAAATCACCCTGTAATAAGAGGAGGTAGGATGGAGCGAGGACAGGAGGCTGCCTGGTCCCAAGCAACTGAGTGGGACAGAAGTTACAGCAGTGGCAAGCTGCAGACACCTCTTAAAGGGGTCAAGTCTGCCAGGGACAGACAGGAGACACCAGGAACTTAGAGGGGGCAGCTAAGTTGTGTAGGCAAGGGCTGGAGGCAAGGCATTCTACTGGGCAGAAGTGCTGCTGGTATTCATTGTTCCTCTTTGAGCCCTACCGCCTCCCAGTGCACAGAAACAGCTGCTGCCCACTCAGCAGAGACCTCATTAAAATGAATAACAGAGGTCACTCCACCCAGAGGATTCCCTGAAACTCCCCTTCCCTCAACTCATGGCCCCACCCAAGCCACATCCAGGTGTGTCCTCGATGACTCCTGTATAACTTGCTGAGCAAACTCTAAGACCCACACTGGTGGCAGTTGGCCATGGTTTGTAGCGTGGCTTCCTGAGACAACTATAGGCACAGCATCTGTGGATTGCTTCGCTGAATCTTAGCAGGTGGCCCTGGAGGGACACAAGCTGGGGCTAAATTTGGCCTGCAGCTGAGTCCCTCTCAGGACTGTGCCCCTGGACACCTACTACACAAAGCCACACTAATTAAGACTGGGAGACTTCAGAGTTTTGCTTAGTACATAAAAACAGACACAGAAAGGCAGCTGAGATGGGAAGACAAAGAAGCAGAAACCATATGAGAGAACAGAACAGAGATACAAGAAATACGGAGTCAAGCAATCAAAACAATCAAAACACTGGTTATAAAGAAGCTCAATGAACTTAGGAGAAGAATACACGGACTCAGTGAGAACTTTAACAAAGAAATGGAAAACATAAAAATGGAAATTATAAAAGGGAAGCAGTCGGAAATGAAGAATGCATTATCTGAGATGAAAAGTATACTAGAGGGAATCAACAGAGTGGATGAAGAAGAGGAGCGAACCACCAACCTACAGGATGGGGAAACCAAGGTCACCCAATCAGAACGGCAAGAAAAAAGAAGCCAAGAATATAATAATAATGTAAGGAGTCTTTGGAACAAAATTAAGTGTAAAAACATCTGTTTAACAGTGGTTCCTGAAAGAAGAGAGGGAGAACAAGAAGTGGAAAAGCTATTTAAAGAAATCATGAAGGAAAACTTCCCTAACCTGGTGAAGGAAATAGACATAAAACCCCAAGAAACACAGAGAGTCCCCACAACCAGGAACCTGAAGAGGCCCACACCAAGACACACCATAATTAAATTGCCAAACGTTAATTACAAAAAAGAGAATCTTAAAAGCAGCAAGAGAAAAACAGTTACCTACAATGGAGCACCCATAAGACTGGCAGCTGATTTCTCAAAAGAAACTTTGAAGGACAGAAGGAGTTGACACAAAATATTCAACGTGATGAAAACCCAGGATCTACATACAACCAAGAATATTTTACCTCACAAAGTTATCATTTAGAATAGGAAGGTAAAGAGCTTCCCAGACAAAAATAAGCTAAAGGAACTTATCATCACCAAGCTACTATTACTGTAAATGTTGGAGGGACTACTTTAAAAATTTTTTAAATGTATCAAATAAATAAAGAATGGTAATTACTACAGATCTATCAATGGCTACCTCAAATGGAAAAAAATTAAGTGCTCCAACCAAGAGTGGCTGAATGGATAAGAAAACAAGACCCCTACATATGCTGCTTACAAGGGACTTCAGATTAAAAGACACACAGACTAAAAGGAAGGGCATGGAAAAAGATATTGCCTTGACAGACACCTAGAGGGTATTGTGCTGAATGAAATGGGTTGGATAGAGAAAAACAAATATCATATGATTTCATGTACAAGTGGACTCTAAAGAACAAAATAAAACACCAACAACAAAGAGGAAATAAACTCATAGAATACAGAGAATATTTTGAGGGCTACTAGTCACGAGAGGGGATTTGGAGGTAATGTGAAAAAAAAAGTGAGGGGATTAAGAAATACAAATGGATAGTTAAAAAACTGTCATGGAGATATAAAGTATAACATAAGGAAAACAGTCAACGATGTTGTAATAAATATGTAAGGAGAAAGAGAGGAACTAGATTTAGTGCGGTGATCGCTTGAGTTCTAATCACTATGCTGTACAACCGAAACTAAGAAATTATCGTATGCCAACTATAATTGAAAAACTCATTGAATTGTATAATGCTAAAAAAAAAAAAAAGGTAGAGGTTTTCAAATATTTTTTTGAGTTAGCAAAACTGTTAAAAATATATTGTGGTCATGATTGCATATATATGCAAATGTACTGAAAACCACTGAATTGTATACTTTGAATTGTACACTTCAACGAGGCACAGTGTGTAGCATGTGGGTTATATCTTAATAAATGTTGTTCTTATAAATTTTTTTAAAAGTCATGTGGTATCACAGCAGCTATTTAAAAATTTTCAAAAAAGTTCAGTTACAATGTTCATGCTACAATGCTTACCAAAAGTAGTAGGTACATTAAATAAGATCACAACTTTATTTTTTAAAATATATTAAAATATTGCATTAAAATACACTCAAAATGTTAATAATGGATATTATCTAAATGATAAGATTACAGCTAATTTTTTTTCATATTTTATGATATAATAACTTCAAGACTTTCATGCTGAAAACATTTTCTTTTTAATTCATGTAATTGTCTTTCACATTTCATACACGGAGACTGGACACGTATGACTCAAACTAAGTTAAAAGTTGAAAACATCATTTTCCTAAGACTTTTCAAGGTAATCCACATCCACTGAAGAAATTACTCATATGTGCATGTATTTCTAGTTTTTATTGTATGTTTATAATGCATTATAAAATATACAGTTTATTTGTTAGTATTCATAACTTTACTTACACATTAAACAGTAACTGAAAATTGATTTTTCACTAATCCAACAGATTCTTTCCACACTTCCTTTATTTACTACAAGTAAGTCTCTAAAGTGTTAAAAATCTCTTATACCCTTGTTAAAGTAAAATTATAAGAAATCCTTCAAATTCTGTCAAGTATTAACTATACAAGCATACAAAATCTAATGTGTATAAAATTTTTATGTCTTAGTTTTACTCGCAAATGTGATACAGGCTAATACAGGTTTCTACTATGTATGCCATTGAATACTGACCACTGGAAGAGCAGCTGTTAGAGTAAATGGCAGAATTTTTCTTAGTAGGTCCACATAACGTGGGTTTCCTTACATAATCTTACTGAATTTTAGCATGTACATTTTATTCATATTGGCCTGATTTAAACCTCATGAGTACACCTAAAACTGATATAATATTGATTGAAAAATAAAAATAAATCTCATGAGACCTTTATTACAAGAAACTGGGGCCCAGAAAAGCACTAGCATGCTGAAAGCAATAAGGGAGTTAATAATTTATACTTGCAGTTACTAAGTGGAAAATCAGGAATTCTATCTCAACTAAAGCCTACTCTATATTGCATCCCTTAGGGGAACTCAAGGCACAGTGATGAATATAATTTAACAAATAGACAAGTAGTTACTCTAATAGATAATTCTCAAAACTCAGAATACTTAAAAGAACGAAGGATAGACAAACTAAGATGTCCAAAAAAGTACTCTGTTACTATAGCATAACTTTTCGATGTTTTTCATTTTTGTTCATTGCCACCTTTGTTACTGTTTTATATACACTGAACTTTTAATTTTTTTAATAAAGCACTTTATGAACACATAAAACTACCTGAGTTCTCTAGTTTCGCTGCTCATACTTAAGCCATTGTGCTTACTGCTCTATCCTTATTTGAATGCAACAGCAAAAGAAAAACAAATCATTTTTAAATAAATTTGAAAACTTCCTACTGAAATTGGAACCTGATCCTCACAAAGACCAAGATCTGAAATGTATTACACAAGCATTTCAAACAAAGGAAAACACCAAAAATAAAGCCACAGGCAACTTTAGCATATCACTTAGGTCCATTTCTTTAAAAAAAAAAAAAAAAAAAAAAAAAAAAAAACCTAACCCATCAGCTATGACATGACATGTAAGGAGCTTAAAAGTCTTCACTCATGCTCACAACAAAAAAAGATGAACAAACTGAAAAATCAGTAACTTAAATCCATTAGAGAACTGAAGTGGGAAATATGCAGTAAATATTTAAAAAGCTTAGATTTACTGTTCCATTGGAGGCAAGTCTACTTAAATTCAATATACATGCTAGTCACTTTAACACAAAAAGTGAATAAATACAAGTAGTACTGCCTTTATTTTCTAACAAGAGCATACTAAATTCTTTCAAAAAAGAAAACTTTAGAAGGTTTTTATCAAGATGAAGTACATTTTAGCTCAAAGAAAATGAACTCAGATTTGAGTTAAAAGACAAGCTACCCTCAGATGAAGCACACATTCAATTTTACTTTGGCCACTGTTGAAAAACCTATTTTCCTCTAAAATCGGATTCAGGGTGAATCTATATCCCTATATATTGTAATGCAAAGAGTACTTAAACCCAGTTTAAATAAGAGCATCATTTCTCTTTTGGTAAAGAGGAAAGGGGAGACAAACAAAATCTAGGTTTTCTGAGAGAAAACAAAGTTATGCATTCCTATATCTATAGCTAAACAGTTAATGCTTTAACTAAGCTCATCTGTAACAGGAATTGTAATGGTGCACTAACCCCACACAGGCTTTGTTTCTTTGATATAACTTTTTTCCTCTGATTCAAGCAGGCTTTACCTACCATAATAGTGTTGCAACACTTGCTTTTTCTGCTCTTACCCTTCCACTTTTGTATGCCTACTTTCTGGTTTTCTGATTTACTTTCTTGGATATCATCAAGAATAAAACCTGCCCTAAGAGAAAATGTAAAGTTAAACTTAACTATATTAGTGTTAATATTAGTCTCATAGAATATTCAAAATAATCATAAGTATAATTAAACTATGTAGACAGGCCTTGACAACTAAAAAGCAAATGCACCTGAGAAGACCATGTCTCATTGCAAGTTTGAGCATTTTGTGATAAATTATTGTCACTGCAGGTAGATCAACAACACTTCCATAGAAATGGAAGTTAGAAAGTGACAGCAGAGATTTTAACTGTGATTGTCTGGTTTTCATTTTTATTCTTTTTTTCCTATTTGTCTTTACAATCTCACATTCATATTTCAAGTAAATCAAAATGCCTTATTACCATTACCTAATGTCTAACTTGTAGATAAATAATCTGCTTGATTTGAGAATTCTAAAAATAGACTTCAAAGGGAGCTAACACATTTCCAGACCATTTGGTGCCAAGCAAAATCCTCCCCAGAACTCCACTTGACCAGCACCAGGTTGCTTACCAGAGCAGGCTGCGAAGGAGAATTCGCTTCATCATGCTGACTCGTACCCTAAAAGAGGAGCTCCCCACCTCCTCCTTGTTAATTCCTTTTTTACTTGCCTCCCCTCCAGGCCACCTGAGAAACAAGCCCAGGCCAGAAGACAAGATAAATGGCCTTGGCCACCCCGACCCCTCCAGCATACAGCCAGCCCTCTTCCTAGGGCTTTGGAATTTCTCCCTGATCCCTTGCCCAACCCTCTCCCTATCAAAACTCCTGCCTGCACTGAAGCATGGAGATGGCCTTTGAGACAGCAGTCTGCGGTGTTCTCAGGATGCTGGCTCTTTAACAAACCTGCTTTCCTTCTACCAAACTCTTGTCTTCTGAGTTACTGGATTATAAATTATTGGCTAATGGGTGGCAAGCAGCAGAACCTGTGTTCAGTAACACATCTGCAAGCCATTAAGGTAATCATTTAATTTGTGGACCACTACTCAATTTTGAGGGAGTCTTAAAAAGTAAATCTCTCCAAATAAAAATAAAGGTTATTTCCCTAATCAATAAAAACTAAGTCAGATAAAATCCACAAAGCAAGCACTAGCTAAAGTGCTGACAAATGCTAATTAAGGTCTGAAATAGTATTATCTTTATTACACAGGCTATAAACCCATATAGGCCAGGGGCAAATGTATATGAACAGATCAGAGAGATCATCTTTAAGAATATCATGTTTACCTTACTCTGAGAATGTAGTGAACTCAATGTTCCCAGGTGATAGATACCTGAGGGGGAGGTGTGAAAAATTAAGATCAACTTATATGGTAACTTCTACACTTTTTGATAGGTACATCAGAGCTATTTATAGCTATTTTCATGAAATCCATACCTAATCAATTACCTTCAGCTATTAAATGCATCAACTCTGAATAATAGAAAAAGAGGAAATTTTGTTAAGGGCTTACACCATGCTAGACATCTCATAAAAATTTTTATTTAGGTATTATTGTCTCCACTGAATGGATGAAAAGACAACATAGATGTTGGGTAACTTTCCAAAGATTACAAAGCAAGAGAAGTGGATTTGAACCCAAATGTATCACTACATCATGTAATTCCAAATAAAAGCAAGTTGAGACTAGAGTTAAAACTGTCTAAATTTTACTCCAAATGACTGGAGATGAGTTCTATTTCCTTTCCCCAAGATTAAAAGTACCAAATTATATAAATGGACCTTTTAGTGCAGTTAAATGACCATCCCTAAGTAATTTGAGACATTCTTTGAAAAATTCCTCTAATGCTTGAAAAACAATGGATAAACAATATAATTTGGTTCCATTTTCATCTTAAAGAGCCTGATAATAAAAGCATTAACTTGGCATTTAAAATGAGAACAATTACAGCTCATTTACTCACTTCTCTTTTCTAATATATTCCAAGTGGGGAAGTTTTAGCTTATTGTTGCTAAGGACTCCCCTCCACATCCTCCTTCCTAAATAAGTCCATACAGAAAGTGGAATATAAAGAAAAGTGTTAAGTACAAAATATAATGTCACCCTAAATCTCACCATCCAGAGATAATCATGGAAAACTGTTAACACACATTTGGTTTTAACAAAATTGAACTTTACTATTTTGTAACCTTTTCCCTGCATTAGTTAATATATTATGAATACTTTCTCATATCATTAAATATTCTTCTAAAACACAAGTTTTAATGGCAGCACAGTATTCATTGTATAAAGATGCTGTAACATTTTTCTAAAGCAGCACTTTAAAACAGGTATGCATTGTTGCAAGAATTGCAACTGCCAACTGATAGGATGGCTATAAATAGCACAGCTGCTAAATTTCAAAATCAGTTTTTATTTATTCAGACTGTAAGTACTGCAAAAAAGGGCTATGTGTATTATTACAAAAGATTAACGAAGAAAAATAAGCTGACACTTATTTTATATTCACTTAAAGAATTAACAATGCTAGTTATGGTGTTAAGTGTTAAATTATAGTTGTCTACAAAAATACAATGGCCAGGATAAAGAACTGTAGAATAAGAAAATACTCAAACTGCCAGTGGAAGTGTAAATTAGTAAAACCACTGTGTACAGCAATTTGGCAATTATCTTACAGTAAAAAATAAAACTGACCTCCTAACACAACTCTAGCATATGTGTCGAGGAGACATGTCTAAGAATGTTTATGGTAGCACTTTTAATAGCACTAAATTAGGAAAAAATTCTCAATAGCCACCAATGGTAGATAAATTATAGTACATCCCTAAAACTTAATACTAAACAGGAATGAAAGTGTGCAATCTAGATGTGTTGTTCAATAGAAATATGTAAGCCACAAACGTGAACAAAGATATATTTTAAAATTTTCTAGAATCATTTTTTAAAAAGCAGGTGAAATTAATTTTAATCTTATTTAATCCAATATACTCAATTATCATTTCAACATGTAATCAAAATAAAGGAATTAGTAATAAAATATTTCACATAATTTTTTTGTATTAAGTCTTCAATATCCTCTGTGCAAATATACATCCAGAACATCTCAATTCACACTACCTACACTTCAAGTGCTCAATAGACAGATAGTAGCTATGTGTTCAACAGTTCAGATCTAAAACTTACTCAAAATCCCCAAAACAACATTGAACAACAAAAGCGAGTTTGAAATAATGTGTACTTTATGGTGTCATTTAAATGAACCTATAAAACTGAAAAGTATTCTAAATGTTTATGTTCAAGGATACATTTCATAAAAGGTTAATATCCAAAATTTATGAAGAATTCATAAAACTCAGCACCAGAAAACAAAAACCCAAACAATCCAATTAAAACATGGGCAGAGGTGGTCTACGGCCATGCCACCCTGAACATACCCGATCTCATCTAATCTCAGAAGCTAGTAAGTAGGGTCAGGCCTGGTTAGTACTTGGATGGGAGACCACCTAGGAATACCAGGTGCTGTAGGTGTTCAAATGAATGAATGAATGAATGAATGAAGAATAAACAAACAAATTAAATTTTAAAATGGGCAGAGGACCTGAACAGGCATTTCTCTAAAGAGGACATACAGATGGCCAACAGACATACACAAAGATGCTCAACGTCACTAATTATCAGAGAAGTGCAAAGTAAAACCACAATGAGATATCACCTCACACCTGTCAGAATGGCTAATCATCAAATCAACAAATAACAAATGCTGACACAGATGTGGAGGAAAGTTGAACCCTCATACACTGTTGCTGAGATTTTAAATTGGTATAGCAACTATGAAAAAGTTTGGAGTTTCCTCAAAAAAAATTAAAAATAGAACTACCTTATGACTAAGCAATTCCACTTCTGAGTATTTAGCTGAAGAAATCCAAAACACCAATTTGAAAAGATAAATACAGCCCTATGTTCACTGCAGCATTATTTGCAATAGTAAAAATATGGAAGTAACCTAAGTACCCATCAATAGACAACTGAATAAAGAAGTGGTATATACATAAAATAAAATATTACCTGGTCATTAAAAAAGTGAAATGTTACCATTTGTGACAACATGGATGGACCTACAGAATATTACAGTAAGTGAAATAAGTCAGTCAGAGAAAGACAAATACCACATTATCTCACTTATATGTGGGATATATAGAACAAAAAAAAAAAACGAAACAGAAACAGACTCAGATACAGAGAACAAACTGATGGCTGCCAGATGGCAGAGGGTTTGGGGGGCTGGGTGAAAAGAGAAGTGATTAAGAAGTACAAATTGGTAATTACAAAATAGTCAAGGGGATATAAAGTACAGCAAAGGGAATACAGTCAATAATATGGTAATAACTATGTATGGTACCATATGGGTGTTAATCAGGAGGATCACTTTGTAAATTATATAAATGTTTAACCACTATGCTGTACCCCTGAAACTAATATAAAATACTGAACGTCAACTGTAAGTGAAAAATAGAATAGTTATTTTTCTACATATCCATACGTATATGTAGAAAATATTTTAAAATCCATGAGACCTCACCTCTATCTGTAATCTTTTTTTCTTTAAGATATTTGAAGCAAATATGACATAAGATTTCATAAAGCTAGGTAGATACAGAGCTGTTTATATTGTATTCTTGTCTGTAATCTTTTCCAATTAAATAATAAATTAATTCAGAGTATAGATATTCTAGAACTCTCATAACATTTCTGTTTACATTAAGTCTGAAATATGCTAATGAAGTATTTAGAATTTAAGCTTCATGTTTTCCTTTGTTCTACATAGAGCAAAAGCAACCTTCTGTCCTTAACAAGTTTAATAACAAAAGGTAAAGAAAAACTTCAAAAAAATAATTGATAAATTTACCTGACTTATTTACTCAATATGTGACTATTATGAGCATTTGAGAAACTCATAATATAATAAACAGCTTTTCTGTCACAAGTTATGTAGTCATGTGGAGATCAAAGTATATTAAGGCATTTTACGGAATATCAAGATCAAAAAATAAGAGCTAAACACTAAAACAATAACTTCTGGCCCTCAGAATAATTGTTAAATAGAAAATTTTGAAATAGATTCCAAAAATAGCATATTAGGTTAGTGTACCACCCTGGGACACACAATGACTTTCTAGACTACATATTTCTTTTAAAGACCAGTAAAAACACACACGCAAAACCATCGTAATTCATTCTAACTAGTTTTAGCTGAATATGAATTACTGTTACTTTAGCTAAATATTTGAATAAAGGTTTGCAATGTATGAGAGCAAAGTTAAAAATAAGAAGCAATGGAACCACAGAGATTACATGAGTTGTCACAACTCCAAACTTAAGATATAAACAGTTGTTCACAACAATAAAGTTTACACAAAACAATTTGATACAACCTAGTTGAAAAGGTAACTTTAAAAATTGAACTTCAATTACACTGATCTCTGCAATTCACCTTGAAATTAGTTAATAGGATGGGTTGCTGTATCAAAGAGTTGGAGAGATGAACAAATATGTGATAAAACAAGCATAGTAGAATGTTAAAGGTAGAATCTAGGTGGTGAGTATATATAAAATTCAACTTTACTGTAAATTTGAAATTTTTCATAATAAAATGTTTAAAATTTATACTTCCAAAGATGTGAGAGTACAAAAGCTCATAAACTACAAAACGATGGACCCCAAACACCAAAACACTATCACATAAAAGGAATCAAGAAAGCAACCTGTTTTTTGTACTGGCACCAAAGGTGGGAGAAAAACTTGTCTTTTTGCAAATAGTTCATTTTAGACAAACACCCCATAGTATAGTTTGTTTTTTAAAAAATTTCAGTGCAATGACAGGATGTCTGGAATTTGTTTCAAAATAATCCAGTAAGGGGATACTTGGGTGGGCATACATGACATTCTACTATGAGATTAATTGTTGTTGAAGCTTGGTGACGGGTACTTGAAGGGTTCTATTTTCTTCCTTTTGAGTATGATTTTAAGTTTCCAGAATTAAAAAGTTATATAGAGTACTATTTGAATACCTACTTCAGTGTCCTATATCCCAGAATAATGGCCCTTAGACAGTAGAGACTCAAATTTGTTGTAGATAAGCACGTATGTTAGGAAATCTAGAGTTTCAACTCACACATTTCTTGTTAAGATGAGGTAATTAGTGGCTCCATAATGTAGTGGTTAGCATGTCTGTTTTACATGCAGAAGGTACTGGGTTTGTGCCCCAAGTGAAGCCATGGACCATACCCAGGGTGTGCCCTGCCTTCAGAGATCCAGTTCTTAATTGGAAACGGCAACATTGGTAGGTCAGGGGTAGAAGTGGGGGTAGGAATTAAAGAGGGGGAAAGAAAAAAACATGGACTAATGTTTATTTGTGAATTTGTTTCATAAACACATACAAATCACTCATTTAAGTGTCCCTTGCCTTTAGCCCTCACTGGGTGTTCCCACAGACAAATCAATTACCAGCAATATATATACACACTGATAAAAATTAAAATCATAGCTAACATTTACTAAATATCTATAATATGCCAAGAATTGTTCTAAGTGTTTAATATACATTATCTCATTTAATCCTCACAACTACCCTATAAAATAGGTACTATGATCATGTCCATTTTACAAATAAGAAAACTAAGGTACAATACAGATTAAGTAACTTGCCTAAAGTCACAAAGCAAATAAATTATGGAGCCAGGATCTAAATCTACCTGATAACTCCTCCGAATTAGTCAGATTCTTAATTACAAAGTACTTAAAAAGTAAAGATTTGTTTTTTAATATAGTTGGTAAAGAATAGGAAGAGATTTTTAAAGTACTCATGGGAAAAAAAAATCTTAGCAACATTGAACTAGATGGGGCCTTTAAACAATTAAGTTCTATGTCCTTAATTTACAACAAACCAACTATGGTTGTAATTAAACATATTCTACTCAATCACATAAAAATTCCACAAATACGTATGGCATTCGAAACAGCTCTCGAGCCACAGAATATCTGCACCACTCTATGCCCTAATAACTAGCAAAACAGCCACTTAGTATTTGCTAAATAAGCTGAATGATTAAAAGTCGTTATCTTGTTTCTATACTTGAATGTTTGTTACTTTACAGATAAAATAAGCTATTGAAATTTTTTATATAAAGGTATAACTAATCCTTGCTCAACCTTAAACCATAACCTTATAGAAAGGTACTGATCCATGTTTTTATGGAGTTAGTTCTAAATCTACTGGGTACCTCCCATATTCCTTGATCTACTATGTTAGTCAGCATTTAGAAAAATATTAAGATTTACGAGGCTTGAAATGAGTTCCATAATTATGATCCAAGCTTCTGGACTTTGCTCACTCTGATCAAAGAATGTAAGAGAAGGTTGGTTATCTGTTCTGTGATCAACTAGCATATCCCACATCTTCTGCCACAAAAAATAAGTAGGTAATAAAGAAATGGGGGTCCAAGTTCTAATATAGAAAGATATGATGGAAAAGTCAAACAAGGAATATTTTTCATAGCAGAAAGATGAGTAAAAATTACTTAAATTTTATATAAAACAGAATTGGTTTATTGCTCTCATTTTTTTCCTCCCATTCCAGATATCCTCCTACTATAGCAGGCATTGAGACTATTCTTCCTAGCAAATGGAATCTACTCCGATTATACAAATCCAAAGTATAAACTGCACATTGCAATGAAGAGCACATACAAACTACTTTGAGATTAGAAAAATAAACTTTTTTTGTTCAAAAACAAACTATGTCATTAATTATGCACTCTTGGAAAGCTCCCTTAGACTCTCTGAACTACATAGTGATGATTTCAGTTAATAATTACCTCATCTTAATTTAAATAGTAAGGAAACAACTCAGAAGCATGTGGGCAAGAATATAAGGAATCAAGAAGATTTCAAATAATCCAGTGTCACAACAATTGAATTGTGGCTAATTTTCTTCCTTGCGGCTGTGGTAGTGACAGAAAAATGTAAAAATCCTTTTAAGACATGAATGCACTTTATTTTCTTCAACAAGAGTTCTGACAGGCTATACAGAAAAACATTCTACTTTGTTACTGACTATAAAATGCATAGAAAAAAATCCCAATGGACTATTAAAATCACAGTACTACATCAAGAACCCTGAATTGAGAGTTAATCTTGGGTCTAGTTCTTGGTTCTAGACCTTAAGCAAACTGCAACCTCAAGTAGAGCTCAATTTCCTCACTTGTAAAATAAGAGAGCTTTACTAGGTGACTTTTAAGATAAACTTCCAGCTACTGAATTGCTTCTGAAGGGATCATCAATCCAACTTAGTTTTTTTTTTTTTATTTTAAAAGTAAACCAGCTGCATGTCCACTCCTGAAAATAACCAATAGCAGTTCCCTTTGCCTCTTCAATGTACTGATCTCAACATCCCTCCATTT
Source organism: Cynopterus sphinx (assembly GCA_030015415.1). Taxonomy (NCBI): domain Eukaryota; kingdom Metazoa; phylum Chordata; class Mammalia; order Chiroptera; family Pteropodidae; genus Cynopterus; species Cynopterus sphinx. Next base: position 40,838,310 of record CM057388.1, read on the forward strand.
TAATTCACACCATCCTCGGACTACAGAAAAAGTCTAAGTAATTTAAAGAGACCCAAACTGTATTTCCAAAGTTCTACTGCCTTCCTCTTTTTATCAAAGTATCTCTCAGGATAATTATGTAACCTACCAGGTCATAGGGATGAAATTTTAGAGCTAAAAGCACCTTAAAAGAGGGACTGAACTAGATAAAAAGGAAAAACTTAAGGCTTAAGGAAACGTTTACTAGTAGACCCAACACTAAAAGTAACAGTATGGTCTTAGTTCAGTGCTTTTTCAGTATTTCATTCTATTAATAACACTATGCTCCACGACCTGAAAATACCTTGATCACAGTTTCCAACTCATTTCATTTCTTCACCAACTATTAAGTGTAAATGGAAATCAAGCTAGCTATCATCAATGAATGACAGATACATCATATAATAAATCTACTTTGCCTATCATTCCATTCTTTATCTTTGTTAACTTATCATCATGCCAAAAGCAGGAGACTCAACAATTCTCAAAGAAATCTGGCTCTAGAGTAAGAACATATTCCTCTTTCTGTCATGTTTCCTAACTTTTAGAAAACTGTATGCAACAAAGAACAGAGATTTATTACCTATCATTATACAAATAAATGTTAGTTTTAACAATAACTTTAATAAAGCAAACAAATATAAGGAAATGTTTTGAACTCCTCACTCTTAAAATTGGATCAACAAGGCCACACTACTCAAAACGAAGGAAACATGAAACATATCCATGCTTCCTTAGAAGGACATCATTAAATATGAATAGTATCCACATAAAGATTTTGTTCTTAGACAATTTTCTTGAAAAACAGAGACACAGTAAATAAGAGATAGAGATTAAAATAAATGTAGCTATGGATATGGTCCTAGTAATTGCTTAGAAGGCAAAATATTATCCATTATCATTATAGCACTCAAAACCATAAAAATCTCACTTCCAAAATCATAATTACATAAAAATTGTCATACCTAGGTTTTAGAGAAAGGATAGCAAATTAAAATACAGTATCAACAAAAATAAGTTATAAAAATCTATTCAATTTACTAAATATAAAGCAAAAGGGAATAAATACTATATTCTTAGACATGACTATGAGCATTACAGTTCTTTTACTTCTAATAAAAATTACTACTAGGGAGGAGGAAAAAAAATAGCGTAGATGATAGAGGCTCTCTGTTCATCCCTCCAGCAACCAAATCAAAGTTGTGACAAAAACAAGGAACAAACAGCAAGGAAAAAACGCCAGGGATCTAGAAGAACAATCCATACAACTCGGAGAAATCTAAGAAATCATCCTATAATGGCAGAAGGTAAGAGAGGGCAAGGATAAGAACTCCGGAGCAGCTGAGTGACACAGGGGCTGCAGCAGTGACATCCGGCAGCTGCAAAAGCCTCTTAAAGGGGCAACCTCCACACATATTTGCACAGTGACAGACCAGCTTGCTTTGAGCACCAGCACCAGTTCAGCTGGGCAGGGGTCAACAGAGACTTAGAGGGGGCACAGAGTTGTTGAAGAAAGGGGTGAAGGGAGACTAGCTCAGTACAGAAGTACTCACAGTATCCACTGTTCCTCTATTGAGCCCTCCCCGTGCCAGTGCACAAACTCAGCACCGCCATAGCAGAGACCTCATCAAACTGGATAACAGAGGTTGCTCTGCCCAGAGGATTCCCAGAAACTCTGCCTCCCACAAGTCATGGCCCCACCCAAGTCACATCCAGGTGTATCCTCGGGGAATCAGGTGCTCCGTAGTGAGCAGTGCCTAGACTCACACTGATAGCAACTGGCCTCGGTTTCTAACGTCGCCTTTCAAGGAAACTATAAGCACAGCATCTGTGGACTACTTGCTAAATCTTAACAGGTGGCCCCAGAGGCACACAGGCTGGGGCAAAATTTGGCCTGCAGCTGAACCCCTCACCCCTCTCAGGATTGTGCCACTGGACACCTACCACACAAAGCTGCACTAATAAGGCCGGGAGACTTAAGAGCTTTGTTTAGTTCATAGAAACAGACACTGAAAGGCAGCCAAAGTGGGAAGACAAAAAAGCAGAAACCAAATGAGAGAACAGAACAGAGATCCAGAAATAATGGAGTCAAGCAATCTAACAGATGCAGAGTTCAAAACACTAGTTACAAACATGCTCAATGAACTTATAAGAAGTGTAGATAAATTCAGTTAGAACTTCAACAAAGAGATTAAAAAACATAAAAATGGAAATGAAAATTATAAAAGGAAACTAGTCAGAAATGGAGAAACGTTATCTGAGATGAGAAGTATATTAAATGGAATGAACAAAGTGAACAAAGAGGACTGAATGACCTATATAGAGGATGAGAGAGTGAAGAACACTCAATCAGAATGGCAAGAAAAAAATAAGCTGAGACTATAATAATAATTTAAGGAGCCTATGGGACACCATTAAAGGTAAAAATATCCATGTCATAGAGATACCTGAAGGAAAACAAGAGGTTGAAGAGCTAATTGAAGAAATAATAATGGAAAACTACTCTCGCCTGGTGAAGGAAATAGACACACAATCTCAGGAAGCTCAAGAGTCCCCCAAACCTGGAACTCAAATAGGACATCACTAAGACACATCACAATTAAAATGCCAAATGTTAAATACAAAAAAGGAATTTTAAAAACAGCAAGAGAAAAGCAGTTATTTACGTACAAGAGAGCACCCATAAGACTGGCAGCTGATTTCTCAAAAGAAACTGCAGGACATAAGGGCTTGGCACAAAATATTCAAAGTGATGAAGACTCAGGATCTACAATAGAATATTTTACCCAGCAAAACTACCATTTAGCATTGAAGGACAGATAAAGAGCTTCCTAGACAAAAATAAGCTAAAGAAATTTATCATCACCAAGCCAGTGAAAATGTTGGAGGGACTTCTTCAAGAAGAAAAAACATGTTATCAAAACAGGAATAAAGAACGGTCATAACTAACATTCCTATCAACAAGTACCTCAAATGGAAAAGAATTAAGTGCTCCAACCAAAAGACAGAGTGGCTACACATGGATAAGAAAATAAGACCCCTATATATGCTGCCTACAAGAGACTCACTTCACATTAAAAGACACACACAGACTAAAAGGAAGGAGATGAGAAAAGATATTGCAATGATGGACCTAAAAAGTATCATGCTGAATGAAATGGGTTGGACAGAGAAATACAAGTATTGCATGATTTCACCTACACTTGGAATCTAAAGAACAAAATCAACAAAAGAGGAGATAAACTCATGGATACAGAGAATATTTAAAGGGATACTAGATGGGAGTGAGATTGAGGGAGACAAAAAAAAAAAGGCAAAGAGATTAAGAGGTACAAATGTATAGTTACAGAATAGTTATGGAGAGATAGAGTGTAGCATGGGGAAGATGGTTAATAATGTAATAAATATGTAAGGGGGAAAAAGAGTACTAGATTTAATAGGGGGATCACTTTGAGAGTTATATGTATCCCTGATCATGTAGTGTATGCTATACAACTGAAACTGGTATATTATTGTACACCAAATATAATTGAAAAAAATGAATTGCACAATATAAATACAAGCAACTGTCTAATTATATTTCAATAAAGACAAAAAATTACTTCTCATTTTCACTGAATGCCATTTAATGTTTTAATTGAATACATTTAAGTTTCAAGACCATAACATTTAAATAAAAAGGAAAATAAACCAGAAATATCCAGCAAATATGAAAAATAAACACCTTCATTCAATTAAAATGCACCAGACACATAAAAAAATTTCATCATTACAGGAATGACAAAAAATAGAAACAATTCTAATAAAATAATCAATTAAGAAACCATTTTAAACTACCTTTAACCTCTTATAGCAAATTATCATTTTACATGCAGTAACTGAAATAGCAACAATCTCCAATGAAGGTACAGTGAAATGTGTATGCTCATACATTATATTAATAGTGCAAATATGTGTAAACACTTAGAAAGTAATTAGTAAGTAAGCAAAGGATCATTAACATTCATAACCTTTGATCCACTAATCTCTCTTAGGAATATAAACTTAAAAATATATTTTATTAAAAAGCATTATAAGCATGAGGTTATCACATTATAAGAATAAAAACAGAACTTTAATTACTAAGAGAACACTTGTGTAAATTATGGTACAACTAAGTGAATTTTTTTTTTAAAGCAATGAAAAACTAAGCAGAACGGAAATTAGGGAACTGGTTGAGAACGGAATTGGGAATTACTGTTTAATGGATACAATTTCTTCTTAAGATAATAAAAAACTTCAGGAAATAGACTGTGATGATGGTTACACAACACTGTGAATATACTTCAGGTCAACAGGTTGTACACTTAAAAATGGTTAAAATGGTAAATTTTATGCTATATATATATTTTACCACAATAACAATTATGGAGAAAAATACTTATGAAAACTATATATTTTAAGTTACAAAACTGATTCTGAAATTTAATCAAAACTATAACTATGAGAACATTATATATGCACATTTCCAAAATATTAAAATGGGGAAGGAGGAGCAAACCACTGCAGTTCTCAATGGGGGCAATTTTGCCCCCTGGGTACATGTGACAATGTCTGGACACAATTTTGGTCTTCACAACTGTGGATAGGATTATCATCGGCATATTGAGGGTAAAGGACAAAGAATACTGCTAAACACCTTAGAGTGCATGAAAAATCCCCCACACAACAAATAATTATCTAATCCAAAATGTCAACAGTGATCCTGTTGAGAAACCCTGCCTTAATAAGATTTGGAGAGTTTGTTCTTCATTAATGTATCAATATCATTTTTAATGATTGCATAGTAAATAAAAAAATGCTTTAAATATTCAGAATTTTTGGCTCTTTTTCTTTCCCTTACAACCCTCCATCACAATCCATAATCTTTACCCAAAGAGAGAAGTAGGGAAAAACAACAACAAAAAAGCAGCAAATCATCACACATGGATTATTATTCTGCTCACTAGTTCTTAAACAGATTACAACAAACAGAACAAAACTGGGATTGGCAGGCTTTAACAATTTTCATAAGCCTGTCCACACATTGGTTTTTTTTTTTTATTGTTTTCTATTGTATTCTGTTACTTATCACTCATTTCTGTGTCATTATAGCAATTTATTTTCAAAGTTGAGACCTATTACTGTTTTACATCATTTCCTCATGATGATGTAATGTTTTTTTCTGGCTTTACTGAAATACAATGGACAATTAGTTACTTGCATTTACATTGTACAAGTCAATGATTTTTATTTTCAATTAGAGTTTGCATTCATAAAATACCAGTTTCAGTTGATCATGATCAGAGATCCACATAACTCGCAAAGCAATTGCCCCACTAATATATCCCTCTTCACCATTGCTATACTCTACAATTCCATGTCTATTCTGTAAAGTACCTCTTAATTCCTTTGGCCTTTTTTGCCAACCCCCAAACCACTCATGTCTAGTAGCCCTCAAAAAAGTCTCTATATCAGACAGCCAATAGACATATGAAAAGATGCTCAAGGTCACTAATCATCAGAGAAATACAAATTAAAACCACAATGAGATATCATCTCACACCTGTCAGAATGGCTATCATCAATAAATCAAAGAACAACAAGTGTTGGCAAGGATGCAGAGAAAAGAAGACCTTCATCATATATTGTTGATGGAATTGCAAATTGGTGCAGCCATTATGGAAAATTGTCTGGAGGTTTCTCAAAAAGTTAAAAATGGATATATACCTTTTGACCAAGCAATTGTACTTCGGGGTATTTACCCAATGAAAACCAAAACAATAATTCATAAAGATCTATGCATCCTATTATTGATGGCAGCACAAATTACAATAGCCAAGATATGGAAGCAACCTAAATGCCCATCAACAGAAAACTGGATAAAGAAGTTATGATTCATATATAAAATGGAATATTACTCAGCCATTAAAAAAATGAAATCCTACCATTTACAATAACCTGGATGGACCTAGAGGTTATTATGCTGAGTGAAATAAGTCAGAGAAAGATAAATACCACATGATTTCACTTACATGCAGAATCTAAGGATCAAAAAGATAATCAATAACTAACTCACAAATATAGAGGACAATCTGTTGACGAACAGAGGGTATGGGGAGCTGAGGGGCTGGGATAATGGGGTGAAGGGTTAAAGAAGTACAAATTAGTAGTTGATAAGTGGTCACAGAGATGCAGTTAGCGTTAATATATTGCTTAGGTGGAAAACCAGTAGAGAAGGAGTAATTAGGTAGATTATTTTATAAACTATATAATTATCTAACCAATGTACTGTATACTTAAAACTAATAAAAAAACATTGTATCTATGAGTTTATTTATAATTTTGTTGTTGTTTATTTTGTTCTTTAGAGTACACTTGTACATGAAATCATACGATATTTGTTTTTCTGTATCCAACCTATTTCATTCAGCGTGATACTTTCTAGGTCCATCAAGGTAATATCTTTTCCCATCCCTTTCCTTTTAGTCTGTATTTTTTAATCTGAAATGTCTGTAACAGGCGGCATACATAGGGGTCTTGTTTTCTTATCCATTTAGCCACCCTATCCTTTTGCTTTGATAGATCTGTAGTAATACCATTCTTATTTTTTATATTATATATATATATATATATATATATATATATATATATATATATATATATATATATATTAAATAAGACCCTCCAACATTTTCTGTAATACTGGCTTGGTGTTGATATATTCCTCGGTGTTTATTTTTGTCTGGGAAATTCTTTATCTGTCCTTTGATTCTAAATGTTAGCTTTCCTGGATTAAGTGTTCTTAATTGTAGACCCTGGGTTTTCATCACATTGAATATTCTGTGCCAATCCCTTCTGTCATGAAAAGTTTCTTTTGATCATCAGCTGCCAGTCTTATGGGTACTCTCTTGTGGGTAACTAACTGCTTTTCTCTTGCTGCTTTTAATATTCTGTTTGTATTTAACTTTTGGCATATTAATAACGACATGTCTTGTTGTAGGCCTCTTTGGTTCCTGGTTTTTGGTACTCACTGAGCTTCCTAGCATTGTATGTCTATTTACTTCACCAGGTTAGGGAAGTTTTCCTTCATGATTTCTTCAAATAGCTTTTCCACTTTTTGTTTTCCCTCTCCTCCTTCAGATACCCCTATTACACAGAAGTTTTTAAACTTAATTTTGTTCCCAAAACTCCTTACATTATTACTATATTTTTGGCTTCTTTTTCTTCTCATTCTGATTGGGTGACCTTGGCTTCCACATCCTCTATATTGATGGTTCGATCCTCTTCTTCATCCATTCTGTTGATTCCCTCTAATATACTTTTCATTTCAGATAATGTATTCTCTATTTCTGACTGCTTCACTTTTGTAATTTCAATTTCCATTTTTACAGTTTTTATTTCTCTGTTAAAGATCTGAGTTCATCTATTCTTCCCATAATGTCATCAAGCATCTTTATAACCAGTGTTTTGAACTCTGCATCTATTAGATTGCTTGACTCTATTATTCCTGAATCTCTATTCTGTTCTCTCATATGGTTTCTTCTTCTTTTTCTTCCTTTTTGGCTTCCTTTCAGTGTCTGTCTCTATGTACTAAGCAAAGCTCCTAAGTCTCCCGGTCTTATTAGCATGGCTTTGTGTAGTAGGTGTCCAGGGGCACAGTCCTGAGACGGGTTCAGCTGTAGGCCAGTTTTAGTCCCAGCCTGTGTCCCTCCAGGGTCACCTGTTAAGATTCAGCAA